>OX452986.1:6270000-6870000 GCA_949699065.1 Metalampra italica
ACTCTTCACGGGCGACTAACCCGACTCTATCTCCCTACAACATAACACAAACAAATTAATTCGAATAATCAACCCTAATAAATTGGGATCTGTTTACCCCATAAAGAATAAATGTTATAATAATTGGGGCAAGAGGTTACAGTTTAGAATTCCAAATTTCCGTGGGGTGAATTAATTTTCAGTACAATTCCTTAGAGTGACGCTAAAATAATATATACTGAGTACATAATGAAAAGTTTAAGTTATATAATACCTACCCCATAAGTTGAATTGGTAGATTATTCGATCAGTCCCAGAATGTCCAAATTTGTCGGAAAATTGTCCAACTCCCAAAATGCCCAAGTCCCAAAATGTCCAACTATACATACCTACTTACATACAAATCAATCCCCAATGTCAAACGCCCAGAATGTCTAATTAATATCCAGATTGACAATACCCAACTACAATTGGACATTTGGGAATTGGTCATTTTGGGAATTGGACACTGGGGGACTGATTCGATTATTCTATTGATCGATTAAAAATATTTTATAATTACGAGGCTCAAACATAATTGTACCTTTCGTGTTAATTCATTTCAGCAACGAGCATAGCATAAACTAAATTATCCTCTGAAATTGTCACTGCAATAATTTTCTTTGTTAAATTTATTTACAAATATCCATACAGATATTAACTTATGTAATTACTAAGCCCGATTCTGAAGGTTACTAAAGGTACAAGCTTAAAAATCGACAGCGCTAAAATTGATTCTATCCCTGTCACACTATATTATAAAGATAAGGACGACACAAATTTTAGTGCTGTCTTTTAAATGTGTACCGCCCGGCGGTGCCACCGACACATTTTTACCTTGGTGGTGAATGTAGACCCCGCGCCGTAGCAATCTTGTATACTCATTTTTACATTATCTACGCTATTTTCCACTTGAATTTTCACTAAAATTAGTCCCTGTTCGAAGTGCAAAAACAATATTGTATAATTAACAGGACAATGTTGCCAATAGACAACCGGTTAACTGTATATTACCCGGCGCGGCGCTGGCTACAACAGAAGGGCGGACAAAGCGGAGGTGTCAAGATTAACCGCCGTCTGAGGCGGCTGCATGAAATACACTCTAAAATTGTTCGCAGACTATAAAACTGCACAAAGCCTTTTCAATTAAAACTTTCAATGGCGTCGTGGCGGTAATTATCGCGCGGCCAGGGCGGCCCTGGGACATCTATTAGTGTAAAATAAAGCGCTAACCGCGCGGCGACGCCGAGGCGCACCCGCGCCCCACGCCTAAGTGAATTCCGTTAATTAAACCATAAAAACTTCGATAAATTAAGATCCAAGCCAATTCCCCTCCGTAATATAGTCCTGCTTCGAAAGATTTCAGATGCAAACGACATCGATACACCCGACCGCCGGGGACGACGACATAAATTTGTTTCGGGCTTTATTCCGCCCCTCGACATTTGTTTGCGGCTTCATTTAATTGACCGAGCGAGCGAAGCGAGCGAAGCGTCTACGTTTCGAGACTGGCCAAAAATGCTCTTGTCCGGCTGTCTGTCTGTCTGTCTGTCTGTCTGTCTGTCTGTCTGTCTGTCTGTCTGTCTGTCTGTCTGTCTGTCTGTCTGTCTGTAATTCTCTACAGGTCGCATTTTTCAACCGATTTTGACGAAAATTTGGCATATGTATAAATTAATTAAACCTACAAAATGAGTAGAATAAAATTTTGAAAAACATTTTTTTTAGAGTACCTACCATACTCGCAAAGTGGGAGTGAACTTTTTTTTTCTTGTGAATCCCATAGTGTGGGATATCGTTGGATAGGTCTTTCAAAAATATTGCTGGTGTGTGAATATCATTTTTTCGATTTAGGGATCCGTTGGCGAAATATTAAGCTTTAAAGCGGTAATTTTTGTTAGAGTCACGTGTCCCCCCCCCCTAACAGCTAAACGGTTGCTTCTGGAAATGTGAAAAAATTCATGGCAGTAGCATATATAACGTAGTTACAAGGAAAACTATTACGGCTAAGTAGGTTCTATTAGTTTTTGAGTAATAGTGGATCGACTTATGAAAGTTGAAAAAATAAATTATGTTCATAGAACTGCATACGTAAAATGGAAAATTATTTTTTTCCGCGTGATATCCATGTTGTGGGGTATCGTTGGATGGGTCTTTCAAAAATATCGCGGGTGTGTGTGAAAAACATTTTTCGATTAAGGGATCCGTTTGCGAAATATTAAGCTTTAAAGTGCTAATTTTTGTCACTTTAGTAGGTACTTTTTCTGTCTCCAACTACAAAGTTGACTTTTGTTGGTTTCTTTTAGGTTTGGTTTATAAGGGCTGGCGAGGTCTACTGTTCTCACGGAACTACTAGTTTTATTTTCTTATTGCACTGTCAGTCTAATATCGCCCTGTTACTTCATAAAGATTGGACGATAACGTAATTAAGTCGTTAATGATAGCATAGCATCGTTGTTAAATGAATGATATAATCGTTGGACAACGAATAAAACTAGACCTAATCAAATGTATTGGACATAATGGTACCGTCGTTGTGTGTAGGTTTGGTTAGGTGTGCGTCACAACGGCCGACCCATATGACTGCACGGAAACAAAGTAGACCTGCGGCCGAAACATTTATTTATTACCTATTTTCATATGCTACAATCATACGGGTAAAAATTAAAAACCAGAAAGAACAAACGAAAATATAATATGGCAAACAGAAAAATGAGCTTTGGTATCCTGAAAGTGATAATGAAATAAGTAAATGCGATTCCAACCCGGCGAAGGGACCTTGTTTGTCCAACTAGGTATTTTGAAATACTCTGAAATCGAATCACCCCCACGGTACCGAGTCTACTTACTGATTTTGCTTAAGCCAGTCCCGGGTCAACAAAATTTATCTTATCTACTACTCGGGTTTAAAAGTAATTTATTGTAAAAATGTGAAAATATTAGCTTCGGCCGCCGGTCTAACACACGTTAATTACAGTTGGACGAAAGCAATAAGCTACAGATAAACGATAAGGCGCGCCCTCGCGGCGCGAACTTGTATGGAAATTTTCATTAGTGAAATTTGAGGTTACCTTGTGTGTTTTAGGTAATTGGTCCGTGTGTGCGGGCCGGGCGGCGAGGCTTACGGCACGGACTTTTTGTGTAAATTAGTCGTATCAATTTCAGGGTTACCTACTATGGGATTTTTAATTTTGTTGGTGAATATCGGCTTCGAGCGATGGCTTCAAAAGGTAACAACAGACAGACAGAGAAACTATGTTACTTTCCTATATTGTTAGTATGGATAACATTATTCTCTGCCATGGCTGTTTAATTTACAGTAGGTACCTATTTTATGTCGCATATTAAACTATTATAGGTACTTAATATGATTCGGACAAAACAATAATGCCTTTCATTACGGTATATAAATAGGTACATACATACAAATTAATTGATAGTCAGATAGTAGATAAAATAAATCAGATTTAATTGTAATTGAAAGGCGTGAATTTTATTATTTCTGTTTAAATGAATCCATAATCGGTATTAAAGGATATAACGAAAAAAAATCCATTTAGCAACAGAACACAAGTCTGCAGACTCACAAAACACCGACGTAACTCAGCAAGAAAATGTATCTGCATTACTGACACATTTTCCAACAGTAACTCTGAAAGGCTATTACACATTCATCGATAAACGCCGAACAAATGCTGCTACAAATGGCTCAGCTTTTATGAATCGACCGAGTGTAACCCCCAACGGTTAAATGCAAATCCGCACAAGTTGGGGCTCGCAGACCGTACATTTTATACACCCCATTGTCAGCCGTGCGTCTATATTCATTTCATATTTTAAAGGAAAATTTGTAGTCAATTCGAAAGTACGTAAAGGTAGGTATTGCTTGAGAATACACGGGATATACGGGTTTAATACACAAATACTTTACAATTACTTAAAAACTGTTTAATGTGCTAAAGTATTTTCATTTAATTGGTAATAATTAAAATCTCTTTCGAAATTAAAATTAAATACAATAAAACTTAAAAACTAACTACAACCTACCTAGGTAAGCCTACAAAAAATACTATGATAAATGTCAGTTAATAAATAATAAATATCATACTATTAATAGTAATAAGAGCGACCTTCAATAATCAATTAAAATATATTTTATAATTATAAATGTAATTTTGAATTTTACATAGGTATGAAGAATTATATCCTCTTTAAAGCTTATAGGAGTAAGGAGGCATAATTAATAGCATTATTATTATTAGATGCAAATCTCGTAGTCAGATTTTTATTTAAATAAAAAATCACGATCTATTGAAATGTCAAAGAAATTTGCAGTGTGCTGGTGTTTTAATTTTAAATTTCTTCAGGGCAAAGTAAGAAAACTTATAAAGAGTTCCTATTCAATCGAACACAAAATAACAGTCGTATTACAATAGCAGATTTAAAAAAAAGTTAACCGTCCACAAAAACGTAAGCTCAAAAGCTGATAGTGTATGAAAGAGTCTGGTGCAAGTTGAAAAGCTACTCAAACAGAACTTTTCCGGAGTCGAGAGCAAATCCCGCAAGCATCTGTCGTCGAAACCCAACATTTGCTGCCAATAAAATCTTTTTCGAGCACATTTATTCGCTTTCCAGCTCTGGAACTTTACCACCATTTCCTACTCGAAAACACGCGCTAGCGATAATGCTGTGACTTTTCGAAACTTTGGTATTGTTATGTTGGCCAATACTAGTTGCTGTAATGTCCTGATGTTGGCTGATCATTTATATTAAGTGGTGTTTTACAGTGTATTATATAGGTACTTACTTAATTAACAATAAGCTTAATTAATTTTTTAAATGGGCCTGCCTCAAGTCGCACTATTAAACTTTTGAAACTTCTATTCACTGCCAGCCGCATAATGCAGATCTTGGCCAATCCAGCGAGAGAGCGACCCACGTTTTACCTGTTTTTGTATTAATTCGAGAACTCGTCTGTCTAACGGTGCAACTATTTAAATCATATTTTTTAGTGAGTCGTAAGCAAACATAGTAGTGGTACTGAATCCAACAGGTGGCTCCTTTTGTGAATTTGAATGTAATTGCCGTTTGAACGTTTCCGAGGAGCTCAAGGGTCGGCTAGTATATGCATCGTTGAGGACGTAGCAGCTGCGAATCTGCTTTTCTGTATCGCTTTGCAAGATCTTTTAGTCAAAATTATTATTGCTGGCGGCTTTGCCCGCGTCGAATAAGTTTTTTCCCATAGTAAAAAATAAAATAATAGTAAAAAAAATTGTAGTTATAAAAAATCCCGTAGAAAATAGTAGCCTATGTGTTATTCCAGGATATAAGCTATCACTTTACCGAGTTTCATCAAAATCCGTTCAGCCGTTACAGTGTGAAAGAGTGTCAAACATCCTCATTCACAAACATACATCCTCACAAACATCCTTACAAACTTTCGCCTTAATAATTATTAGTAGGATTATTAACGTCTGCCCGCTCCCCGGCTAGATGGAGCGACAATCTGCGTAAGGGACTGCGCAAACCAAGCGGAAAGACCCCGCACCTTTTGACGTCATTGTCAAATGAACCATATCACTATAGACTAAAGAACAAAATCGTATAATGACTTCTGCACGTTGGCGTCGATTTTTCCGCCTGGTCTGCCCCGACCCTAAGGCGGCTGGCAGTGCCTGATGCTGAGAACCGAAGATCAGGTTCAGTAGCGCGCCATGGGGGAGGCCTATGTCCTCCAGTGGACTAGTGCAGGCTATGACTATGATGAATCCTAACTAAATATTATTAATGTGAGAAATCACATTAATTTGTTCCACTTTTACACTTTTTCATTTGAATAGATCTGCTTAAAATTTCGTAATGAAATTTGTTTTAGCCTTCCCCAAAGCGCGCGAATTTTTAAAATTCCACTTCCCAGATAAATATTTTCCATGTTACCTAGTTCTATTACTTTACAAATTAGTGTCGTTAGTTTATTAACTCGTGTATTTTCAACCACCCTGGTACAGAAACCTACTAACTAAAGCTCAAAGCTTCGCAATGCATTCCACATAACCCAGTATTCACTCCTCAGTCCTCACATATTGTGATCTAGGTAACACATTTCCCATGTCGAGCCTTTGCAGCACCACAAATTCAAGCCGTGTTTACATCAAGAGGATTAACCAACATTTCGACAAAGGCAGGTACGTTACAGAGCGACATACACGTGTAGTCTTAACTTGATCCAACGTTAACTAAAAGCCCATGCCAGTACAAGCCGGTACAAGCCAGTGTCAATCAACGGCAAAAGCCACTCGTATACGTTATCTATCGAAAATCTGTAGAGTAGAGTGAATAATCCCCTCTGCGATACGAAGTAAGGCAGTGAATAAATGAGCAACAGATGATTCATTTCACACACACTTTGGTAAGTCAAGGGGTTTATCATGTTAGTTAGTACCTACTTTTTACTTTTGAGTTGTGATATGCATAAGAACAATAGGTACCTAACCTACGACTGTCTTTGTTAAAAAATTTGATATCAACTGGGGCAGTTTTATTCACTGATAGATTTTTTAAAAATAGGTACGAGTATTAGGTATTTTTTAAAATAGTTACGAGGGTTCATTGAACCAATATTATTATGTCACTATTAAAATAAATAAAAATAAAGAAAAAAATTGTCTCCTACATGTACGGATTTTTTTACTAACTATGAGTATAGCTAGAAAGTAGTCAATAAATGTTCCAACATTTACCAATAATTTTGTTGCTGCGTCTGCAATTTATGCTGTTATCTAGATATTCGGATGACTTTTAATAAAGTTGAAAATAATCGAGGCACTAAAACTGACAGAGTAATATTAAAGGCAAAGGTTGTCTGGAAGGAATCGCTCTTAGCGATAACACCGCCTAGATGTACATTGTTGTGTCTGTTTTTTTCATTTTGTCTGTAATTTTTGAATGTGCAATAAAGTGTATTGAATTGAATTGAAATGCACCCTCGGTCATATTCGTATTAGAAGTAATAATACTCCGTGACAGCATTACGTTCGGCAAGCCAAGTTTATTCGACGCCCGCAGCGAGCACCGACAAGCGTCAAGATTTAAGTAGTTTACTCCGGGAAGTCCGCTGGCTTGCTCTTGTTTGGTCCGAGCAACTAGTCTGAGGAACTCACTAACTCGCCGGCCACTTTGTGCCCAAGTTGCGGCGAGTTACTCGCCCAAGTTGAGTGTCACGCTCCGCCACTCGTCTCGCCTCTCACTTGCTACTGACATATTTTATGTGCCGCGCAACAAGTTAGGTTTCAGTCTCGGTTGTTTTTTAAGAGCGTCGGGGGCGTAGTGGGGAAGACGCGGGCTGACGTGTCGAGAGGTCCGAGTTCGATCCTCGGTTGTGCCATGTATGTTACACAAATGGGTTTTTCTCGAAACTTTACTGGCTGCTCTCAAACGGTGAAGGAAAACTTAGTGAGGAAACCTGCATACGCTGAAGAACAACTCACACTGGGCTAGCGTGGTGGACTATAGCCCGTACACCCTCGTTGAAAGAGTAGGTATCAACGTGGGGACATATTCATAGGTCGATTGATTGGTTGACGTTTTTATTGTTTCTTATGTTTGTTGTTGGGTTTATCGATTGAAAATATACAGATTTTCATAGTTATGTCCAGTCTTTATTTAAATACAAAGTAGTTCGATATTATTGGCTAGTAAATGAAGATTAAAATGTTCTGCTGTGGGAAACACTATAGCATATTTTATAACGCATTCAGACCAAGTCCACCAAAAGGATAAATGCAAATGGTAGACTTTATTAACCAACAGAAAATTACAAGTACGGAAATTTCAAAAGTAACGTCATAATAAAAGCCAATTTCGATAATAGAAACATCAGGTCTTTACCAATAAAATCTACCTACCGGTCATTACGTCTAAAAACAATGGCCCTATTAAGTCTGAAATTGACGATCCGGTTTAAATGCGGGCCGGGCGGGACTCAATCTGGGTACACGGCGTAAAACGGGCATTAAAACGCCGCAGTATGCGTCTCAGACGGCCATTCCAAGCGTCTGATGCTTGTGGTCCAAGGAGAAGAGGGAAGTAGGTAATGGTAAAGTCAAATAAGTGCCATTAAGTAACTAGATAGCTGGACTGAATGAAAGTGTCATCATTAGGATTAAAAAACGCATGCTCTGTTGGTTCATTCCGGTCATTTGAGCGAATGAGTGACGAACGAATGACGACGCAAATATATCGAGCGAATGTTATTGGTAATAGGAGTCGGGGACGATCTAGACTGACATACGACGATCAGATAGAGCGGGTGCTCACAGACAGACACATAAAGAGCACTCGTGTCCCGCCGAGTGCGCATGTGAAGAGAATGATGAGAGTGAGCGGAACGAAACAGGCGAAAGAGCCTTCTGTCATCTGTGTAGGGTTGCCACCTGCCACTTCATGATTTATGGGTTACCAGCATTAAAAACTGCATTTTTATGAAGATACACTATATGTGTTTCATCTAAATAATATGTTATAAAGTGTTCACCTCTTACACCACAAACAAGAAGCTCTTACTATCCTCGACAATAATGTGATATCGCTATTTGCATAACGCCTTCATGAGGGCGTTCGCTCGGCAGTTATTTGAAAAGTTGCAAAGTGAGCCGACCTCACTGCAATATGCATATTGAACAAACTATGTTAGAAGCTCAGGCAAACTTTCCGATATTTTGTCCACTGAATACCGCTCGTATGAGATGAGTCTAATAGTGTTTGTTTACTTCGTCCACGTGGACATAATTCGTGCACCTCTGAAAAGCTGGTTTAGACAGCGCCGTATCTAGATAATTCATCAGTACTAAATGTACAAAAAGTGGCTACGCCGTGTCCCTTCTGCACAGTGTGATCACTACACGTTTCAGTCATTGCTTGCCAAATAAACTGTAGCAGGGAATCGAACGAGCCAGGCCCGAGGAGGCACGGACCACGTTTTAGAGCGCACGTGATTCAAAGGTAAAGAGGCGAGTAAAACCGTGTCGCGTTACGATACAAGTTGTTGTCTTAACCGGCGTGAAATAAAAGCGGACGTGCATTCTGGAGGTAAAGTCCAACAGGGCAGGTTTTAGAACTACGCTATTAGGAATGGCGCCCCTACTCTTATAATGAACTAGCTGTACCCGGCATGCGTTGCAATGCCTCTTTTTTGCGTCCCCAGAACACTCTATCAAAGTTTCAACACAATCTGATCAATGGTTTCGGAACGCATAGGGAACAAACATACAAACATTGATTTTTATTTATATATAGAAGAAGATAGATAGATAAAAAGTTATTGCCTATCACATTTACGGTGTGATCTCATTATGAGCAGGTACGTAACGTATCCTAGTCTTCATTAACCTATATACCGGGTGAAAAGAATGGACGGGACCTCAAGGGAAAGTACCTACTCCATATCAATGATAGCAAATACTGAAAGAGAACATTCCTTTATTTATAAAACTGCATTCAAATATTTTTGAAGTCGTTTTCTTCAGTCGGGAACTGAACTTTCCACCCGTTCGTATTTGTTTCCACCCTTTGTGTATTGTGAATTGACTTTAATTATAACAATAATATTATTATACTAGGAAAATTGGTATAGAAAACCCACATGTGGCCCAAATAGGAAAGCCCAAGAGAACTTGATTCCTCTTCGGATCTTATTTGAACGTATTATTGAACTGTAAGTCAACGAATGAAACTTTAATCTTTTACACCACAAATCTTCGCATTTAGTTCCATTTCAAATGGTAAACTATTAAATAAAGCTACTATGCGTGACTCCATACACCGTGACGGCCGTAATATTTTTCAAACGTGACCCCGCCGTAATCCGGCCCTGTGTGCGTTGCACCGGAGTTTCCAGACAAATATTTTTCCATTTCCACACAGACCCTTCCCAAATCGAGGATTAAGCGCATTGTGTTCATATACGCTCTACGGCTTTATCCTGTTCGTTATTGGCATGCTTTTGTTCAGTATTAACTGTTTTACGAGTTGGGCTTCATTTTGCAAATTAAAATTATATGGACAATAAGAACAATGATCTGATGCACTAGATAATAAGGTAAGAGTGATTTCCTCACGATTATTTACCTACCTCACTGAAAAGTCTACGAGTTTAGTCATTGCTATACGAGCCTAGATTTGAAGGAACTTTGTTCTATGTAACCGTAGTATTATTTTTATACCTAATCTATACAAATTTAGAAAACTAATCTGGATAGGATTGACATTGTCAATATATTCTAGAAGCAACGTGTTATGTTCGGAGTTGACAAAATATTTCTTGACGAGTGCATTAGTTTGTCGCTGGAAGCAGGCATATATCGATCAGCAAACAGTTCTGTGCTCGGTCCCGCAAGAAGTAGCCAGGTGTCCCCTCGAGCAAACACCCCTCCCCCCGCCCGCGACCCACTCCCGCGCCGCCCGAGGCCTACATCAAAATGACGGAAATCCCATATTGCCTACATCGAGGACGGAAGCACGATTTTATAAGTTAAGGGATTTGTGTCAATATTTTACTAGGATGGCGGATGGCGGACGGCTACCCGAGAGGTTATACGCTACATTGTGCCGGCTACGTCATCCGCGTACAGTCGAGATCATAATCGAAAACTTTATTAATAAGACGTTTCCCTCCGAAATGTTAACAGAATCGTAACACATTTGTTAATCGTTGTAGAGTTTCCCAACAAATTGTTAAGTAAGTATTTTTGTTGGGCCGTCTTGTTCGAAATTCATAAGTAAGTGTATCTTGATTTATGGAATACATTTTGGCATTTCACGCTTCGCATCCCAGGGAAGAAAAATAACGAAAATATGATCGGAGTGAGACAAAGTTTGGTGCGGAGTTTCGTTGGCGCTCGAAATGTTTGGATAGCGTGATATGAACAAACTTGAGTCCAAAGACAAGTACTTACTTAGAAATATAGTCTTTCTATAAAATCAATTTCTTTTAAGAGTCGACTTATATTGTTGTTTCTGTTCTTTTCTAAGGAACAAGTGAAACATTTTGGTTGGAATTTAAGTTTAGAATAACTAAATGAGAAAATATATTTATGTGTATTTAATATTGGTCAATACTACTTTAAATTTGCTAAAACTAGGTAATGCTAAAAAATTACATATAAATATTACAATAAATGTCAGTATTATTTTACACATTCAGCAAGTCTATGATTTAAATACTTTGAACATGCAACATTTTCTAATTGGAAAGTAAATATGGATTGTCATTTGGACGACAGAAATGTCTTTCAATTCAACTAGGCAACTAGGTAGGAACCAGGCAAGTAGGTATTTCATTTCCGAAATTCAAAATGCGAATAATTCATAACCTGGTAATTTCAAATGCACCTGAAAGAACAAAGCTCAAGTTTTGCATGTTTGTAAATACGGGTATACTAGCGGTTAATTAAATATGTTAGCGGTGTCTGTAAGACAAAGAAATTGGGGGTCGGTGTGTGCCGCCAGCGGCGGGACTCCCGCCCTGGTCGTATACAGGACCCTACGTAAATGGAAGAAATAAAATTCTATTTGAAAAAAATAGAATTCATATTTGTAGAAAATCTAGAAAGAACCCCGGTGCACCTTGTTGCTTCTCGTTCGAAATATTATGACAGCCACGTTGGCATGCCTTGGATCTTGTCTGATTCCCATACGTGCAGGAAAAAACGTAGTGTCGGATTAGACAAGTGTTACATAATATATTGGTAGTAGGTGCCGGGGATGAGCTAGACTGATACCAGGATCAGAATGAGCGGGTGCTCACAGACGGACACGTGAAGAGCACTCGCGTCCGGCGGCGAGCGAAGGGAATGGTGAGACTAAGTGAAGCGAAAGAGGTGTGGCAGTATCGCGATACTTGGCGTTCCCTACTTTTCTGCCTACACCGTCATCGACATAGCGTGAAGATATGTATGTATTTATGTTTATTTTTTATTAAATATTTACATAAGCATAATAATATATTTTATTGATGTATATTTATATATAATTTACCTATTAATATGTAAACAATAAGTTCTAAGAAAATATTACTGTCAGTAATATTACCAGCATCAGCAAAAAACGGAAGAAACTCTAATAACATGACATTTATAACACCGAAAATCCTAAATCCAAAATGATTATGTCACGTGGCAATTAACAAATGATCAAACCAAAGTAACAAATTCAAGCTTGTCAATTTGCAACACCACTGTACTTGCAAATTAAACGCCTCAAAACGAGCATTCACGAGTCTTTGATCACCCTGTAGACCGTGCCCCGCGGAGGGAACAAAGTTAACTCCACAACCGCGGCGGGCTTACTTCTTAAATTATTCTCCAAAAGATTTTCTAATTTGTTCTTCCGTCTCAGATACAGGTCGCTCTTTGTAGCGAGAAATACGCTAAGCCATTTTTACAAGTTTTTATTTAACTGCACCAGCTGTTTGTATGTTTGTTAGTTAGTATGTTTAAATTACGTTAGTAAATGACAGAGACAGTATAACTCTTTAAGTAAACTAACAGAAATTGATGTATTTTCAGATAACCTTAACAAGTTCAAAAAGGCAATTAAATCACTTCACATCTAAAACTTTTAATTTTGATTTTTCACTGTTTTCTTACAAGGCAGGATCTCCAAAAATATAATTTAGCTCTAAATTTATAGGTAATTTTACTTATAAGTCGCAATTTCACTTCTTTATATAATGCATGTCGTGGCAGCCTATAACTAAGGTAGCACTTAGATTTTTCTATCATATATGTATCAGTAATTAGCAAGTAAGAGTGTATACTTTGTTGGTTGTCCTTAATAAATAAAATAAAAAATAAAAATAAATACAGTCGTCATGAGAACCAAAATGCCGGTCCCATCGGCGAACTGACCGAAGCTTCGGTGAGTTCGCGAAGGCGTTGACGAGAATTATCAAATACATAGGTTATTCCCTAGGAATTTTCTCTAAGTATAGTAGGTAACTTATTATTTATAATAGCTTGCTTTTTTATACTGAAAATTATTAGATTACCTATCAACGTAGTTCAATTTAGCACAAATTTACATTACTCTACCGCTTCAAGAGAGATAATTGCAGCGTTTTGATTTTATTTTGTTTAGGTACATACGATTTTCTTTAGTAAATTTTTTATATCAATTGAAAAACATTGTAATTTCCGCTGAATTCAGCTAAAAAAGCGCTAAGTTGACAACACGACGTCTAAACCTTTTACGAGGCAGCGGCAGCCACAGGCACGAACACACGCGGGCTCAGAAACCCTCCACGTAAGGACCCATTATGGGCCTACCGCCGCATCCCCAGAGTGCCTTATAGATCGTCTTCGAGATACGTTTGCCTTTTACCGCTATCCCACGCCGCCGCCGCACACCAAAACATACCCTAACATTCATTAATATGATTCAAAACGCATGCAAGACATGTGGACACATGTTCATGCGGGTGTAGGGTAACCATTTCTGAAGTGAAATAAACGGAATACATATTTTTTATAAATATACAATGTAAATATAGTAGTAAATATAGTACGTGATTTGTGCCTATAAGCAGCTTAGGCAGTCTTTACATAAATTGTAAGGCGACTATAACGCATATCATCACATCAGTCGAAAGACGTCCACTGTTAGACAAAAGCCTCCCAAGGATTTCCATAATAATCCAGTCAGTCAGACAATCCATCCAGTTAGTTTAACTTTGACCAGATCATCGGTCCATCTTGTTCCTACTGTATGTCTGCCTAGAGTACGTCTTCCGGTGCGTGGTCGCCACTCGAGAACCTTTCTGCCCCAACGGTCCTCTCTTGCCCTGTCCACTGCCACTTAAACTAGGTAATTATTCGAGCTATGTCAGCCATTTTAGTTCTCCTGCGGGTCTGGTTATTCTTGATTCTACCACGCAGAAAAACTCCGAGCATAGCTCTCTCAATTGCCCTTATAAATATCATTGCTCTAATCACAGATAACTTTATTAAGTCTTAAAACAAGAGGAAATGCAAAAAAATTACTGAGGTCTAACCAGTGTGTGTCCAGAAAAATCGGTACGTTTTGGTGACCCTATGCGTGCTGTATTCATCCCGCGTGCGTCCTTTGGGTAATGTTACGTAATAGGCAGGAGGCGGCGTGATTTTGTCAAAGGTAACAAAATTGGTTACGTTAGTGGCTAATTTGTGCCGGCAGAAATGTGAGTTATGCCGTTCGGCGGCACAGCCTACTGTTGAAGATAATTAAGAAGTTTGTGCCAATTTGTTGTGAGAGGACTTTGTTGAACAATTGTGGTCGATGACTCTTGACTTGTCATAGACACTTGAAAGTTCATTTAGTAGAAGTAACATGGACCAGAAATAGAAATCCACTCAAATATGGTTAATTACCTTCGCAGGTCGTTGACCCATATTTGTGTTTCGAGACACCAATAGTCTGAAGTCAATCTTCACATAAAACAGTATATTGAACTTTTCCGCTGGAGTAAAAATATCACTGTTACCAAAACTGCTTAAACTACGTGCATATACCTACCTATAAATAAATTGTCATGTTAATAAAGTCCTGTTTATCTGTTATCATGACAGATGATTTAATTTAATCCTATACCTCTTCATATTCATATGCAACGCAAGATGGAAATATCAAGTCTTAATATGAGCCTGATATATGCTTCAAAAAAGGATGGTCAAAAGATACACCGCTAATTGCGGAATTCGCTAAAATGAAACGAGGAATATGAAGCAATACAAGTAAAATAAATACCAGCAGAAGTTTAATCTGGGCATTGGACATTTTGGGAATTGGACATTTTGAGAATGGGTCATTTTGGGAATTGGTCATTTTGGGAATTGGACATTGGGGGACTGATTCGTTTTCGTTGTATGTATTGCTAGCGACAGCTTCGCGACTTCGTCCGCGTTATCAAGCATCCTAGATGATTTATATCGATGATAGATGACCTATCAATGTACGTGTACTTGGCTGCTTCACCTGTAAACCGGATGATACCCATGACCTTTTCAAAATTTAAAAGCTCCATAATAAGATCGTGTGACAAGGTCGCTTCAATCAATTTTGTAACCGGAAAAATCTCTAACTGCGAGAAATCAAGCTTTTTATCTTTAGCTGTCTTGTAGCAGCATTTCATGTTTAGTTGCGTAAGCCCTAAGGATTTTTTTTTGGTTTTGAATATAAGTAGTATAATATTGAGAGTTCTAGATCACCTTCCGTTTGCTCCGCTTAGCTTCGCGCACTCCAGGTGCTCTAAAACTCTCAATATTATAAATGTGATTCGAATTGAAGTGCAGGATCAAACGCTTAGCTTATATTTTGTTTCACTCGTGGCCACTTTTTGATGTGAAGTTTGATGCGCTCGTGCTTATACTTTAAATAGAGAAGTTTGTCTGAAAATAATGTTATTTCAATTGAGATAGTTACAACATATACACAAAAAATGAGATTCGTGAAACAAGCACAGTCATTGCAGTTTGACAAAATTTGTACAGAACATGAAAATAACAACCTGCGACATGGAAAGTTACTCCCGAATACGATACGTGGTCTGATTTGCGGTCCTTCAAATTGTGGTAAAACAAATTTAGTAATTGGTCTACTTCTACATGAAAATGGATTGCGATTTCAGAATGTTTACATTTATTCTAAAACTTTGTACCAGCCTAAATATATTTTTCTTGAAAAAGTATTTAATATGGTTCCGAGTGTGTCTTACTACAAATATCAAGCGAATGACGAAGTTTTAAGTCCTCAAAGTGCTAAACGTAATTCTGTAATTATATTTGATGACGTGGCATGTGAAAATCAGAACAATATTCGAGATTATTTTGCTATGGGTAGACACAAGTACGTAGATTGCTTTTATCTGAACCAAACATATAGTAAAATACCTAAACAGCTCATTAGAGATAACGCTAACCTCCTAATACTCTTCAAACAAGATGATGTGAACTTGAGACATGTTTATGATGAACACGTCAATACTGATATGTCTTGGCACGAATTTCGAGACATGTGTTCGAAAATATGGAATGAACCTTACAACTATTTGGTAATAAATAAGGATTGCAAGAGAAATGAAGGCTGTTACAGAAAAACGTTTGACACCTTTGTAGAGTTAAATTAGATACGTTTACTTTCATGCGGCTGTAACAATTCTGTTTATAAACATGAAGAACGTGTGAATCTCTTCATTACTTCGGACGCAAACCACAAAGCAACATACGCATCTATTTGAGATGGAGCGTGAACTTAAAGAACAAATAGTGAAAGCATCTGAGGCGGTTAAGAAAAAGGTAAAAGATATGCGAAGCTTTCAAAATGATAACGAAAAAATTTTGGAAACTGTTTTCAAACCAATCACAACTCCATTAACACAAATGGTTGATAAAAATAAGAAAATTAATGATATATTCAGTAATAAAGACCAATATAATAAAAAGGAGAATGAATACAGCAATAATAATTCAGACCTAGAATCAGATCTGAACGAAACCGTTTTAAAAAGAAATGAATCCAGCTCAGATGAGTATTTGACTGACGATGATGATAATTCGTCATTCAAATCTATTTCCACTCCATCTAGAGATCCTTCATTAGGATCTCAGTCTTTCAAAATTCTTAAAGATATTCCTTTTGGTGTGAGAACTTATAATGGAAGTCTATTTATGGGTTCGTCTCCCGTTACAATAAACAATGATTCTGTTGTAATTGCTAAACGAAAATATACAAGAACTGAAGGATTAGATGAGTTATTGCTAAAACAAAATCCTGATTTAACTTTAGTTAATGAAGAAGACCTTTATAATTACAAGTCGATGCTCTTAGATACAAATGCACATCGAAGGGACTTTGATCCTACTAAGCCAATCAAAAGTAACAAGGGGAAAAAATATTTAAAAATTGTAAAACCGCTCTTTAGCCTTTTTACTGAAAATGAACCTGTAGTGCCAGCTCTTGGCAGAGGCATGCCTTTGATGAAGAAATTGAAAAGAAACACAGATTATGTCTACTGGGATGATCCTAATGAGTTGGTTGAAAGACTGAAACTTTTAATTGCGTCTCGAGAAGCTGGCAATACAGGACTTGATAATGAAATTATATCAATAGTCGAAGAGCTGCGAGAAAGTGGTAACATTAATGTATAATAAATAGCAATGTATATATATGAAGAATTGAACGAAAAATCTCATTTACAAAAGAAACCGGACTGGCAATGAATATTGATAAATTCGGACACCACGTCCACAAACGTTTGCGTTTATCTAATATTTTAGAGTTGGACAAAGCGTTGTTGAAGTCGGAAAATGGTGATATCGATATACAGTTGGCGCTCATTAGAGGTGTTAAAACACCGACGGAACCTGATCATGCTGTAAACAAGGAATACGTAGATACTTCAATAGAAAACATTACTAAAGGAAAACAACTAAATTTCGATAGAATCCTGCAATTAGAAAACGGAGAGATTGATTTACATTTAGCAAAAATAAAAGGATTAAAGTCCCCATCAGAACCGAACGATGCTGTTAATAAAGAATACCTAGACCTAACTCTCACTAACTATGTCACTCAAGAACAATTATTACGCGAGTTAAGTCATCTCAAAAATAATATGTTAACACTTTTTGAAAGATATTTAAAGGAATATTACTCTAAGTCTGATATAAATGCGATTATCGAGTCATTGAATAAACATGAGTAAGCAACAAGTTGTTGGAGAAATTCACAAAGGAGCAAGAAAAAATTATAAACGTCGATCGGTTGTTCTTAAAGGTATTGACGATTTGTGGCAAGCTGATTTAATTGACTTAAGAAGCAAGGCGAATGTTAATAGAGGGTTTAATTATATTTTTGTAATAATAGACTGTCTTTCTAAATATGTATGGACAGCAGCTATAAAAACTAAAAGTAAAGAAGAAATAACGAAAGAATTTGAAAAGTTGCTTAAAATAGGCCGTGTTCCAAAAAATTTACAAACTGATTTTGGTAAAGAATTTTACAATGATAAATTTAATCGTTTAATGAGTGCGTATAACATCAATCATTATTCTACTTATTCAACTAAGAAAGCTTCAATAGTAGAGAGAGTGATCAGAACATTAAAAAATAAAATGTTTAAGTATTTCAGCTTTATCGGTAGTTACAAGTGGATTGGAAAACCACTTAATGATATTGTTGCTTCGTATAATAATACCATTCATCGCATAATTAAATATAAACCTATCGATGTTAACTATCAAAATGAAAGTAATGTATTGAAGAATATAGAGAAGTCACAAATCAAATGTTGTAAAAATAAACCTAGATACAAAGTAGGAGATTTTGTGAGGATAAGTAAGTACAAAAGCTGTTTTGATAAAGGTTACATGCCGAATTGGACTACTGAAATATTTACTATTAAAAAAGTGAACAACACATGTCCATTTACTTACTATATTGAGGATCAAAAGAAACAATTAATTTTAGGAACATTTTATGAACAAGAATTACAATTATCGAAATGTCCTGACATTTACCTAATCGAAAAAGTCATCAAAAGAAAAGGCAACAAACTGTTTGTCAAATGGTTAGGTTTAGGTGAAATAGAAAATAGTTGGGTTGACAGATCAGCTGTAGTTTGACAATATAGTTAAGTACCTACAAAATAAATATTCATGCTATCACAAACTGGATACATTAGAACATTGGTAATGAAGGGCAACGGACTTGTAAATACCTTAATAAATAATTTACCAGTAGAACTGCATTTACCTGGATACAATTATTGTGGTCCCGGAACACGGCTAAAAGAACGACTATTCAGAGGGGATAAGGGCGTGAATGGATTAGACGAAGCCTGTAAACAGCACGACATAGCTTATTCAAATTTTGATAATATAGAACACCGTCATAACGCTGATTTGCAACTTATGAAGATGGCAAAACAGAGGTTTTGTTCTCAAGATTCAAGTAAGGGTGAAAAACTAGCCTCATGGATAGTAAACAAAGCGATGAAAGCTAAACTAAAAACGGGTTCTGGTATCAAAAAGTTCAAAACACTCGTTTCCACAATACGTACCGGTCTGAGAAAATATAAACCTACAAATAAAAAATCTGCTATAAAGTTTGCTTATTCAGCGGCTAAAAAACTGTTTTCTAAATCAGATCGAATCCGTTTGCCTCGTATGATACCTATCCCCAAAACAGGGGGAGTGTTGCCTTTGATACCAATTTTTGCAGGATTGTCGGCATTAGGAACATTGGCCGGTGGTGCGTCAGCCATAGCTAAAACTTTAAACGATTACAAAGCCGCCCAAAAAAACTTAATAGAATCTGAACGACACAACAAAGCAATGGAATCAATCGTAGTAGGCAAAGGAATGTATATAAAACCATATAAGAATGGTCATGGGTTATATTTGAAGAATCCAAAAAACTGAGTAACAGGCTGCCCAAACGAGCATTGACCAATATTGATATTCTAAGTTATGCAAGAAATCGCATACCTCATTTTCGAGGTGTATTTATGAGGGATAGATTACCAAATAAAGTGAAAACTGTTGAATGTGGTATAGTTAATTTAGATAATGCTCAAAACGGAGGAACACACTGGGTGGCCTATGTAAAATTATATAACTATTGTGAATACTTTAACAGCTTTGGTGATTTGAGACCACCTATAGAATTAACAAGATATTTTAAAAAATGTAATGTTTTTTACAATTATTCTAAGTATCAAACTTTCGGTACTGTAAATTGCGGGCATTTGTGTTTAGAATTTTTATGTAACTTTTGGAATAAATATTAAATGTATAAATTACTAGTTACCTTGTTTATTTCACTCATTTCTACGATGTCTTTCACCCTGTCTATAACAGGGAACACCACATATTTGCTCACAAACTATTCTCCCAGTTTACAGCTGGATGGAGAATACGAGTGTGCATTATTGTATTTATCTACTTTCAATTCTATTCCAAACATTGACTCCAAGAATAACAAATTTCATTATGGATCTGGTGAAGTAATTGAAATTCCTGAGGGGGCCTATGAGCTACAAGATATTTCTGATTACTTGCAAACCAAAATTAATGGATGTTCACTTAAATTGCATTGTAATAATAACACGTTAAAAACTTCAATATTATGCTCAAAAGATATCCACTTTGAAAAAGAAAACTCAATCGGTTACATATTAGGTTTCGGTGCACAGTCCCTGAAAGCCAATATATTGCACGAGTCTTGGTTACCAGTGAATATTTTATCTACGACCGTGGTGAGGGTCGAATGTGACATAGTTAGTGGCTCCTATATTAATGGAAGATCTAGTCATATTATTTACGAATTCGCTCCCAATGTGCCTCCAGGTTACCGGGTGATACAAATTCCTGAAAATATAATATATTTTCCTGTTAATCAAAGTGAAATCAACAGCATTACTATTAGAATATTGGATATTAATAATAACTTAATTAACTTACGAGGCGAAGGAATTCAGTTATATTTACACCTTAAGAAAAGATGATCGAATATAATAAATACACTACACCTCGAATTAAAACATTTAGTGCCAGACCTGCCTTCCGCAAAAGAACATATAAGCAGAAGATAAAGCTAAGTGCAGAAAATAAAGAATATCTGAAATTAATTGGCTTGCTAAAATGAGTATTTTAGATCTCACTAGCTCACCTACCTATAACACCTCCATAGAAGGCATCGAGGTGCATTCGTATAAACCTTACGTTACGAGCTTTAACAGTAATGATGAAATTCGTATTCCGATCAACCAACAAGATTTGTATGTATTGCCATCTGCTAGTACGCTGTATTTGGAAGGGACCGTGCAAGTGCAGAAAAGAGAGACAAACTCGACAGAAGTTGTCACAAGTGTTCTACTTACGAATAACCCATTACTGTACCTGTTTCAAGACATTCGATATGAGTTAAATGGAGTAGAAATCGATAAAATAAAAAATGCTGGTGTAACGACAACAATGAAATCTCTTTTGTCTTTTAATGAGAACGAATCAAAAATGGCTAAGGCATGGGGCTGGGATATCGATGGAACAAAAAGTAAGGGATTAATTTCAGCATCTATACCTCTCAGTAACATTCTAGGTTTTGCAGAAGATTACCAGAATATTGTGATGAATTGTAAACATGAATTAGTTCTCCTGCGAAGCAATACTAATCTAAACGCTATTAAACTGAATACTGGAGAATACATCCATGACATTGTGATACATAAAATAGTTTGGCGCGTTCCACACGTTAAAGTATCTGACAGAGAACGAATTACCTTACTTAAGTTGTTGGAAAAGGATCGCCCTATACAGTTAGCATTTAGAAACTGGGACTTATATGAATATCCATTATTACCCAAGACTACAAAACACACTTGGTCGATCAAAACCTCCTCTCAAATAGAAAAACCAAGATTTGTAATTTTAGGATTACAGACCAACAGAAAAAATAATGCTCAAAAAGACATGTCTCATTTCGATCACTGCGACTTGCGTGATGTTAAAATTTTTCTTAATTCTACATACTATCCCTATGAAAG
This sequence comes from Metalampra italica, assembly GCA_949699065.1. Classification (NCBI taxonomy): domain Eukaryota; kingdom Metazoa; phylum Arthropoda; class Insecta; order Lepidoptera; family Oecophoridae; genus Metalampra; species Metalampra italica. Next base: position 6,291,590 of record OX452986.1, read on the forward strand.
TCTTAATGTTAATTTTTCAATCGACAGAATTGCCTTATTATATGAACAATACTGTAGATTCCAACAGTCGTACTACGGACGTAGGCCAGAACCGTTACTTAGTGCAAAAGACTTTAAAGAGAAGGCGCCGCTGTTTGTTATCGACTGCTCGAGGCAAAACGATAGTTTAAAAGCTGGACCTGTAATAAACATTCGGTTGGAGTTAGAAAGTGATACAGAAATACCTGATCAGACATCCGCCTATTGTCTCATCTTGAACGACTGTTTGGTCGAGTATAAACCACTTAGCAACATTGTAAAAAAAATATCATGAATTCTGATACTGTAATAGTTGATGTTCAAGGATTTAAAACCTCCCGTAATCAGTTTGTTATCAAGGAGTTTTCGTTGGTGCACATCGATAAAGAATGCACCCAAACATTTCTCATTAAACCGCCTTACTCATTTAGTACATTAACGAAAGAAGAAAAGAAACAAGTCAAGTGGATCGAGAGAAATCTTGGAATGTACTGGAATACTGGTTTTATAGATTTTCGTGAATTTAAACGCATCGTTGTACCTTATTTGAACAACAAAAAAAATTATACCAAAGGCGGGGAGAAAATTAAGTGGATCAAAGAGTTGTGTCCAAGTTGTGCAGTGATAGACCTGGGTGACAGAGGCTGTCCAAGTATAACAAAGTTGAGTAATGATTACAATAAAGAAAATAATCTAAACTGTGTTCATCATACTAAAACATGCGCTTTGAAACATGTGCTTTGTTTAAAAAAATGGTATTATGATAATCATATCTACTTATTTTTTTAGTAATAATGTTATTCTAGTAGGTGTAAAAAATAAAATACATTTTATGATACAAGTTTTTATTTTATTTTAACCAAATTGACCAATTACATTTTACATTATTTTTACAACTTACGACTACAAGTTATCTCCACACAGTTTTTTTGAAATTTTATTTATAATATTTTCCGTGAGATCCATTATCTCATCACATACCGGTTCCTTTACAACATACTGCGCACTGATCACTACATTGTCGTCCTCGTCGCTGTCACTCACCGCTGTCGCTGTCGGCTCGCATAAGTCGATCACTTTAATTTGTATCATTCGGAATCCCTTTTGCTGACCCTTACTGATAACGAATGATGACGAAGATGAACTCTGAGCCTTTTTTCTACCAGACCCGGCACCCTCTTGTTTGAACTTCTTTTGGCGAGGCAACCGTCGTCGATCGTTTGCTTGTTTTCCAGTCCCACAGAGGTCAGGGTACACTTGACTGAATCCCTCTAAGGGATCTTGCGTGTACTGACTTAACATTATCTCTTGGGAATCGTCCATCATCTGTAAGAAAAGAAACATTTTTAAATTCTCTTATTAAAAATACCATTAACAAACAAAATTAAGTATATTATTAAAATAGTAGATACTTACATTTTATTTGAAGATTTTACTAGATCCAGGTCAAAGTAACGTTTCTCAAGGGTAAGTATTAATGAATGAATAGCTCGCGTAAAGTTATTAAATTTAAATATGAATGGAAATATCATATTGCGAAATTGCAAGGCTTGCACTACCTACTTGACGTGCAATGACCTGAATAGACGTGTACTCGCATGCTTAAATAGCTTAGGCATGTAAATTGAAACAAATCGATATTTTATATGTCCTCTTTAATTGTTAATTTAATACTTACACAAATGCGAATTATTAAATACCAAATTACCTTAAAAGATTAATTATAAAAAATATTTATAAAAACCAAATAACTAGGTTCCTGTGAAAAGTATATAATGCTAACTTAAAACTATACATTCTGTTTTAGGTTAACTACGTCTAAAACAAACTCCCAGAACCGCTCAGCGGACTGTATTTATTAATGTTAACTTCTAAATAAAGATTATTTAAAAATGCCCATCCACTATCGCGGTCTTGGAACGCTTCAACCTTTTGTTTGATACTGCTAACTAACGACTCGAATATTTCGTTAAAATCAAAGTTGTGATGTATCATAAAATTCTTTGTAGCAAAAGACTTTATTTCTTGTTCATTGTTTTTAAATAATATAAAACTGACAAAAAATTCAAAATTAACTTTTAAACTTATGTGTTTCTTTAGTGAGGCCTGTAAAAGATTATTTATTTTAGAACTAGTACTGTATAAAAACAAATCAGGTAAGGAGTGTATGAATTCATCAGTTACCATTATTCTGTAAGTAGCTATACGACTGCGAAAAGCAGAAGATACTTTCACTACACCATCGTCGTCTTCCGGGTCCGTACATCTGTTTTTATGCGCATTGTTTCTCAAGTGCCCTACCCATTTTCTTTTTTCCACTTGAACCGAACAAGCGGTGCAAAAAGGCATTTTAGGGAAGTAGGAACTTAACTTGAGCTGAAACAAACTTAATAATATCCACCTACGTAATTTTTAAATTCTTAATTTGTATATTTTAACCAGCACAGGCATACGTTCTATGCGAAAATTCTGGTGTACTCTAGAACCATAATACAATAAAATACTTTAAAAGTCATCAAAGTATTATCTAAGTACACGCGGATACTGTAATATCAACACAGCTGGCTTGTCTTTGGCTTTACTGTGATATGGCTCTATTAGAGAGTGTCAGTGAGGAGCTCGCGCACCTATGTACCTAACACTAACTAAATTATATCGATACTAACGAAACTGATCTTCAAGGGTTCAAAATAAAAGTCGTCGGAAAATATAAATATAGTCGCCTACTGATCAAACTACTTGATCGGCTGGTGACTATATAATTAAATATAGGTGTGTAAAGTGCTTGATTGAATTACTGTTTGGTTCAATCAAACATCTTGAAACACCGATATTACATAAATACTTACACCTTTTTACAGTACCAGAAGACCAGTTTACCTTCAGAACCAAACCTTGCAATACCTAGGTATACCTGTACTGGGTTACTTCAAACAACTAATGTATAACTTTATCAGATTTTTATTAGATAAGTACTTAGTTATTATACCTACTTAATATTAATATTATTGGAATAAAATATTGGTTCACTATCGTCGAACAACGTCTTGGACTTTTTCATAAGTCGCTGCAGCAGCTCCCACTGCCCCGAGTCCGAGTCCAGCTGCGCCTTTAGCACGACCAACGCCTTCTTGTAGCGCTCCTCGGGCTTGCTCGCGAGCGCGTCTCTGGTATTGTACACGCGTAGCTCGATATAGTATTGCCCCTCGAGCGGTGCCGACAGGCGCACAGTCCCGTTAGCTACCTTCGTGCACAGCGAGCTGTCCAGCTGTTTTGGAGCCCTGAAGCGCTTGGCGTTCTCCACCGCAACGCTCTCCTCGTCTTCAGACACCAAGTCGAAGAGGTCTACTTCAACGCTTGGTCTTTTTTTGCTCGCAGGAGATCTGTAAATAAATAAATGTATAAATTAACGTGAACATATAAATACATATTATGTATACCGTCAACTAAAATAATTTATATACTGTAATTAAGACGCTTACTTAGAGGGTGTGCGTTTACTTTTAGACGCTGCTGTTTTGCTCGGAGCAGACTTTCCGATAAATTCGTTGTCGGATTCAGACCTGAAAAAGAATTAAAGATAATTAAAGAAAATTGTTACAGTTTCCGAATGCACTGAAAAAAGGGTTTTTACAGGTAACTAAACAGAGTGACTGCCAATCTAACTTGTAGCACGTTACTAACATTTTTGTAGGTAACAAATAAATTTTTGTAATCAGTACCAAAACAGTTTAGCAGTCCCTATAGCTAGATATTGTTTTATAAAAACAAGATTATTAAAAATAGACGAAAGTGAATTATAATACTCACTAACATTGCGATTTATGGAGATGCGAACGGCTTACAGCACCAATAGACAGAAGCTTGCTAGCAGCAGACAGCAGTCTGCTTGCAGTGAGCGGAGACAGCTCGGTTGCAGCGGCGAGGTCGGCGAGAGCGTCGAGGGCGGCGATGGCGAGGGCGGCGAGACACGGCGTACAGGCGTTTCGGAGTTAGTGCACACGGAGACTTCGAGCCAGAGAATGTGGTGAAATCCCCGCCAAATGACAATTTTAAAGACGAAAACTGTCCGCAGTGCAAATTTGCATAGGGTTGTCGATTTAACTCAACACACTAAAAAGATTGTGATATGACGATTCATGCAAGATAACATCCAACATAACTTGAAAATAAAACGGTTGACTTGAAGAAATCGCTTAAAGCGATAAGACCGTCTAAATTGTAAATTTTTGTTTAAGCAAATTGTAATTTTTGCATTTCTGGAACACGTATTCATTTGCATACACTTTCAACATTCATTTCATTTTGCAATAAAGTATACTGTATTGTATAATCTTTTAACATTGTCATTCATAGAAGTAAGTTTAGTGAAAATGTCTTTTTTTCCTATTAATATATTTAAATCTTTTTAAATAAAGCAATTATGTTTTATGTGATTAATTCCAATTATGCTATCAATGTGGAAAATAGAAAATATAATCTGAATTCATATATTCTATGTAATATTCCGAAAAAAAAATCTGTCAACCCTGATGCACGCGCTGTGTTGTAGGTTTGTTGCAAGTGGGTGATTGCTGACGATGCGCAGCGGAAATGATCGCGTGTGTGTCCAGTGTTTCGCAAATTTTTTTATGTCACAGTTAAAATAAATCGTCATTTGACTATAAAGTCGTGGTAGCCTAGTTGACAATGCGTTCGCCTCACGTTCATAAGGTTGAGGGTTCAATTTCGCTCCCATAACAATGAGTTTTTCTGAACTTACATACTTACCTATGCTTATTATCGTTATACTACAATGCTATTTGGTGAAGGAAAACAACGTGGGGAAATCTGCTTACGGGCTAGAAGGAATGCATGTGAATTCCACCAACCCGCAGTGGAATTGCATTGTGGACAGCCTCCCGCCTCCCTTGAAGAGCTGGCTCGTGCTCCAAATTGGTCATATGCTCTATAAGTAATATTTTGATACTGTATACTTTACTCTGTGGTCTGCCTGTGTTGAATGTACGGACGGGAAGCGGTGTTTCATTTCATTCATAATATATTGTAACTGTCAATGTATGAGTACCGACTGTACCATAAACGCATATCTAATTGCGCTGACGCGCCTGCGCGCCGCGCTGTGCGCTGTATGAACACGATATACACATTACGTGAACGGCAATAGTCTTCACAGTCATTTAGGTTCGGGTCCGGACCCGTTTTAAAGAGATCGTGACATCCGTCAGCGTTGAAATAAAATGCGTTAATTCTGAATGAACTTCAATTCGAATCACATTTATAATATTGAGAGTTTTAGAGCAACTGGAGTGCGCGAAGCTAAGCGGAGCAAACGGAAGGTGATCTAGAACTCTCAATATTATACTACTAATATACAAAAAAGTTTTTTTTCTATATTTAAAAATAATTTAACGAATTCAAGCTATCCATTTCAAGTGAAGTATCTTCTTTTCTAACCGCAAAAATTAAAAATTCAGAATTCAATTACATTAGGTGCGGTCCACGGCGATGTTTCACTCAAACAACGCGCTGGAAGAACCCTCCAAAGTCCCACTTTGGTTCCGTGACCCAATTTAACAGAACCTTATTTTGCTCACTTAATTTGCGTTATTCGTGTTTACTCTGCGAATGAGGAACCTTTGCCGCGGCGAATTTTTTTATTTTTCTTCTGCCAAAACTTAATTGAGTGGGACGAGGATAGAGTTGCCAGGCATTTCGGTTTTTGCGGGACGTCCCGTAAAATCAGATAGATAATTACTTTTTCTTAAACATGCGCGGAAATATTGTCATTACTTTTGAATAAAGAACACGCGAAGTATCATATTTACGTAGACTGAAAAACCAAAATCACTTCCCAGCTCGTTCTTTGAATTTGGAACGAAGAGCGCGCGGGCAATGTTGTATGAAACAGTGTGCTGTTTGAATTTAGAACTCTTTCATCTATCGTACACATTGCGTTCTCGTGGCTGTATAGCCACAGATGCGTTTTTATTTAAACTTGACAAATCCTGAATTGAACACTGGACATTGTTTCCGCAGATCTTCAGCCACTCTTCTTGGTGATTCGGGAGCGAATTTAACTACTCTAAAAAGACACGGAGGTTGGAAGTCCAATAAAGTGGCTGAAGGCTACATCGAAGACTCTGTTGAAAATAAAACTGAGATAACCAATAAAATTAACCAAAACATCAAATTGCGACCTGTTAATGATTCGGAAATAACATCTTACAAACTCACCTCTTGCCAATTATTAAGTCCACAGCCATCCACTTCTAAACAGCAATTAAGTTTCCAGCCACCTACCACTGACCAAGTATCAAATTCCCAGCCGCAAACGTCAGAAATACAACAAACGAACATAAATGTGCCTGGAAAAACAATAACATTTTCGTTCAATAATTGTCCTAACATGAGCAATATAACTTTTAATATTAATTAATTTTATTATGTAAAAGGCCCTTTTTATTTCCTTGCATTTTTTTAAGAAAAGCACTATATATGCCTCGGCCGAAATGGCAATTGCCTATTTCGCTGCCTTTGCAATAATGTACTATTTTATGGTTGCTCTTAGGAAACGAATTTAATCTTTATTTGTAGATATTTATTTAATGCTCGCCTCTCCAGTCAGCTCGTGACCACGGCCAGTGTAACCTGGTCGAAACGTCGGGTAAAGGTAAATAAAACTTGTTCGTGTGTAAGACCCGTATATAATTATTTATTTAATGAGTAGTAAAAAAGTAGGAAAAATTTAATAAAATGATTAATATCTATCATAGCTATTAAAGTACAAAGAATGAGCATCATTTTCTATGGTACAGAGAGTTTACGATTTTTGTCGACATTTTATGTTGTCCCGAATTTATGTTCTCACAGTTGGCAACCTGATAGACACAAACAAGCCCGCAACATTGCCTGTGGGCCGGGACAAGCCTGATACGTACCTCTATAAACATTTATTGTCGCTCTACATCTCACTAACTTCACTTTTACAGAGTTTTATGTCCGAAAAATTTACGCGAGGAACGTTGCTTTGCCGGCTTTATTGCGGGACAGGAATGCTACGGGCGAGTCCCGTAATTGAATGTAATTTCGTTAGCTCCTTTCGCTTACCGCTGTAAAATAAAATTTTACGGTTTATTTATTGTCACAAGCAACAATATCTGAGACTTTCCTCCCATACGAGTGCAGTACTAAAAGTAATTCCATTAATAATGCCGAACAATTACCTACTATTCAATATTTAATGTACATTCGTAAAATTGAATGTATACTATTTAAAATACGTTTAATTTATTGCCTATAAAAAGTGAATGGAGTGTCGTATTTTCATTGAATACAGATGACTGTTGTACAGTCAGCATAAAAATTAACAAATGGTTCTTGTACTCTTTTAATATTTCAAGCCATTTTATTATGTATTCCCTCATTATGAAATAGTATGAATGATCCATATATTATGCGGCTTCTTGTATTTAAACTGAATGTAAGTCAAGATAAACCCTGAATTCAAAATTGATAAATAAAAATATTTTCTGCTGACTGTACAAGTTTAATTAATTAAAACGTCACCAGCGACCTTATGGAAATGCAGAAACCCAATTCAATTAGTAGTTTAAAAAGTAAATGACACGATTCAGCCGCGCCGAGGGACCTATTGGAACTCCATCCAATCGTCTCCTGATGAAAATGGTTTTCAGTGTTCTTAAATGTCAAAACAACTCAGATTGACATAGTTTTAACTAGGTGAACATACTGTGTATATTATCCACACTAGCTACACTGTTTTTCAATATACATCATCCTAAATAAGTAAGGATGGAGAAGTAATACTAGTAAAGTGGTACTTTTGTATGAAGAATTTTTTAAAGTCTTACATCTTTTTTTATCATCAGACCATCTTGTAGCTTCATCAGTTTGAATTTTTCAGATATCTTTATTATTTAAGGAATAACCGGCTGGTGACACTTTTCTGTTCCATCTGTATAGTTTACTGTGCCGTATAAAAGTCTACCTCTCTGTCCTGCATTCGTGTCCCGTAAAAGTGTAAATCGATAAGTTATTATCGCTCGGAGGACACTAGTCCACACTCGTATATCAGCTCATGACAACCAGTAATAAGCCTTTTAAAATGCGGCCATTCGTTACCGAAAACAAAACGAATGCCGAGTATTTATTTTATCTGTAAAAATAATAGAGTTATTCGTACTGACTTCACGATATGTAACGAATATTTTTGCAATAAAATAGTGAAACTTACAATAAATCCCTTTTTGTTTTGAACCAACTGACTACAATTTTTTTTAAAAGGATTTAAAAAAGAGATTTAAAAAACTTTTATCTTCGTGATTGTACTTTGCAAAGAATTTGGGTTAAATTCCAACTTGTGTCAAGATTAGCTAAACCAAAAAGTTTTTATTATAAGTTTTATCTGGACACGTGAAAAAAACTTAGTGTGACCAGATGGCGAAATAGCAATAGGACGACGAGAAATAAGATGCCGTCGTGCACCAACTGATAGGACAAAAAGTAGGTCCACGAAAAAATACCTTTTTTCAAATGTCACTTATTCCGGTTTTTCACTAACAAACGCACTATCGTGCATCGCACACTCGTATTTCGCACTAACGATACTTCGCACAAATGACATGTCGCACTTTCGTACGTCGCTCACTCGTGGTCGCACTTCTATAATAATCCCCGTGTATCCAGATCCGCGTGTCGAGTTAGTAACTTACCCATGAATTTATCGCCTGTTCTCACTTACCGCTTCCACCCTGTATATCTACTAGGTAGTTCCACATGTGCTTACATAGGTACAGTGTGTTGCAGATTGCACCGCCCTAATGAAGCGCTTAATTTCCGTCATATCTAGATGCCGCCGGGTGGAATGTATGATGACCGCATTGCTATGCACGGCCTATGCCTCGCACAATTACAATGCCGTATTCGTATTGTTATACAAATTGTATCTCTTAACTTTACATACAACTAAATAGCATGTTTATTATTATGTATGTATTGTGTATTAGTTGAATCGTTTATTCCACAAGTACAAGGGACAAATTTTTTCCAATGCACCTTTTTGTTGTTTTGCGTTGCCTTATTCATTACATCAATTACATAATAGTACATTGTTAACCTAGGTGTGAAAGTAACTTATTTAAGTCCCGAGACGGGGTTTGGCCCGACGCGAAGCGAGGGCGCCAATAGTTCGAGGGACCTCTAAATAAGTCTTGAACCCGAGGGAAACACTGTGCTTTTCATTAAGAATACACTGAAAGTAAAAACAAAAACAAAATGAGTGTTAATACAAATCTCTGCTATACGGAAGTATAAACAAAACTCTACAACTCGAAAAAACAAAAGAAGATCGGATTGCCGCTTTCCCGTCTATTTTGTTTTTCTTTCTGTGGCCGGCCGGGTATTCTGCCATTATTTTTCATTTCCATCATTGAAAAAATGATAAATATTTTGCCCAAATCTATGTTATTTTAAAGAAATAGTTGACAGTAATAATTATAATAAAGTCATATTAAAAAATATATTCTTTAATTAATACATCTTTATGTTATTTCAATTTTACATCGCGCTGTAATTGAGTGGCTGTATAGACAGTTGGAACATGGTCCAATAGAAATGTCAAAATAGTACTAGTATTTTTTTTTATAATTTGACAGCTGTCAGTTGAAAGCAATTCTCCCTAGGGCTGAGATGTATTACTTTCAACCCGCTACTCAGGCAACTTCAGACCTTCTTTCAGAGTATGAGTAATGAAAAATATTATGTTTATGGAAAGAAAACGCTAATTCATGTAGTTTGAATTATTTATAAAAATACTGTACCTACCTACACAGTTTTAACCTCTTGTTTCACAGATACCATGCACTTCCGAAACCCTCTCACATCGAATGAACTTGTCTACCTATTAACTTAGTCAGTATTTCTACACGAAATGAGTTCAAAACACAATATTGTAACAACTCGCACGCTGCGAACTTAAACTATTTACCTAGTGAACAAGTTTCGCATACCGACGGAATGCCGCGAGCGGGTTCCTACATTAAAATACGGGATAATCTGTATGCTGTCGTCGCATTTTGGGCAAATCCGGGAAGCTGGCGTTGCTATGACAACGCGCCCTTGAAGCAAAACCCCAAGTGAAGAGTCAAAGCGTAAGACAAAATAATGACGCCGTGAAATATTGCAGCTGACTGTAGCAATGGCGGGCTCAATCTTTTATTTCATATGTATGGCGTAGTCCTTTGACCGAAATGCAATTTTGTGTGTGTGTGTGTTTTACTGTAATACTATGTTTAACGAATGAATACTTAGACTTATTGAGACGAGACGAGTACCTAGTTTAGGTAGGTACCAGTCCCCTACAAAAGATAGATTGTATACATAGTCATATCAAATTCTATCTTTGTGGCGAGAAATAAGTTAATACATTTAATTAAACCTACCACTCCTACGTCATCATATCAGCAAGTTTGCAAAGCCAAAAATCTAAAATAATTACAGTTTTTTATGTCGCAGGAAAAAGAAAACGAAGACTATAAAAACTAAAACTGTGAAATTTATCCTTAGTATTATTGTTTTTGATAACTTTTTATACATTTTCTTCCAAGGTACGGAACCCTCGGTGCGCGAGTTTGACTCGCAATTGGCCATTTTATGAATAAACTGAGCTAGTAAAGACACGCAAAGACGACCGCTCATGGGACTTTCTCAAAGCGCACCGTCACAACAGAACTGGTCCTGCGATTTTTTCTCAATCAGCTGCCATCGGCTATCTTCGTAGCAGATTACTTCTACGAGTGCTACGCCCGTAGCACTCTTCAGCATTTCATATTCTTCTTATCTCTTCTCTAACTTAGCTGATTGATTTTATAATTATATTTTAAAAAACGCAATACGATAAAAAAAATTAAACCAGCAAAGCGTACGTCGGACACAATATTCGGAACCCGTCAATTTTAGTTTTTCTTAAATGCTTATCACGGGAAAAAAAATCACGAAATTTCAATAATTTTCCTAGTCAATTTTTCGTGTAGGACACACAGACTGATAAAATACCTTCGCTTTAAGTTTCGGTATCCGATTTGACGGATCCCTAAAGGTGTCCTCTCACGAGTATAAGTTTGAGAGCCGGTGTGTGGTACCGCTCGAGGCGCCCGCCTCTAAACACAAAAACATCCCACCCCCAGGCTGTTCTTAAATCTCAATTAAGGTTAAAACCGTGTCTCAGGCCCCGGCGTGTACACTGAATTAAATTAATGGCTTCACATATTGCAACTGTTGCGGCCCCACACAATTAATTGCTTCTTTTTTGGTCTTCTTTTGTTCCTCGCAGGTTAAATGTTTTATTAGTGAGTCCATTGTATTTGTTTATTTAGATGTAAGTGGGTAAGGGACGGAATTACTTCTTTGTTTAATCATTGGGTCTACTGGACTTAGGGTACGTTTTGTTAAGGTGACCTTATTTTGTTGGTTTACTGTAATAATGTCCAATCTGAAAAATGTCCAACGACCATGCTCGAACTGAAAAATGTCCAAACTGAATAATGTCCAATCTGAAAAATATCCAAACTGAAAAACGTCCAATCTGAAAAATAAATAAATAGCGGTTTTTAAGGTTCTGTTGTGTAATATATTTCAGATTGGACATTTTTCAGATTGGACATTTTTCAGATTGGACATTTTTCAGGTTGGACATATTTCAGGTTGGACGTTTTTCAGATTGGACATTTTTCAGATTGGACGTTTTTCAGTTTGGACATTTTTCAGATTGGACATTATTCAGTTTGGACATTATTCAACGGTTGGACATTTTTCAGATTGGACATTATTATCGTAAATCCGTTTAGGATTGATTTACATTTACTGTTAAGTGACCTAGTACAGTCAATTTTGCATAGAAAATGTTGATAATGTAATATTGTTTTAGTGCACAAATTGCTAAGTAAGTAAGATTTACTAGTACAGTTGACCGCACGTCATGGGAAACACTTTGACCTTGAGCTGGCCTAGCCTATTAGGAAGTTTCAATACTGTTAGAGACCAGTTTTTACTTATGTGCAGGCGTCTGTACCGGACTGTTTAAACTGTAATACTTCATTTGCTGGATATAGGTATTTAATTCCAGAAAAACTCTGCACTAGTACTGCAGTAACAAAAAAAAATTAACTTAGGTATGGAAACCTAAGTCCTTAACACAAACACGCAAATCTATTGCACATTTTAGTTAGGATTCTTACAGAAACATATTAATGCCTTCACCGCTTTTCAATTTCAAAAGTAAACCCTCAAGAACAACATTGGTTTTTTTGCAGGTTGTTACTCCTGTGTATCGCCGCGGGCAGTTTGTGCTCTTCCAAACAAGTCGGAAATATTTGCGTCAGAAAGTTTTGTTCTTTTAAAATTTTCTGCATTCGCGGTAAAATATCAAACAATTTATTACATAAAAACTTTTATCGTTGGTATACGTGGTTGTTTAGGGCTTCCCCAATGCGTCAGTTTTTATAGATGCGAGTAAGTATATTATTTTATTAAATAAATTATTTTTGTAAATTAATACGAAATAAATTGAAATTGGAAAAAAATACGCAAAAGAATTTTGCTGTTGGAAAACTCGGTAACGCTTATTAATTATTCATAATAGATTTTGTAACCAACCAAAACATCATTTGCAAGATAGTTTTTTTGTTTATTTAAAGGTCGCTTTTTAACATCCAGGTCTTTAGCGACCACATTATGTGTATCACATTTTGTTGTAAAAATTATTCAACTTCAACATCTGCAAATAACCGTTTTTGTTGCAAGAGTGTTGGTGTTAAATTTAGTACTTCTTAGTTCTTTTAATTTTTTTGTTTTCAATTTCTTATTTCGATTTTAGTCAACGTTTTATCTCCCCAGTACCCGAGGACGAAGTCGCAGGCAATATTTAGGCTTGGGATTTAAAAAGTAAATGGGAAATATTTATTTATCTATTTATTTGTAGCTAATAGCGCGGCTAGCGGCTAAAAGCGGAGCGTGAAAATTTCTCCACAAAGATGTCAAAGCATTAATTAATAATGAAGTGAATTAATACCATAATGCTCGCTTAAAGAGGTTTTTGTAAAATAAACCTAATATTTTATTCTCAAAGCAAAGATACGCACAAGGCGCATAATATCTTTACAACTTCATACAAAATTCGTTGTATCTAATTCGGGGCTTATCTTGCCATCTGTAATCTCGCTCACCCTCCTTGCTTACTACCAACGAGATACCTCAAATACCTTCCCCCGTTTCCCCCCGCGCATTTCCCGCCGAGGCTTCCCTTCAAGCACCCTTTAGTCCTTGAGTTCTTACTTCTTACCCGAAGTTCATAATACCCTATTAGTGCTACACGCTACATCAAGATTGTTGATTTGCGAAGATGACTTACGCCATCAAAGATCTGCCAAATTATTTACTGCATGTTTATTTTTGCAATTTTGTCGGACACTTGTTTCGAGATTCGAGATTGGCCAAAAAATACTTTTATCCGTCTGTCTTTCTGTCTGTCTGTATTCACCTGCATTTTTAAACCGATTTTGACAAAAATTTGGCATGGGTACATACATATAATAATCACGCCGACAAAGTGGGTCAAATAGGATGATTTTTTTTCTAGTGAATCACATGGTGTGGGGTATCGGTGGATAGGGTCTTTCAAAAATATTGCTAGTGTGTGAAAACTTTCGATTTAGGGATCCGTTTGCGAAATATTAAGCTTTAAAGTGCTATGCTTATTGCATGGTTATAAGGGCTCGCGAGGTCTTCTGTTCTCACAGAACCACTAGTATTGTACCGTCTGTATGTGTGACATTTTTGTATAGGTACTTAAAAAGGTATTATAAAAATATTTTATTTTTCTCTGACTACTTAAGTAATGATTTAATATAGTTTTATGAAAAACCAAAAGATTGAATTATATATAAATACCCTGCATAATAAAGGGGATACATCTACGCCTGGTAGCCTTCTTTCGAATGGGTTGTTAGGTGGGTGTCATGTTCGGCTTTAATTATTATGTCGCATGAAGCATTAATTTATTATTTTCAAACATATAATTAGATAGAACAGCAAATATAGAAGTATAATATTAACTTTATTTCCTCAAAAGTACCTATATTACTCCCAAGAGACTTTGACTCCGAGTTCACTGGAGCGAATAATAAATCTGTTGACAATCTTTAATTCGCTCGCTTCGTCTCTTAATAAAAACGGAACATCCCCTTTGAGGTGAAATACCTCCTTTTGCTAGTCACATTATATAACAGCTGTAGGTATACTTAGTTAAAACTTTTAGTTCTGTGGTAGCATTTTTGTTCATTGACTTTTAAATTTCTATTCAAATCACATTCAAATCATAACCAAGCAGGTCTGCTTGGTTAGCGACCGTGTAAAAATTTCTGCGAGTAAACTGCATTTTCAAATGAAACTAAGTACCTACCTAACAGAATTACTTTCAAAACAATCTCAAAACAGTCCAGAAGCGTAAGTAAAATCCTACATTCAACACAGCTTTTTCGAGCTAAATTACGTAATAAAAGACCACCAGTTGCTTTAACAGGCGACAGACAGGCCAAACTATCTGCTAAAGCGGCTACTATCCTAATAACATCGTATAAAACGCAGAGCGCAGTAAAATACACGTGCGGCCGTGACGAGTGCTCATTCACGACTCCCGGCGCTCGGACTCTGGTGCAAATTGTAGCCTGCGCCTACCGACCGTAGTACCGTACGTAATGTAGGGTAGACGGTAACCCAAATTACACTGAATGGGACACTGTAATTTGTACATTGCTGTTGACGACGGCAAAGCTATATTTCGACATTCTGGGACAGTAGTTCTTTTATTACCTACTGTGCATACTGGTAATGAGTTCTGAAGTTAATCTCACGATTTTAAAGTTAAAAAGTTTAAAATTTAAAGTAAGATAATTATGGCTCGCACTCATAATCCACTCGAGGGTTGGGGGCCTGGTGACCTGTAAATAGGACCTATCCTAATATAGGCACCAGTCTCACACAAAGACCGGTTTCAAGTTATCAAACTTCATGTTATTATTGTTTCTAACTGTATTTAATTTTGTGTGAGAAAAATAAATAATATTTGTATTTGTAATTTCTAAAAATTTGTTGAGAAAGCGAATGTGTATTTTTAGATCAATTGTTATCTTATGGTAGTTACTAATCTCCCAATCCTAACTAATAAATAAATCCAAAAGTAAGTTTGTCTGTTTGTTTGTTACGCTTTCATGGCTCACATATTCAACTGACCTTCATAATACTTTGCATACACATAGCATGTGTTATGGATCGTGCTAATGAATAGGGATTCTAATTATAAAAAAAAACTCATCCCACCAAAACTTTTTGCAGCCAGCAAAGCTACCTAGTTCCGCATAATTTGCTTAACTTTGACGATTTTAATGGTGCTAAAGGTTTATTCAACAACTGCTCTAATTACTTATTTACTGCTAACTTCTTCAAAAGATACTTTGTAAAACAGATTAAGGTTCAATTTAAAAATACCTGTGTCTGACACGTTTATTTTCGTTCGAAAATTTAATAAATTTACCTCACAGACTCCTCAGGGATACGCGCAGAAACTAAATAACGTCTTAAAATGTGAAAGTTTTTGAACGAACCGGTGAAGTCCCAGCTGACCGGACGTGTGGAAGGGTTCGCCTGGTTGTATTTATCGAAACTTATTTCAAGGTACCGCATCTCTTGAGTACCAATATACAACTATTGACATAGAGCACAATATGATAATAGAATTGAACTTTTTCTATAAAAAAATTGTCTGTTTCTACATTATAATGTCAATGTTACACAAATGCGTGGAGATTTCCATTCCAATTCGATATCTGTGACATTTTGAACCTTAAAAACTACAAAATTTTGGCCACATTGACAAATGCAACGACGCTTTTCACGAAATATGTAGGTACATTTATAAGATACATGAATGATAATCAAAATAGACTACCAGCTGTTTTATACATCCATGCAAAATAACACTGTTTTGTCAAACAACCAGTATTTAACTATACCGCGAAAAAGCAACCGATAAATCTCCCAAAAGCAAAACAACTGTGTCATTTCATATTAAATTTAAAGACAAACAAACAACGTAGTTTGCAGTGCTCTGTGGCAGCGCACACATGTCTGAGCCGTGAATACGCGCTCGGTGACGTATTTATTATTTATTTGGGAATTCTCGAGGCGCGCCGACGCCCGCCGTCGGCTCCAACCAGAATTATGGAAAAATAACTCATCTCTCTCGACATATTGACTTGGTACACTGACGGGATGTAGGGGTACGGATCCTTTTGGGAATTGCATGGATACACGTAGCTAGGTTGTCCGGGTTTTCCGGTCGCCGGAATTGGGCAGGTGGACACATTTTCTCGTGTTTCGATTGGAGTGTATTGGTAGTTTTGAGTTCAATACGAGTGTAGTCGTGTACTTGTAAATGTTTGAAGCTGTCGTCTTGTTCGGCCGAGTCAAAATTTAATTGCGATTACTGATTACTTTCTCATTTTCGCTAATTTCTGTATGCGACACCGAATTAAGAATCTAGAATATAAACAATTACGGAAATAAGTAAGCAATGGGAAAGTAATTAGGAAATTAATCGTGATGCACTTATTTGGCCATTCTGCTTAAGACGAAGACATTCTTGAAATTGAATTCCAAAGTCACTTTATATGAAAAGTTGTTTTTGTTATATCCGATGCAGAAATTTATGAACAGGTATTTTGTAAATTTGATATTTTGTTAAATTAAAAGGTATTAGACGCTTTATGTATTGAAAAATCTACATACCTTTTGAAGACTTGCGACGGAGCTAACTTGTAAAAAAATCCCGAAGAAAACTACCCAGGTTGAAGTAAAAGCTATTCATAAATAAACAGCTCGCTGTAAGCCGTAAAAGCACAAACGGCAATCTGCACTTGCCAGTAGTGTTTAAACGCTGTGAAATAATTCAAAAGGGCACTCGTTAAAATGCAGCTGGAATTTACCGCAAGCTGGCGCTTTATCGCCTCAACTCACCCGGTTTATGGGCAGATCGGGGAATGCGCCCGCGCTATAAACTACCATAAACTCGGGAGTTCATAAACGTGCACTTTTGCTGACATGGAAAATAGTTTACAGGCTGTCTCTATGCGTTACAGATAGGACGGATTAGGGCGTTCGATTATGTATTATTTCTTAAGTTTGGGGGCGCTAAAATGAATTTGATGGATTTATTTTTATTTTTTTAATACTCGATTATCGATTTATCTACAATGCAAATAGCAATTTTATATACGAAATCCTTCAATTCTATAATATAGACATGTTAAGTCAAATTTTATGGTAAGTATGTAATCGATAATTTCAATCAACAGTAATACTACTACTGAACAAAATAATAATCAAAGTGTCACTAAAATGTAAGCCATAATCGAACAATTTTGTACTGAGTCAAAATGTTCAATGGCGACTCAGATATCGTATTTGCGCCCCCTCGAAATATTCTGATACCCACCCTGTACAAATTCGTGTTTATCTCCCCTTTAGTGTCTGATAGTGCCGCTTCTCTAATCTGAAAAATAAAACTTTATACACCTTTTAGGGGATTTTTATGGTTAGCACTTTGTAGACAGAATTAAACCCTAAATGTTTAATGAGTTGTTTGTGAACGCGATTAAAAGTTTTTAAGATATTTTTAAGCGCCCGCGCTGTCTGTAGATTGAGACTAAGACTGTCAGCAATTTGTTTCTAATTGTTTAAGTTGTAATGACAAATAATAATTACCATCAGTTTATAACAATAAATAAGACTGCAGAATTAAACGGGCGTGAAAAAATGCACTATTAGGTCAATAAATATTATTATTGTTGTTTATCTAAAAATGAATATGGAAAAATTACTTCATTTAACATTATTAAGAACCTACACCACGCCTCAATAAATAATTTTTTTCAATAATGTAACGACACAAAGAAGGTGGCCGAAAGTGGCTGAATGCGAAACGCGGAGGACTGGGCGGGCGTTCATTGGGGAAGGCCATGTCCAGCAGTAAACAGCGCCAGGCTGATTAACGATGATTCACTTTTTAAAATCTCAGGGTTATGATCGTATCGTATAAAAAGCAATTTGCCAATGAAGCTGAATTTAAAACTCCTATATATTATAATTAGGCTACAATAACTTTTAACAGTATGATGAATAAACATTTTTTGAGACATACGTTACGCTATGTCCCTGACGGGGTAGGCAGAAAGAACGGAGCGCCAACGCAGAAATACTAAATATTAAATATTTGTAATCTATCAAATCTTTATCTATATACAACATCGAGACATACCTATCATCCCAGGTTAGTTTATTTGTTCACAGTGAAACTCAATAATCGCAGTTTCTAAGTCACTTATCGTGAACGAGCTTCGCGACTGCCGCGCTTGCGGTGCCACGGTGCTCCAACCAGTCTTTATAACACAGGGTCGTTTTAAGGGAAAATGATTTGAGGTCACACATTTAAGTCTCATATTTATTTCTATAAGAGCCTGTCTATGAAAGTGACGACTACAGTACAATTATCTAGACAAGTACTGGGATGTTTTAACCGGTTATGATCATATTATCTAAAAAGCAATTTGCCTGTAAGACTAAATGTCTAAAACGTACAATGACCAATTATCAAAACGTCTAAAAAGCATATTGACTACTAATCAAAACGAATAGACAAAATATACTATATTACATTTTATGTGAAATAAATAATTCGAAATTTGCACTTAATTCAAAAAAAATCTTCTCATATTGAGTCTGTACAGGTTGGCTTTTAATATGTATCTTGTATTAATTAACACAGTAGTTTAATTGGAAATTAGAAATTAAGCAAACCATAGTGATAGGCAGATCGGATCAACGCCGACATGTTTTATTCTTTTTTAATAACCATAGAGCAGTGCACACTAGTGATGTGACACCTTACACCCTTTCTCTTACAAGATTATAATTTATGAAATAGTATTTCGTTTGAACATACTAATATTACGAAAATACAAAAATAATCAAATCAATTAATCCTAAATCTAAGAGGTACATTAATGGCACTCCGATCACGCAGATTGTACGCAGTAGATCCATTATCATCTCTTGTGGTAACATTCTGTGTTACTAAGTCATTTTTATGAATAGCCTGGTCATGAGGGCTATCAATGCCCACAACCTGCGTGACATCTGTCGACTCGGAGTCGACACTACATGACTGATCCGAACATACCGGGTCCACTATGCTCAATCTACTGGAAGAATGACTCTTCGGTAAAGCCGTTTGGCCAATAAATCTACGAAGATGCCGTCTATTTCTACGCACTTTAATTCCATTGGCTAGTTGGACCAGATAGCTTCGGGGCTCCTCAGTCTTTTTTAATACCACACCTGGAGTCCAAGAATGCTTTATAAACTCAAATACATAAACCCTGTCACCAGCCCTAAGTTCTGGTAAATCTCTGGCATTGCGATCATAATAATATTTTTGATTTTCTCTTTTTCCCAATATTCGTTGCTTTACAAATTTATTAATCGATGGCTTCAATTGACTCAATGTGCAAGGAATTTTGGTTCTAAGGGATCTATTGAACATGAGTTGGGCTGGAGACAACCCCATGTCATTCAAAGTTGTATTCCTGTAATTCAACAAAGCTATGCTTATACTAGTATTATTGTCCAGGGACTTTTTAAGGAAAGTTTTACAAATATTTACCCCTTTCTCAGCTAACCCATTGGATTGCGGATATTTTGGGCTTGAAAAAATACAATCAAAATCCCATTCTTTAGCAAAAAGCCTGAATTCCACACTATTAAAAGGAACATTGTCACAGAGAAATTTTTCTGGGATTCCCAGTCGGCTAAAAATGACACAAAGAGCCTTTATTACAGTTCCTGCGTTTTTTGAACTTAAATACGCCATCTCAATCCAATTACTGAAAGAATCAATCACAACAAGATAATCCTTGTTGCTGTGAGTAAATATGTCACAGGCCACACGCTCCCATGGCCTTGATGGCACTTTGTGTTGCAATAAAGTCTCTTTGGTATTTGTATTTTGATACTTCATACAAATTTGACAACTTTTCACATGTAGTTCAATTTGTGAAGACATACCCCTCCAGTATAAACATTCTCTGGCCCTCCTTTTACATTTATTAATACCTAGATGCCCTTCATGTATCAAATTTAACATAGGTTTAATTAAAGTATTTGGAACAACCAATTTTTTCTCAAGGAACAAAAGCCCTTCGTCTAGTATCAACTCGTCTCTTAAATTATAAAAATGCTTCACTGCTGGACATAAACGTTTTGGATTGGGCCATCCTTCACTTACATTTTTACAAACTTGTGACAGAACAACATCTTCAGCAGTGCATTTTCTGAACTCAGTTTTTCTGTTTTCTGAGATAGGTGCATTGCGAGCCAAATTGTGAACAAGACGTTCATGGGAGTCATTGACTTCAGGACATATTTTAAGACTGGCTCTGGATAAGAAGTCTGCAATGTACATTTCTTTGCCTGGAGTGTATTTCACTTCTAAGTCATACTCAAACAATCTCAATAACAATCTTTGCAATCTGGGGCTAACTTTAACAAACTCTTTGTTAAAGATGGCCTCCAAGGGTCGATGGTCACTCTGAACATGAACTTTCCTCCCATAAATAAAATAGTGGAATTTATCTACACTAAACACAATAGCCAGCAACTCCTTTTCGATCTGGGAGTATTTTTTTTCTGAGGAATTCAAGCTACGGGACACAAATCCAATTGGTTGACCCCCTTGAAGAAGACAGCTACCGAGCCCTTCACTGCTCGCATCACACTGTATAGTGAGAGGCTTTGTTTTATCAAAATACACTAAAACTGGAGCCTTAGTGATTATCTGTTTCAGATTCTGCAACGACTGTTCATGTTCAGGGAGCCATTGCCACGGCACATCAAGTCTGGTCAGATCCCTTAAGGGTGCTGTCACTTTAGACATGTTAGGTACGAATTTAGATAAAAACTTTGCCATGCCAAGCACCCTTAAGAGGTCTGCTCTATTCTTAGGGGTTTCAAATTTTAAAATTGCATCTACATAGTTTTTGTCAGGAGTAACCCCTTCACTAGAAAATGTGTGTCCAAGATATTTTACTGACTTTTGTCTAAATTGTACTTTGTCTTTGTTAAATCTCACATTATTTTGACGAGCCACTTCCAGTACTTTGTTGAGGTTGTGATCGTGCTCAGCTGCTGACACTCCGGTGATGATCAGATCATCGAAATAGACATCCACACCTGGTAGGCCACCAAATATCTCATAGTTTAATCTCTGAAACACTTCAGGTGCAGACGACAAGCCAAAAGCTAATCGTAGGAATTTATACCGACCAAACGGAGTGTTGAATGTAGTCAAATCAGCAGACTCGTCCAGTTCCACTTGTAAGTAGCCGTCTTTCATATCTAAAACTGTGAAGTACTGCATGCCACCAAGCTTAGCAGTAATGTCTTCGGCTGTTGGAATAGGAAAATGTTCACGTTTTATAACTTTATTTAAGTCGCTGGGGTCTATGCATAATCTCAAGTCTCCATTTTTCTTTGTAATTACTACAAGTGAATTTACCCAGTCTGTTGGATGTTCAACTCGTTGGATGATGCAGTCTTTTTCCATTTGGTCCAATTTGGCCTTGAGTCTATCATGAATTGCTAAGGGAACACGTCTGGCTCGATGTACTTTTCCAACTGCTCCTTCTTGTAACTTTATACCATACTTTTTAGGATATTTCCCTAAGCCTTGAAATAAATCATTATTTTCTTTTAGAAGTTGATCAATATTAGCATATTTAACATTGTCAAGTGCTGCAACATCTCTTGTAAACATTTTCAGTTTCTCGGAGGTCTCTAGACCTAACAGCGGAGTGGCATTAACTACATCAACTATTAAAAACTCAATCATATATTTGTTTCCTTTCAGCTCACATGGCAGCACAACGGATCCAAGAGGTTTTAATTCTCCACCTCCATAGGGCAGTAACACATCTCTGGTTGGCTTCAATGGCCCTGACCAGTTAAGAGTTTTATAGGTAGCAGCAGGAAGGATATTTGGTTCACAGCCAGTATCAATTTTAAAGGCAACTACATGTTGGTTAACGAAAATGTTTTCATACCAACCTCTGCCCCCTATAGAGTAGACAAAAAATTCCTCACCTTGCTCCTCTTCATTTGAGTTAGTCACTGTGCCAATGTTCACAGCATTGCATTGTTTACTTTTACATACCGTTTGAAAATGTCCCTTCTTCGAGCATTGGCTGCATATGGCATGGTAAGCTGGACATTTCCGTGGTGGGTGCCGACGGCCACATCTATAACAGACAGCTTTAGTCATAGTAGTCATTTTCACTGCATCAATTTCAATGTTTTCTGACTCATTACGGAGCTCTTTCATTTGTGACGACGTCGACTCACGTGCTTTACATATGTCAATTGCACTTTTCAATGTTAAATTACTTTCTCTCAACAAACGTTCCTGCGTTGAGCTACTTTGTATCCCAAAAACAATGTGATCTCGAATCATGTCATCAGTTTTATCATCATAACCACACGATAAGGCCGCGTGTCGTAACTCTGTTAGGAACTTATCAAATGTTTGGTCTTTTTGAAGTATATTCTTGAATTTAAATCTTTCAAATATAATGTTTTTCCTGGGTGCGAAATGATCGGCAAACAGTGCAATGACTTGGGCGTATGTAAATTTTTCTTCGGCCGGTTTGGCAAACGTATTGAATACACGCAGCGCTTCTCCACCCATTATATTCAGCAATAGGGCGATTTTCCTTTTATCCGGCTCACTTTCTTGAAGGCTAGCGTCTAAATAGTTAGTT
Organism: Metalampra italica; assembly: GCA_949699065.1. Classification (NCBI taxonomy): domain Eukaryota; kingdom Metazoa; phylum Arthropoda; class Insecta; order Lepidoptera; family Oecophoridae; genus Metalampra; species Metalampra italica. Next base: position 6,314,551 of record OX452986.1, read on the forward strand.
CCATGGAAAATCTAGACCACTCCTCGTCAAGATTTGACGCTAAAAAATTGAGCTTCTCTGGCAGTCTCACAAACGATTCCATCTTTCTATTCACACTTGACACCATGTACAGGTTGGCTTTTAATATGTATCTTGTATTAATTAACACAGTAGTTTAATTGGAAATTAGAAATTAAGCAAACCATAGTGATAGGCAGATCGGATCAACGCCGACATGTTTTATTCTTTTTTAATAACCATAGAGCAGTGCACACTAGTGATGTGACACCTTACAGAGTCTAGGAACGATCTTCGATGGTGTACCAAAATTTCTCTATTTACATTTCTGCGAAAATTTTGATACCAATAGAAACAATATCCTCTTTATTTCCCCGGCTGAAACTTAAGCCAATGACTAATTTTATTTGCAAATATGTCAGCTATACAAGTTGTAGTTACTACTATACAAGTAATATAAAGAGAACAAATTGTAATTAATAAATAATCATCAGCCTGCACTAGTCTCTGCTGGACATATTAGGCCTGAATCCGTCCCCTAATGTCCAATTCCCAAATTGACCGGCCTCCCCCAAGGAAACATACACATATTTGTCATATAAACAATACACAGATTCTCACGCCTGAAAAGCCTGGTCGATCTTTAACCTAAGTACGTCCCTGGTAACACAGAGTTTTCTCGACTCGATAGGCACCAAATAACGTTCGATATAAGCAATATCGCCCGTTTACGCTCCCTCTGTGCACGGAAAAACTCTTATTGTTCAATAAAAATGTTATGAGGTAACTCTATTCAATGAAATCTTCAGATATTGAAATCGTTGTTTCGGTTAAAATAACCTCCGTACTGAACAATAATAACAATGAGTACTTCTGGTTTTAAAAAGGTACGGCCACCCCGCACCACTTTCTCATTCACTTACTAATCGACTTAACAATTTTATACCGTAAAAAATTAGTTACCAATTTTAGCTATATAATAAATAATTGACCAAGCGAGCGAAGCGTCTAAGTTTCGAGATTGGACAAAAATGCCGTTTTGTCCGATACCGCATAATACCGCAATTTTGTCCGTCTGCCTATCTGTCTGTCTGTAATCGCCTACAGGTCGCATTTTTGGTGGTATGGTGTGGGGTATCGTTGGATAGGTCTTTCAAAAATATTGCGGGTGTGCGAGAACTATTTTTCGATCCAGGGATCCGTTTGCGAAATATTAAGCTTCAAAGTGCTTTACGGCAGTAGCTTACATTAACGAAGTTGAAAGGAAAACTCTGACAGCTAAGTAGGTTCTATTAGTTTTCGAATAATAGTCTACCAACTTATAATAGTTTTTGAGTACGTACCATACTCGCAAAGTGGGAGTGAACTTTTTTTTTCTTGTGAATCCCATAGTGTGGGGTATCGTTGGATAGGTCTTTCAAAAATATTGCTGGTGTGTGAAAGCCATTTTTTTGATTTAGGGATCCGTTGGCGAAATATTAAGCTTTAAAGCGGTAATTTTTGTTAGAGTCACGTGTCCCCCCCCCTGCCAGCTAAACGGTTGCTTCTGGAAATGTGAAAAATTCACGGCAGTAGCATATATAACGTAGTTAAAAGGAAAACTATAACAGCTAAGTAGGTTTTATTATTTTTTGAGTAATAGTCGATTAACTTAATAAAGTCGAAAAATTAAATTATGTTCATAGAACTGCATACGTAAAATGGGAATGATGTTTTTTTCGCGTGAATTCCATGGTGTCGGGTATCGTTGGATAGGTCTTTCAAAAATATCGCAGGTGTGTGGAAAACATTTTTCGATTTAAGGATCCGTTTGCGAAATATTAAGCTTTATAGTGCTAATTTTTGTCACTTTAGTACTTAATCTCCAACTGCAAAATTGACTTCTGTTCGTTTCTTTTAGGTTTGGTTTATAAGGGCTGGCGAGGTCTACTGTTCTCACAGAACCACTAGTAATAGTACATTGTTACCCCAGGGGTGAAAGTAACTTATTTAAGTCTCGCTAATAGTTCGAGGGACCTCTAAATAAGTCTTGAACCCGAGGGAAACACTGTGCTTTTCATTAAGAATACACTGAAAGTAAAAACAAAAACATAAAATGAGTGTTAATACAAATCTCTGCTATACGGAAGTATAAACAAAACTCTACAACTCGAAAAAACAAAAGAAGATCGGATTTTATTATTTTGTTTTTTTTTCTGTGGCCGGCCAGCTATTCTGCCATTATTTTTCTTTTCCATAATTGAAAAAATGATAAATATTTTGCGCAAATCTATGTTATATAAAGAAATAGTTGACAGTAATAATTATAATAAAGTCTTTTAAAAATATATATTCTTTAATTATTATATTATTAATTATTTATTATTTTATTATTACTTTATGTTATTTCAATTTTACATCGCGCTGTAATTGAGTGGCTGTATAGATAGTTGGAACATGGTCCAATAGAAATGTCAAAATAGTACTAGTTTTTTTTTATAATTTGACAGCTGATTTGATTTTTTATAAGTTGAAAGCGATTCTCCCTAGGGCTGAGATGTATTACTTTCAACCCGCTACTCAGACAACTTCAGACCTTCTTTCAGAAATGAAAAAGTCCAAACGGTTCATAGAACCGCATACGTAAAGAAGGATTTTTCAATTCGGAGTCCGTTTTCGAAATATTAAGCTTTAAAGTGCTAAGTTATTGCATGGTTATAAGAGCTCGCGCGAGATCTACTGTTCTCACAGAACCACTAGTATAACAAACATTTAATCCTTTTGTATCTTTTGTATGAAAATGTTAACAAAAACAGAGTTAATTGGTGCAGCTAACAAAATTTTAAACAGCACGGTCTGTAGGTACAGGGTATTTGATGATCCGCTAATTTTGTATGTTTTTACAAACAACTTGTATCATCGAATAAAGAATAATGACGCGCTGAAGAAAGTGTCTTAGAATAAAATAAATCGAATCTTATCGGCCACTCTAGAAGGATACGAACGAATACAGTAGAGTACCCGGGTCATATGGTGAGGGACCGGAAATGGAGTCCGGGGGACCGGATATCGTCAGCCGGCGGGTACCTAGCACCCGTCCAATACGCTAGGAACTCTACCTGTGCGACTGCAAACAACTATTCAAAATTGGAATAGAACTCTCTGGTTTGAATAGTGCAAGGTTCGCTGTGAAAATGGCGTACACATATAAGTATACACAGACAGAAGCATGGATTTAAATTGAGAGTAATTTTCCCCAAAATGTTTCCATAAAAAATGACAATTTTCTTAAAAACTACGCCTTCACAATTTGGATACACTGTAATAATGTCCAATCTGAAAAAAAACACACAAACCGTAGGTAATGTTTATAAATTTTCTAAGTCCACCAATTAACTTTGGATTTGTAATCATTTCCATAAAAATAAATTAAATCAATGTCTATGTCGAACTTTTATTTTTCAAAATAACAGCGCATATTAAAACTAAATTAGAAATATTAAAGTTACACATACATTAAGTCGTACCAAATTTTTTTCAAAAATATGCTATGTACTTACCAAAGTAGTTGAAGCCTAACTCACACCATAAGTTCAGGAGCACCAGGACACAACCGTTCTTGTTCACGTCTCGAATAAAAGTGACCGTACCTGATATTGCAGCGCACGAGACTGCGGGGGTGGAGGGGCAGAGAAAGGGGCGGGGGGAACACGGTGGCATGGTTCGAGGGGAGGTGGGGGGGGGGGGGGGGAGCTAATAGTAAGGTCCAACCTAATTGCTCGAAAAATCTAACTTTATGAGAAAAATCGTACATATACAAAATTAAATGTATAATAATATAATACACTATATATTAACTTTACATACCTACCTACATAATGATCCGTATCAATAAAGGGTACGAAATAAAAATACTGAATACCACTGTTTGGGTTAAGGTTGAAGAATACAATGTGCGGATAGCCACTTAAGCCGATTGTACATGGAAAGAAGACCAAAAGAATAGGTTTCCATGCCTGTTGACTTTGGTTTCGAGTGCCCACATTTTTATTGTCCTCTTGGTCACGAGTGCTCACCCCACGGCCTAATATTATGAGAACTAGTCTTATTTTACCCCAATTATTAGAGTAGGTGCATTTTTCCATTATTAGAACATTCTTCAAATCCGTATTAAAACGTTCGGGAGACGTTTTTTTTGCGTAATTGGGTATAAGTACTTGTCAAATGGCCATTGGCAAATAAAAGAAGGGACGGAAGATAATAGTTTATTGAGTCTTACTTGAGCCTTCATCTTGTTTTTTTGTTTTTTTTTGAGATAAATTAATTGCAAAAGATAAAATAAATTGCGAAAATTACACTCACTAAATTTGTTTCGTGAAAATGGAGTCTTCTGAAACGTAACATCGACTACTAATTTATTGTTCTCATCTCGAACATGCCTCAATGATAACGTAGACTGTCGCAACTCCAACACGCACTCAACGTAAGTAAATAAATGGGCAATATGACACCGATCCTTTCCTTCGGTGTTGCCTTTTCAGTTTTATGGAGTTTTGGTGAATACTCTAATGGTGGTGGGGACAAATGTCTTTGGATCTTATTGCTTCGTACAACTGTGGTGATCGCAGACTGAATCACTAAATTATTGGTGGTATTAAAAAGGTGTAAAACGTTATGGTTTGTCTACCTGGAAAAAAGTTCATTAAAATTTCAGTGGTCACATGGGTTTAACAGGTAATAGTGGACCGTTTGTGTATGTAGCGGTAAGTACTAAAAAGTACTGTTTGTATTCACGATAAGAAAGTATTTAATATTTTTTAAACATAGAATTTCTTACTAATTTCTATACGAACTAAGTTAGTATACGACTAACCATCACAACACATACCTGATTTCATTTCAGTATTACTTTAAAAACAGAGGGTGTCCTAAATTCCAAGGAATTCTGAATTTTCTAAAAGTAACTTCCACAGAAATAATACCTACTTATTAAAATATTTAACTTCCCTATGCGTTATCGCATAATTTCAGTAACCCACTACATCTGGCAGCGCCGACCCGCTTCTTGCGAGTTTTCCCTTCTCCCTTGAAGTACGTACTTCGCACAAGTCGATCAATCATCGAAGCCGGCGCGGCCCGGCGTCGTTCGGGCCGATCATAATGTTTTGTGAACTCTTTCATTTATCTAATGAGTTTGTCGATCGCGCCCCCACGCCCCGCCTGGCCTGATGAAGCTTATGTTTCCTGGGCGGGGCACTTCGACAAGTCTTGATGAATTAATCGGTTGGAACCAAGAAATGTGTTTCGTCGATATTCGATACCTATTGCGTTTCGGGAAATTCTTGGATATACCTACTTCCAGATTTAATAATAGTTCCGCATTCGTGAACTTTACTGAGTAAGGCTCAATTACCTATCTTCGTAATAGTCTATTAAGAAGGTATAGTGGTAATTACAACATAGATCTTGAAATTAAGGTAAGTATTTACTCATGAATGCAGCAAGATCTTAGGATTCATTATTGGCAGTGGCTTGACGGAAGTCTGTCAATTGGAATCACTCGAGTACAATGTAGCCACTTAGATAATGATAAGACAATGAAATCTGTTTGGGCATAATATGAGGAAGGTAAAGAGGTAAAGGGAAAGATTAATCAAATAACCGTAGCGCAAATGTCTATAGAACGATAATCATTCGCGTGTAACAGCAATAGACACGCATAGAAAACCAGAAACACTTTCCAGAAAATGTCCATTAACAATTTTAAGAGAATGGAAGAACGAAACACTTAAAACACGGTTGGGGATTGGGGTTACAAAGTGCAACTGGCTTCCAGCTTCCAGTAAGCTTTCTGTCAGACTTAATGTTGGATTCGGGCTTAACCAGATCTGAAATGCGCTGGGCTTTAATCCACTTAGAATAACAACAGGGCTAATGTCTCGCCGCAGAACCTCATCTTTTCTTATTGCTTCGTGTGTTTGGCTTTAGTCAGTTTATGCTGAGTGTAGCAGGAATTTGGTGCGACAATATGTTCTACGTGAGGATGAAGACGTACCCAATATTTCCCAAAATCCTATCTCTTCTAAATTACTTGAAGTTTCATGTCGTTTACTTAATACACATTCGTACGCTCGTAATAGCAAATAGAATATATTACTAAGCTTTTACTCTGACTTTAAAATAAAAGTTTTTTTTTTCATCTTACATAAATAAAAGCTTTTTTTATCTATAAATGCAGTGTTTCTTATTTAGACATACAATGAAGTCTCTTTGGGGCTTGGGGTAAAGTTTATCTTCACTTTATCGCACTTTTCCTGCAGATATCGTTCGGTTTTCCCACCCTGTATAGATAGACCTTGCTCCACTTTTACTATTTAATATAGAATGTAACTTTACTTCAGCAGATTTATTTGCCTCTATCATATTTACTAGTTCACGTAATTAATTGCCAGAAGTGCCTTACAAAATTTTCGCGGCAATGTTAGCAATGAACGAAATTTCTCCAGAATTTCGAGTGAAATTAGTTTAGAGCTTTCAGTTAAATAAAGTTCGGTGTCCCTCGGGTGGGAACCGTTTTGAGCTGAAGTGCACGCATCCTGCACTCGGGACCATTCCAAACTCTGGCCACGAAGTTTTTAGAGCTAATCTAAATTTTGGAACGTGCAAACTAAACCCAGTAAATAATCTAGTGATTCCAGAAAGGTCTTCATTAGATTTAAGTCCACAAAGTAACAATCTGGCTAAATAATTTATTATTTTTAAAGGTATGAAATATATCTACAAAATTGTGCCCTAGTAGTGAAAAAACCATACCCATCGCGCTCTAATACTTAGGTGTAGTTCTCTGTTAGTTATAACTTTAAGCATAACTATAAATAAAATATTTATGTACATAGTGTGCAACTAACAAAAAATGTAATGATAAATATTAAAACAATAAAACAGTGTTGGTACCCACCAATATTTCACATAAACACTGCCGATACCCGGCTGCATTTCCGCCAATTAATTTAATTTGCCAAACAAAGCGGCGGCGCCGTCACCGCGGCATTTTGCGGCATTCCCGGCAAAAAGCGTGAGTGAGCGATCGCTACATCCACCCGGCCCAACTTCCCCGCCCGGTGTTCATTAGAACTTAGACTTGTATGAATTTTCAACTTTCCGACGTAATGAACACTAAAAGGAGGCAAGTTTGAACGCTTCAAATTTTAATACGCTCGCTTCGGATAGCCGCGGACACTGTTAAGGCTAATGTCATATAGCTCTGAACAGCAGAGTGCATGAGAGTTAAATTAAAAATCTATGTTAATTTAATTAATATAACATTTACCTTCCTAGTATGTAGTTAGACATAGAAACTTGTAATCCCCACATAAACCTTGGTAAAAACTCTCAAAGAAAATTATTTCAGTATAAAGTGTTCGGCGATAAAAAAAAATGATTTATGGAAAACTGTAAAATACGAAACCCTATACACTACGCGTGATCTGACACGTACTTTGCCGGGTTTTATCTATTCGTTAGAGTGACGTCACCTTAATAATAAATTGTCCGCGTGGAGTTCATATAGAGTTGTATGTACCTGCGGAGTTAGAAATCCAATATCCGTTCTAACTTTGCTTAAAATGAGCTCGTGCGCTGTTTGTCTGGCTTTTGAACTGTCTTCATATAACCAGATACACTCGTATGAAGTCTCGTTTATTTGTGCTGTACTTTTTGTATCCGACTTTTAAATTTAAGTTATCAGCAATTAGTAAATTTATTCACTATTAGTTAGTTTGTTCACTAGGTTGGTTTTTACCTAGTGAATTTTAAACTCTTAAAATGCCAAATTCGGATGATCTCATCAGAATTAGAACAGATTACTTTTTACAAGCTGTTCTTTAATTTAGTCATTTATATTAGTTTGTTTGTCTGGGAATAATGTTGCTATCGATTTTTTGACCACGTCCCGACATCATCGTCTATTACATACAATCTCTTTCATATAAATTCTGATTATTGTTTTTTTGTTATTTTATATATATATTTTAGTAATAAATACTGTAAATTATGGAACCTAATAAAATTAAATTTATTGTTGGTTTGGGTAAAATTTTCTAGAAAGTGCTCTTGATGGAAATAGCGCTATTTTAATACCAACCCGCTTAAATTTTAGTATCAGTCAGTCAAGTATTACGTCAAACTAACAAGATAATTCGTGACTCAACCCTAAATACCAAGGGCTTTTGAAGTGCGCCTGGTAGTAAAAGGGGATAACACCTATTGTAACTTGTCCAATTAAATTCCATAGTGAACTGAGGCTTGTTCTGTTAAATTATCCGAACCAGACTTCCTCTGCTATAAATTTTAATAAATTTAATGTAGGCCCAGATATTTCAGAAAAATCCGAGATAACGAAACATCATACCAAGTCTGCTGTATAATATTGTAGGTCGGTATAACATTCCCAGGTTTTGGTGAATTGTTAGATATCTTATCTATACGTTTATCAGAATCGTAATATTAATATTTATTTCATTTCTCCCTATTTTCCTACTTTTAGTTTAGTCTAATATTTATTTTTAGGGTGTTATTATGTTGGCGCCCAACAAGGGATTTTTAAATGTTAATCTTGAAGTTTTTAGGGAAAACGGAATACCCTTAAAGGAATGCTTTTAATTCGCATGTAAAATGCCCGGCAAATGTTGGGAAAATTAATGAATAATTAATTATTTCATTAAAAACGTTTTTTAATAAATTAATTTACATATTTAATTTATTAATGAACGAACGATGATGGTTGGAAAATTATGTTCAAAATTAATGATAAAATCCATAGACCACTCCTATACAGTTACTGGCTGGCTTAACGACACCTAACTCACATCTAGACAGAACTACGAAGTCTAGAAAGCTAAAATATGAAACATATTTTTATTTTACAACGTAAGCATCCAATAACAAAGGATTTTTGGAAATTTCAACATTAATTGACGAAATGGAAGCCCCCCCCCCTTACTACTTATATTTACATATACTTTGTGACGCGAATGAAGTCGCGTTGCGTCTGCTAGTTAAGGTATAGGTACGACATTTGTTTATTACCGACTTTTTTGTACATATGTTCGAATTTGAATTTAGAATCTATAGATCAACGAGGCAAGTAGCACGATGTGGGCTTGGTTGGTAAGCACCCGCATACGGTTATCGCGCGACACGCGCCGCGACTCGCAATGAGCGATCGATAACTCGCTCTGTTCTTATCAACACTCCAAACTTTAGTTATGAAAACGAGTGTCCCTCCGTAACCAGCTATGTGGGATGACCCGGCTTATCTGATAGCGGCATGGATAGGTGAAAACGTAGGTATAACGCAGAAACCATGGGCGGCCGAAGTTCTGAGGGTCGAAAGGGAAGTTAGCGATGTGTCTGAAGAAAGACGAAGTAAACTGACAACCCTATGATGATGCATGCAGGAGCCACGGGTTAAATATTTTAAAGAGGACACAAACTAAGTATGTTAGTCCTTTCAGAGTCCACAAAGAAACGATAATGTGAAAAAACCAGAAATAATGAACTCCGATTAAGAGAACGAAAGGCTCTCGAAGCTCTGAGGGTCGAAAGTCATGTTAGCGATAGGTCCGGAGAAAGACAAAGTAAACTGATGCATGCCATAACCACGGGTTAAATATTTTAAAGAGAACAAAAATTAAGTATGTTAGTCCTTTTAGAGTCCACAAAGAAAAGATAATGTGAAAAAATCAGATCTCTTTTACAGACAGCACAAATTAAATATGTTGTTGACAAAGGAAGCATGACGTGAAAAATCCGAAATACACTCCAGTTTTTTTTAATTATTAGCTGACAATTTTTTAACAACTTCTTTTAATAGAATTTGTTTAAGTCTTAGATATATAAAGATATTTTTAGTATTTGAAGAACGTTTTTTAAATTTGAAACATGAGTTTATAATTTTACCTACTCTACACGTATTTTAACTTTGACAATGGTTTGTTTAAACTTGAAAACGGGGCAGAAATTATCAGAATCAGTTCACGTCTTTTGTCGTAAAAGTTAATTAATAATGAAACTTGAATATTCGTCAAGTCGCTGCGTTTCTACCCCCATCATTAATCTCTCGGTACCCTCTTGAAATATTAACCTACTAGACCAGATTAAATGAAAATTGAAACTTACACCGTACGAATTGAAATCTAAAATTCGGGGATGTTTCAGAGGAAACAGTAAAACTTTTTTATGAAGAAAAATATTTCCAGAACTAAAAAACTGGTGTCCACTATACTTTGGTTAATTAAAGAGAGATATCATTTAACTAAACAAACAAAGTAAGAATATCCGGAACTAAATTAGGTGAAAATGAACTTGGGCAGTATTATTTTAATTTTAAATAGGTACACTAATTGAAATTTTAGCAATAATGTTATGGAGAAATTTAATTTTGTAAACATTCTAAAAACTAATAAAACAGTCAAGAAATTGTTCAAAACCCAAAACAAAATCGAGAATCACAAGAATTATATCCTAGTATACACGAAACGTAGATAATTATTAAACCAAGCTATAAATTAACCAAATAATAAATTACGACTCTATTTCAACGGAATAAAGGACCTGCAGCGCAACAATACACAATTTCCCGCTTTCAAGTCGCGTGAACGCTATATTTTTAGCGGAATTTTCGCGGAACGAGGCAAGAAATTTAATATTATAAGCCCCTAGTGGATAATCAACGCAAAAAGCTGCTATCTGGGGTGTTTATTAGCAGTTAATAGAATTGCCAGCGCGGCGGGTGGAGAGTTTCTGTTCCGACGACGCCCGTCGCTCGCTGCAACCTGTTGCCGTCGGTACCGCCTTCCGCCCCTATCGCCACGATTTTCCGGCTACATTTCGCTCCTCTTCCGCCCTTTTAAACTCAGAAAATGCAACAAAATTCATACACTCTACATAAAAAGAATACTCACGGCGTAAAATGCTGCAGCGACGACATCAGTTTTAATACACAAAATAAATTACAAAAAACAATCGAAACATTTTTTGAAAGTTCATTGTTTTATTTAAAAATCAACTCAAAAATACATAAACTCACTCTACAAATAAATTAAAGTTCGAATGCGAAATTAACGAACGAAGGAAAATTATGCGAATGCGATATTATTTTCAGCGCGTGGCGGCTAAGTTGTCGAGAGATAGTCGTGTACTGGGAGGGCAGGGGTTGGAGGTGTTTGGTGAGGACGCGGCGCCGCCACGGCGCGCGACTACGGAGTGGCAGCGGGCTGAACGGCCACGGGCCCCACCCCTGGCGCAGGCGCGTTTCACGGCCGCCACAGCGCATGACCGACAACCTACCGAAAAGTGGAAAAGTGACTCCTCCAACGTAGATACACCATTATGTACTAAATAAATATTGTATCCCAATAGATCGCTGCCCGGAGTACATAATTTTGACCCCGTTAAAGATTTTTACACTCAATTTGAGCACATAATACCGTACTTTGAATAGTGATATATCTGTGCCGTGGGTCCCTAGTCGGTCTTATATACTCCCTTTACACGCCCAGTAAGTAAATACAACACAGCACACACATGTGATATATCCTCCGAGGTTGTTCAAATAAAACGCAGTGATTCCATTAGAAAAGTTTACCGTATTTCTTATCGTTAGTAATAACATTGTATAATTCCCTTATTCCACTGAAATATCCGGCTCTCAGCGACGCCTCGTAGCCCCGAGGCAGTGTGTGGAACTTGGTCATTACACGGTTATCAGAGCCCAGAAAAACTCGCATTTCATATGCAAAAGAAATTCCCATGTCGTGGGCGTAGTCCACGCTGTGTCCACAGTGGGCCTTGCCATTTGTACGGAAAATACTTTCGTTTAAAAACAGCTGAACAGTCCCGGCTCTCTGGTTTACTTTAGAAGTGATTTCAGCAGCGACCTTAAAGATTTGAGCGCTGTTTGGAGGCTCATTCTGAGTGTAAGCAAAGGGGTACATGATCGCGTGACCATCTCGTCTGATCGATAAGTAGGCTTTTGCGTCGCTCTTGTATTTTTGGAGTATGCTCTTTATGAATTTGGTCTCGTTTTCTGATCCTGGTGTTGGACCCTGGTAGACGGACGAGAAGCCGGTGTCGACTCGCTCGCACGATGCCCATTGGCTGTCGAAGTTGCGACTAACGTCCACCCCAAAGCTCAATCCGTCGTCTGAAGGCTTCACATTCTTTTTCCACAATACTCGATTCTATAATAATTACAAGAGTAACAGTAAAATTAACCGATATAGGCTGATGATTTTCTTAATAAAGAATGTGTTTGAAACATAATATGGTTTCTTTGTCTTAACGTAACTTCTTGTATTACTTAATTTGAATAATGGAATTTTATTGGCATTTGAAGATTTTAAACCAAACTATTTCTGAGCAAAAGGAACGTAACGGACAGAGTGGATATTCCAGGAATAAGACCAAACAGGCCTGAGGAGAATCAACTTACAACATTTCAATCACAAAAGTTTCTCGTCTAAATAAAATGCCTCTATAAATTTCTTACAAATCTCGCGTACTCCATGCCGTCAGGGTTGGTGCATGGCAGTATTACCCAGCGGACTTTCTGCAACATCTCGTTGTTCTCGTGGCATCCCACCAGCTGCTCGATGAGGTACATTGCCAGCCCTACTGACTCCGTGCCGCCCTCCTGGCCAGCCTCTACCACTATCACTGGCTTCATGCCGTCTTCTCTCTCCGCTGACTTTGCCGTGCTTAGGACAACCTGTTGAGACAGTGACAATGAAACTTATCAATAAATCTTGTTAACAATTATTGAGTAATTTTATTAAACGCACGCACATAAGTCAACTCAAAGTACCGCTAGTCATCTCAAATAGGATAGATAGATACTCTAGATAGATACTACCTCATACAGATTTCTCCCTTCAAACGTTTCACTTTCGCCAATAACATTGATGAAATCCCCGCAAAACTGCTTGATCGCTTTTAAAAATACCATAATCTAGAAATTTAAAAAAGAGAGACATTTAAATTAACTTTATGGCTCTAGTATACATTGACGTCTGGGTAACATCATGTACAAATGAATTTTATGTATGTAAAAACTTTTCTTACAGAACTTGCTCCAATAGCTGCATCTTCAATGCATGCCTCTTCATCACGATACTGCAGGACATTTATCATGTCCTGGTAGCAATCTCTGAGTGTTTTACATCTAAAATTTAATTGGTTAATTTTAAGAACCCCGCAATTGGGTAAAGACAGGAACGTTCGAATTCACCTACTGCGCGGAGCACCCACCAAAGAGATCTTAGCTCCATGGGTAAATAAAGTCTACTCAAATACCTCCAAAGTTTTCTCGTTTTGGTGCTAGGCTCATGTTTCTGTTTGTTTTCTTCTATTTAGGACGTAACGCTCATATACTTGAAGATTATTTCCCTTTAAAAGATACTTGATGGTGAATACTTACCCACATAGTGTTGCATCGCTAATTTCATATTTCACTAAAAAATTACGTAAGATTAGTAATAGTTATTCATAAATGATGTTTTGTCAAATCACTGACTATAGTGTCGGTGTTGAGTTGATGACGAATTAATTGCGTTAGCAAGATTTCTAAGTTAGGCAACGCCATTCCTTGATCACTTCGAATAGTCAAAAAAATTCAAATTGTGCAAAATTACCTACTAAAACATTCACTAAAAATAATAATGTACATTTATTCATATTAAAATGTTTTGGAAATGGTCATGTTAGAAGAAATATTGTATTAAAAATGAAAAGAAATAATTCGAGCCGAAACTAAACATTAAAACTAAATAAAATGTGGTCATAAAAACATCAACTTCTGTTTAGAAATAAAACAATAAAATATTTCAATAAAACTATTATATTTCAACTTTTAAAGAGGATTCTAGAAGAGGCTGACTGAGAAATTATCCGTCATTTTATAATTTATCTTTTACGTTCGAGGGAACTCTCTTTTAATCTGTTGTGCGAATACTTTAAACCCTTGATAGAACTGCGGCAAAACTACCTTCAATAGATTTTGAGGATATGAAAATTCATATCCATCAGTCAATTCCATTGTATACGAATAAGGTACACCGGCAGCCCCAAAAGCAAAATCATCGCTGCCTCCAGCGGCCGGATACCACCGCCCAGCGCTTAGAACTTTGAAGGGCGTTCCTCCAGCTCTCTGGACCGCGCTTGAAACCATTCTTGCCAATTTGTCTAACTTCTTCCATTCTTTGGGCAAGAAATCTCCGGTGTAACCCCAAGGGTAGACCAAAAATTGTCCGTACGAATGCAGAGACACGTACAACTTCATCCGTGCACGGTTCTCCATCATAATGTTCCTGACCATCCTGGTCTCTGGTTCAGAGAATGATTTAGGTCCGGCGTAGGTTTCCTTGTCACAAGGATTGTTGGAGACTCCACTCACTGCCCATTTGAATCCATAGTTCCGATTGCCGTCAACTCCGAAGCAATTTTGAGAGGTTCTAGATCTTGTCTTTCTCCACATTCGGTTCTGTGAATGGAAATTTAAATTATATGCCCTTAAAAAATAACAAATATATCGATTTTCTAATTATTTCTTTAATTAAGTTTGTACGGAACCCTCAGGGCGCGAGTCCTACTCGCACTTGTCCGGTTTTTTTACTTACGTTTGGACTACTCCGACTGAAATCATATCCATCAGGGTTGACGACGGGGAGGATGTACCAGTCGACGCCGTCGAGCTCGCTGCGCTGACCGTTGGCGTCGTGGGTCAGCCGATGTATGATGTACAGCGCCATGGAGGGAGCCACCCACTCGCGGGCGTGGATTCCTACATAAGGGAGAAGTCATCATCTTGAAGCCCGAAGTCCCAAAGCCCTGGCGTAAATTTATGTGTTGTAATCACAGAATAAATATGCACTAGAAATCTAATACAGCTAGCATACTCTTCCACAGGCTAAACATATCACCGAGACGGCTTTTTATTAAAGAAAATATTTCTTTCTGTTTTTTTATTAAACACTTTCTTGGAGATAAGTGGCGATAAAGCCTTCTCAGGAAATTATCGTATGATTACATTTCTAGTGCCTATTTACTTTGCTTTTTTCTATTTACTCAGGTTTTCTAGCTCCGCTCTGTTCTAAAGGCGAAATCGTAATTGGTTGATATTGGTTGGTTGATCCTAGCTGTCCCTTCTTGGGCATAGGAGTGCTCCTATGTTATCATTGATTGTCAACATAGCTAGAGGTATTCAGCACCTCATTTTAGCGGTAGTAGATTCAAGTGCAGAGTGAATGCTGCATTTCCAAGAGGGATTTACATTTTAGATATTTTGAAATGCAACTATTTCACTGAATATGAATTTGTTCAAAAATATATATTATGTCCCTTTTTTTCAATGCGCTCATATCGAAAATGTAACTACCTACCTGCATCAACGAATATGATAGGGTTCCCAGCGTGGGGGTTAGCTGATATCTTGGCCAGGTGCATATCCCGGCCCTCGCTGCTCTTTCCAAGCGGCTGCAGCGTCACCAAGTGAGGATGGCTGGCCGCAACCGCTTCTAGGAAGCTTGTGATCTATGGAAGTACACACAAATAATGAAAATAAATACGGTATTTTACTCGTACAGAGTCAACTTGTAATATTATAACATGGTTCTGCGTTCAATATTGACACCAGATATTGATATATGGGCAGTTGGTTTGGTTATTGCAGCCTAAAAAGTTGAATGCATCCACCATACTTTCCATTACAATTCCTAACACACTCCGCAGGGATCTTGATATCATTGCTATGCCTATAGAAAACAGAAAAAGCTCGCTCGGTTTATATTTCTTTAGCTGTTACCACAAAAAAACAGAAAAAATTCGTGGCTATTCCAATACGATTCTTGTATAATATTTTTGTCGCCTCATATTACGTCAAATTCAGCTAGATTGAGAGATAGCTCACTGATTTAAATCAAATTGAAACTTACATCTGCAAAGGAGAGGTACTCGAAGAGATTATTTCGCATAACTCTTCTTCTAGGCGTACGATCCACCGGTATTAGAGTCCTAAACAAGACACGTGTGACATAAATTATTTTATATTTAAAATGACCGCACCAGTCCGCCAACCAGCTCTGTGCGAATGAAATGGTGTATTGTTGAATGGTTGATTATTGCCGGTATGCCCTCGTTATGAGCGTAAGACATGTATATTATCAGTGTAGGGGCATTGATTTGATTGATTTTGATCCAGAATCAATAGTTATGTCACTACTTTGATCCGCCAAGCGGCAATGGGACAACGAATAAAAGCTTAACGGCCGTCGTGGACCAGCTGGCAACTCACAGATAGCTGCCGAGAAAAGCTTATTACTACCCATTTTTAATAAATAATTTAAAATATATATATATATTAACTACGGATCTTAAAAGTATATAAGTACAACCTTGGGATACAGAACAACATTATTTTACAATTATCAACACAAAATCAATGTACAACTTACATCTAATTACATTGAGAAATGCAGACTCTACAGGCCGGTATGCATAAAATTTATTTGTGTCAAGTTTTTCTAATATCTGGAGTAAGACTTGGGGTATGACAAGTGTACCAATATTTCTGTTAATCATCATCAGTGTTTCGTCATCATCAACATGTCGTGTACCTGTTTTCTTTAAGACGATTGTTTATGTGGAATTTTAAAAATCCACTTGGTCCGATGGTCGAACCAAGTGGAATATCAAATTCCTGATGGTCCGACATGTCGATCCACGAGGAAACAAAATTCCACTTGGTTCGACTGTCGGACCACGTTGTCGAACCACGTGGACGCACCGGTTATTTTCCTGTTATTACCAAACACCTTACCTTCCATAATTCTTAGTCTTCACTTCAGAGACCATGTCCTTCGCGAATAGTTCTACAAAGCCCAGCCTGTCCGGCGGCACCAACACGTCCAGACTGTCGTTGAACCCATGACTCCTCTTCAGAACCTCCACGTGATCCTCAGGGTCCTTGAAGCCGAGGAGGGCTTCCAACTGCGCGTCACTTGTGGGAAATATCCGGATGAGGGTGTAGCTGGAATAAAGTTAACTCTCTTTAAATATCATCACGTCTTTAGTCTCAGGCCCCTTAGCAATGAGTTTTTCGTAACTAATGAAATAAAGATTAAATATATTTTAAAAACAATTAAATAACATGGTTTCCCAAATATATTATATATTTAGTTTTTTGTTATAGATAGGTAATATAGGTAGGTAGGGCCTACCTATATTTCACTTCGTATAATTTAACAGACTATTTTATTTGGATTCCCCAAAGAAAGATAAAAACAGAGTTACTTTGTAATTGAACATACTTGTCATATTTATTAACGTCACCACTATGATCATCACAGTTGACTTGACACGCCAATCCTAAAAAACCTGAAAGGGTAAAAATAACACCATTAAATTTAATTAAAAAATAAAATAATAATTTAATTAAAAGAATTTAATAACATACATTTTTGTCTAACCTATTATCAATGCTTACAGTTACAGGGCAGGCTTTCATGGGTGACAGCAGACACACAGTGTAGAATTGACCCTTATTGCGGTCGTGTATTTATTTTGTTTCCATTCACTTGGCCTATGTTTGAAGTAAAACTTCGGGGAAGTAAGCATACCTTTTTTGTTTCAGGTTTGGAGATATTTACGATTTTGCTGACGTCAGCAAAAAACTGTTTTTATTAGGAACTACGAAAATAATAGTGCCATGTCTCTAATAACCTGTCTAAATAGTAACCTATCCTGCGCTATCCCGTAAAAGTCCTCTGACAATTTCCCGAACGCATCCCCTTATAATTACTGTGGTCACGACGACGTCTCAGAGATCTGATGATTTGCGTGGAACGATTCTTTAATTTGTGACGTCATTTATCGTGTTTCATTGGCTTCATCTAATTGAGCCGGCGGGAGCCAATCCGGCTTCAACTTGCGGACCAATTTCAAACCAATTGATTTCATTAGAGCCGTCCTTTGATCGACGCTGGATCCTTTTATTTATTAATTTAATAAAAGTCGTAAAAGTGTTGTTCGGAGTAAATAATTCGCGGAATCCCTACACAAATAGAGTTTTAATAATTACTGAGGTGGTACTGTAATTTTCGAAACCTACTTACTTCTACCAACTTCTACACAGTTACTTTATCCTACAGATTTTATATTTTTACTTTCTCGACCGTAGTAGGTACCGTAAGTACTAAGGGTAAAGAAAGTAAGTAAAGAAAATTTTTTGAATAGTATTTTAGGGTCAGTTAAGCCTAAGTAACGTATCGTAGTTTTTTTTAATCCCTTCAATGTACAAATTTACTCGTGTTACGATTTTATAAGTAGTATAGATGAAACTTGGTACAATGGCAGTGATTATCACAGAACACAGAAAAAGCTCGCTACGCCCCGCTCGCTACGCTCCCTTGGTTTTATATTTCTATGGTGATTATCCTATCCTACTAATATTATAAAGGCGAAAGTTTGTAAGAATGTTGTAACTTTGTGAGTGAGGATGTTTGTTACTATTTCACGCTGTAACGGCTCAACGGATTTTGTTGAAACTTGATACAGCGATAGCTTATTGGCATAACATATAGACTACTTTTTACCGCGGTAAACTGTTCCCGCGGGAAAAAATTTTTCCGGAGGGGCAAAACCGCGGGCAACAGCTAGTCTTAAATAAAATTGAGTAGAAAAAAAAATCCTAGAAAACAAATTTGAAGACGAGATGTCTTTGATTTGCTACCGTGAACCTTATTAATTCATCTTTGAAAAAAAATTATTTCATTAACTTATTAGGCACTTGTAGCGCATCGTAATCTACAAAAATAGCTCTGTAGCAAATTATACTTTATTAGAATTCTTTCATAATTAAATTAAGTAGGTATTTTCAAATTACATCCGCTGCAATTAAAAATTAAAACATCAAGGGTAGGTAGTTAATTGTAAAAAAAATCGTTTTGGTTGATATTTTAGGAGAGCGATTGGCAAGTTAGATAGTTATACTGAGGTAAGCGGCCACAGTTGCACTTAAACGCCTGGAAAGTTGTTGTCTTCCTCATAATCTTAATAATATCAGTCCACTGCTGGACAAAGGCCTCCCCCAGGGATCTCCACGACGACGCTACCCTCATGTAGCCGGGTCCCGCAACCCGGGTCCTTTTAATGTTATCGTATCTTATCTTGTTAGGGGGCCGGGAATGCCTGGCGACACTTCGATCATAACTATGGGAACTGTTGCGTCATAGCTAGTCAAAAATAATAACATTTAACTATTCTAACCTTCGGCGTATGCCCGTTTCTTCGCGTTGTTTTCCTTCACTGAGAAGCCTGGGGAAAAGGGCCGGACCTCGTGTCACAATTAAATATAGGTATCGAGGCTTTGACTAAACATCGTATCAGTTCGTATATTTTTAAAAATAGTTGTAGTAATTGTCATTTTATTTCCTGAAATACCTACCAGAAGTTGATAAGCAGTCGAACAACTGTCAGACTCTTTCTCACTTTTAAATTGGTTTGTGTTATGAGCTGTTATAATTTGCTGTGGTAATTTGTTCCACGCATCGACGTGATCGACTCGGTTACTTAGGAATTATATTCGCGCGTATAAGTAGGTATATGGGAAAATGAGTTAGCAATTTAATTTACGTCCATTACAAAATACGTAGGTAATTTGAATTGCCCACCATCTGAGAAACGTTCAAAAGGAAATATATTTAAACGGAAAAGATGGGCAACCTTTAGTAAGACTTAATCTATACAATCTCTACGACTGTACTATTTTTTGAAATAAAATTTAAATCGAACATAAATAATTTCTGACGAGGTGTAATTTAATATTTTGGCACATTTTCAATTTGGACGTAAATACACGAAACGAGTCGATTAGTGAGTGAGAAAGTTATGCGGTGTGGCCGTACGGTTTAATAACTAGATGCCTTACAATTCTATGTTGAAGGCTTGTTGCAGAGTTGTATCTAATTTTTATGTTAAATACACTGAAAAGTACGATTTTGGGTATTATTTTTACAAAAATAGGCACACTCACCAAACACTAACACCCACCAACGCGCCATAACTAATGCAAAACTAATCAAAAATCAATAAACTTAATTAAACTTTTAAAGAGGTAATATTAAACCGTAATTATGATTAGACTTGTAATTTGCACGTGGCCTTATCACGAGAGAGTTCAAACTCACACGTGCAGGCCGCTCTGCATAGCGCCGCTCACTGCGTGCGCCCGCGCCGATTCCGCGCGGGATCTACAACCGTAACGGTATGCACTCACCCTAATTACAAGGATGTTTCTATACAACCATGGAACAAGTAATATTAAATTGACAATGTCATCTGTGAGATGACACATTTCTTGGAGTGTTAGATTCTCCGACAGTCCAACCGAAACACTTGAGCTGGTGTAATCCATTAGGGAGTTTCAGTACTATGAGAGACCAGTTTATATTGGTTTTGTTTCCACTGATGTGCGGTCGACCGTACCACTTTTTATCAGAAATAACATAAAAGATAGCTGAATACGACATGGGGAGCTAATACATACTGCAACAGTACGCTCCTCGGATTTCTACCTAATGTATTCTACCATAAATACCGGAAGTTTTATTCGAATTGTTTGAATAGCGCTCTCAGTAGGCAGCTGGACTGACACTGAAAAGAGTCAGTGCATAACGCCTATATCCTGTGCTGCCAGTGCTAGCCACCACCTGAGCTTCGAAGACGCGCGGGAACTAAATAAAAGATCCACAACATCGCAGACCTATACCCATATGCGGGATTCTCAGACAGCTTTTACAAACAGTTAATTTATAGGTAATTAATAAAAGCTTGTAAAAATTATAATAATTCGTACCTAACTCCTCGTAATGTAATGATGAATGACCATAATTATAACGTCCCTAATTGAGAAAATTAACAGCATATAATCAAACTACCAATTGGCCTACTGAGCCAGGGCTGAGTCATGGGTTCGATTCCCACCCGGGGCCAACATTTGTGTGATGAGCATATCTGTTGTTTTTCGCATAATTAAATTCATACAAACACCCAGTGTTTGTATCATCATCAACAGCCTATTAATCTGCCCACTGCTGGGGCTCAGGCCTACCCTCTCAACGAGGGCGTGCGGGCTATAGTCCACCACGCTAGCCCAGTGCGGGTTGGTGGACTTCACATGCGCCTAAGAATTTCTTCTTCGCCGTATGCAGGTTTCCTCGCGATGTTTTCCTTCATCGTTTGAGAGCAGTCAGTACATGTACTTAAGTTTCGAGAAAAAACCCATTGGTACATGGCCCAACCGGGGATCGAACCTCGGAACTTTCGATATGATAGGTCGCGTCTTATCCCCGAGGCCAATAACGTTCTAGTGCTGTTTGTATGAATTTAATTATTTATTTAAAAGTATGTTTATCATTGCAGTTGTTAAGCACCCATCCACAAGCTTCAGCTTAATTTGGGACTAAACTGCCGTGTGTAAAAAAATTTACTTTTACTATTTAAATTTACTTTTTTTAAATAAAAAAATATACTTTCAATATTATCCTAGGAAGCAGAGTCGACGGTAGCTTACATACATAAAGTAGCAAGTAGATAGACGTGTTCATTCAGAGATATCAAGAGTCATGATACAATAAGGAACCTTCGATCAATAAAAAAGGAATAGACTGACCTAGTACTTTACGAGCAATGAAAATGAAGCAAAACAATCGCAATCCATTACCCGCATGACTTAAACAATAACAAACAATACACAGGGAGACAATTAAATCAAATCTCGATTACAACAAAATTTGGGCGCTCGTTGCACGTAGAGTGTCTACGTTCCGAGACTAAGGGTCGTGGCAGACCAAGCGGAAATTTGCCCGCGCACTTTTTAACGTCATTGTCAAAAGAACCATATCCCTATAGACTAAACAACAAAATCGTATGAATGACCACGATCGCGAGGCGACGCCGACGTGCAGAATTCATTTTACGACTTTGTTCTTTAGGTTATAGTGATATGGTTCATTTGACAATGACGTCAGAAAGTGCGCAGGCAAATTTCCGCTTGGTTTGCGCAGTCCCTAAGACGAAGTAAGTGCGTGCGCTTACTTTATACGCTTCAAGATATCGCGCGTCGGACGGTGCATTTATTTTATATTGGTCGCAGTGAGTGAGGTTCTTGTAGTTTTTTGACCTGATACTGTACTGTGTGTGCCGAGATCTGTGTCAGACCTCTCAGTTGATTCAATCAGGGCATCGCGTATTGTGTGACACCTTGAACAAAGGCGGTTAGACACAAATGCATTTATGAAATCAATCCCGAGTTTAATGAACCCTAATGAACCGGAGTGACGTGAACGTGGAACTGGTACCGGTGTGGCGTGAGGCCTGCCAGTAGGGTTGTCACTACATAAAATATATTAAAAGTCACAAAAATCACCACACCACGGCGAGCGTGTGTGAATTGATTGATGGGACTGAGTGAAATCGAAAGAGATGTGTCAGGATCGGGATACTTGG
Organism: Metalampra italica; assembly: GCA_949699065.1. Classification (NCBI taxonomy): domain Eukaryota; kingdom Metazoa; phylum Arthropoda; class Insecta; order Lepidoptera; family Oecophoridae; genus Metalampra; species Metalampra italica. Next base: position 6,337,087 of record OX452986.1, read on the forward strand.
CGCTCTGTTCTTTCTTCCTACCCCGTCAAAGACAATAACGTACATGATCTAATGTGCACTTTGGCGAAATACATACCTACTTACACAATATCTTCACGTTCGCGTTCAAACTTTGGCCCGTATGTACCACTTATTATACTAAACAGGTTTTTTGGTGAATCAAAAACATCTTGAAGAAGCTTGCTTATGTCAAAGATTAGAATTTTTATTCTCAGACGAATGTGAAGTCCACAAAAAACTGATTGGGACACCGTCGGTGAACAGGGGTTAGGCACAATAGATCCTGTAGGGTATTCTTGGCCCCCTAGGAAGATAAGAAGAAGTGGAGACATAGGTATAACTTTTGGCAAAAAATGGTGGCAACCCTATGGGTGGGAACGCCTACACACTCTCATCATAACGGACTGTGACGCATTGTCATGAGCCTGAGGCTGTCCCAAGAACAACGCGATGTCCTTTAGTGGGTCTCGTGACGGGGCTGTTTTGACCTAGGTATCCCTAAAAAAGGACCACCAATTTTATCGCCCCGTTGGTTTAGTAGCTGGTCATTGAACTTGAGTATCAGCCTTAACAAGGGCTGTGGGTCTGTCCCCACTGATGCAGACATCTTTAAAGTCCTTACGGAGTTAAGTAGTATTTTAGATGTAGATATAAACTATTTTTATAAACTTTTTTTGAAAACAGCATGGCATTGTTATTATTTTGTATTGAAAATGGATATAAAAGTCATGTGAGATTCGTATTAAAAGAAAAGAAAATACCTAAGTTATAGGCAGGTATGTAGGTATGTCAAAAAGTCGGTAAGTATGTCAAGCGCATTTCGTTCAACTGGTTGTGCATACAAAGTATAATAAAAGAGAATAAAGAAAGTGAATGTTTCGTTTTCGTTTCGAACGGTCCAAATCTTGGACGATTTTGTTTAAAGCCATCCTGGTTTCGCTGAAGTATTTGGGGAAGTGTCACATACCTAATTGCAAGTTATAACATAGCGAAGACAAGCCAACTGATTTATTTTCCTACTACTACAAGTGCACACACGCTTGAGTGTGTGTGTGTGTGTGTGAGCGCGTAAACATGTAGGGCTATCAGAAGCGAGCGCGCGGGCGCAACGATAGGCAGTCCCTAATTGCGAACTAGGCATCGTGGTAGTCATTTGCCGGCGACTAAACTTTTGGGGAAGGTGAGTGTCGCTTCTATACGTAGTACTAGCTAGTAGGTACTCTTTGGTACAGTTTTATACCTAATATCCTGTATACTGTTTAACCATAGGCATGTTTAAAGAAAATAAATAAGCAAACAAGTATTTGGTCAATTAACTTTTTTTGTAACGTAAAAACCGGTTGTAAAGGATTTATTTATAAAGAAAAAAGTTGATCACGATGATCAAATTAGTTGTTAATCGATAAGTATCAGATAGTTAGGTTTATAAGCAGTATTAAAAATGCTGAGAACTATTTTAATAAAAAAGTAACAACATTTTTAGGCGTGACCCAGCGGACAAATTTGTCCCGAGTTTTGTATGGAAAATAGGGTTTCCGCTGGGCAACCAATCTTTTTACTAATGTACTTAAAATTATTGATTTAGATTATTTCGTATTGATCGATAACTGAGCGTTAATTGTAGCTATTAAAATAAGTGATTTTAACAGGATAAAACAAATACCAAAAAAACAAAAAAAAATGGTTCATCCATTTAATGTTTTCTAATAACATTATTTATCTTTAACTTTCAACTTCGTTTCGGTGTAAAGTCTTGTGGATGCTATTGAACGTGACGTCGATAACCCTCTTCCACACCTCATCGAGGGCGACATTGGTTTCCTTCTCTTCAGAATTACGGGTGAGTATGTCGTCGGTGTATATTTGCATTGCGAATTCCATTGCATACGGGATTCCATATATCTGGGAGAACAGAAATCGGAATTTCAGTAATTTAAAATTTTCGGAACGTCAGTTACGTCGGGGATAAGACGCGGCCTATCATATCGAAATGTCCGAAGTTCGATCCACGGCTGGGCCATGTATCAATGGGTTTTTCTCGAAACTTAAGTACATATTTACTGACTGCTCTCAAACTGTGAAGGAAAACATTGTGAGGCAACCTGCATACGCCGAAGAAGAAATTCTTAGGCGCATGTGAAGTCCACCAACCCGCACTGTCCGCAAGCGTGGTGTCCATGCATGTACAGCCCGAACTCATTGAGAGGGTGGGTAGGCCTGAGCCCCAGCAGAGGGGACATGCTATAGGCTACTGAATTGATTTGAAAGTTTTCGGAACGGGAGGTCTTATTAAAAGCTGGACTCAGATGGCGCCACTAGCGTAGGTATGCTTATTTTCCTCAGAAGGTAGAAAAAAAGTCGAGATGGAAGCCAATCTAGATTTTGTGTGACATTTATTATTTGTGTGTGTTATCTTTCAAAACAACTTTCGGGCAGAGCGAAAAAATGTATTTTAGGTTTACCCACTGAAAAAATACTGGTTTACCCAAGCTAGTGGCGCCGCCTAGTATCGAGTAGCGGTAGCTATCTGAAATGTTACAGTAAAGTTGTCTTTGTTTTGTTACAGCCAGCTTCAAGTCATTTTTTCTTCAGGTTCGTTAGTTTAGCATGTTTGAAATAGAAGTGTTCAGCGGTAACTATTGTTTCTCGTCCTCAAAATGTATAAATTGTATAGACTCACCACCGTAGCGTAGTCGACGCTAGAGCCTGCCACCATCCCATACCAATTGAAGAGAGAATCAACGGTGACAGAAAGGACTTGGAAGTTGGCATTTTTGATAGCCTCGTCGATATCACCTTTTAAATCAACGTATTTGTCGTCTTCTGACTGCACGTCAGTGTAGCCTCGTGGGTACAGAACGGCGTCACCCTGAATATCGTAATATTACTAGCTGATGCTTCGCCTCGCCCGCATGGAGTAAGATTTTTTCCCTCGGGAACAGTTTATCGCGGTAAAAAGTTACCTAAGTCCTGCCTCAGGCTTCGATGTATCTCCACAACAAATTTCATCAAAATCTGTTCAGCGGTTTAGGAGTGAAAAGGTAACAAACAGAGTTACTTTCCCATTTTTTATTAGGTAATAATCAATATAATAATACGTATATTGACGTAAGAGTAGGTATAGGTATGTTGAGCATGAACACAGCTTAATAATTATAAATAATAAGTCTACGAGAGAGTTCCCTGCGAGATCGAATCAGAAATGAGAAAATCCGCAAGAGAACCAAGATCACCGATATAGCTCAAAGAATTGCGAAGCTGAAGTGGGAGTGGGCTGGGCACATCGCTGGTAGAACTGGCGGCCGTTGGGGCAGAAAGGTTCTCGAGTGATGATTACGTATTGGACGACGCAGCGTAGGCAGGCCTTCCACAATGTGGACCGAAGATCTGGTCTTTGTCCAGCAGTGGATGTCTACAGCCTGATATGATGATGATGATAAAATCTACGAGATGAGAAACATATAGAAGAAGAAAAAGCGTAATTAAAAGAGACTTGGAGACTCGAAACTTTTTACATAGCTATGGAGAGTCCGGCGGGAGCGCTCTCCTCATCCTGTTTCTTCCCGCGACTTTGACCAGATCGTCGGTCCATCTTTTGGGAGGCCTGCCTACAGGACGTCTTCGGTGCGTGGTCGGCACTAGATAACCTTTCTGCAACAATGGCCGACGGTTCTGCGAGCGATGTGTCCTGCCCACTTAAGCTTGGCAATTCTTCGAGCTGCGTCGGCTACTTCGGTACTCCTGCGGATCTTCTCATTCTTGAAGAGAAACTCCGAGCATAGCTCCCTCCATTTCCCTTTGGTTTAGATGACCTTGAGATTTTTGTGAGGCCCTTAAATCCCATTTAGTATTACAATCTGTTAGTGTCGAAATATTGGGGTACCTTAAACACATCAGCATCATATGTGCCGGCGTGCACATGTATATAAGCGGCAATTTTATGACTGTAGCGATGGAAGACGTCGTATATGGCAAGGGTCTCGGGCTCGGACAGCGGGAGTGCACCAGGGTACTGCTGGCTGCAGGAGCTGGCCCGCTTGCTCGAGTTCCACCCCACGTTGAAGTTCCGATCTAACGCCACCCCGCTGCATGCCTTCTGCGGTGACGCGTTCTTGTTCCACAACGCATTCTTGCAAACAAAATAAATATTTTCTTACACGACTGAGCGAGGAATGCGACACTGATTGGCGCTTCGCTCTTTCGCCCTTCGCCCTATGTAAATGTATGTATGTATGAATCATCATAGATATTTTAATCAAACAATTTAAAATTATTCTCTATATGATAGGATGATGTACTTAAAGTCGCGACAAATTTATTCCAAAAATCCCATTGAGAATCCCGACAATCATTTTCCTGGAATATCCATATTTTTACAAAGTTGGAAAGTAGCTACGTCAAAGTTATGCTCAATCGGTCCAGCAGTTATCGAGTTATCCTCCAGGCGGACATACATACAAACAAAATAGCTTCGCTGTAAGGGTATCCGTAATGACGATCCCTAAATAAATACATAAATAGATTAAGTAAGTTCTAGTACTCACTGGCATCGCGACGCCATCAGGATTCGCCATAGGTATCAAAAAGATGTCGAACTTGTCCAAATGTTTGAAGTAATACCTCGCGAGCCGCGCGAACTTCTCCGAATGGTGCAAACAGGGCAGTTTGTGCCAACCCATCACACTAAGACCGTGCACGATGAATATAATTTTTTTCTGAGCAACTTCTTCGACAAACTTGTTGTCATCAGTTCGGAAAAATCTGGAAATCATGTCCTTATGTTGGCTCACTTTAAGCATTACTATTTCGTTGTACGAAGCAGTTGTACCTATGACTTCCTCAGTGATGTTAGCATCAGGAAAAAACTGTACTAACGACCGTAGATGATTCTTTATCTGAAACAAATGGGGGGGTTAAGTGCTTCCAAGTAAAAATAACGGACAAGTGAGAGTAGGACTCGCGCCCTGAGAGTTCCTTATCGGGATAATACTTGAGAAAATAAACCAATAGGATTAAAAGAAACCCGATACCATGTACCAAGTAGATGTAAAGTACATACCTACATTTGCATACGCAATCTAGTTTAGAAGTAAAAAAATAATCTAACAGTGGAAAGTGATGATACGCGCGGGTGATGACGTTGATGAAATTAAAAATATATTTTTTAAAAAAACTCACACTATAGGGGCTAAATTCAAGACTATCTTCTGCTTCTACAGAAGAATTTTCAGGTTTATTATTCCTGCAAAATGCAGATGTATTAATTTGTGCAGCATTAAATCCATACAGCAAATTGAACTAGGTAGGTATGGGTTTTATCATCAGTTCGTCGTATTGAAAATAAAAAAAATATATTGATTTTGAAGACGACGATAATGTTAATTTTTTTATGACTTGTACGGTGTCCTATGTCTCTCGTTACAAAAATACAGATTTTAGTTTCTTGTGCTCACATTTGGTAAGATTGTGTAGTTGTACAATGTCTTTCCTTGCCCGTGGTTCTGAAAATAAATAGAAAACTATTGTGTCCTCAAAAACCTGAGCTCGTGAGTTACTAAGGGGGGGCATGCTTGAATCAGTATCGAGACTATTGTGTCCTGAGCAATATACCTACCTATAACTATGTTGATCATTAAGTTTTTTGGAAACGCAAGTGTAGTATAAATTAGGAAATTCTAATTTATTACATTACTGAAATAATTAAAATCACATCACTAAATCTAAACATAAATACATAACTTCTTAATAAATAACTTATTTATAAATCTAAAACTAAACTGTTAATTGACCGAGCGAGCGAAGCGAGCGAAGCGTCTACGTTTCGAGACTGGCCAAAAATGCTCTTGTCCGGCTGTCTGTCTGTCTGTCTGTCTGTCTGTCTGTCTGTCTGTCTGTCTGTCTGTCTGTCTGTCTGTCTGTCTGTAATTCTCTACAGGTCGCATTTTTCAACCGATTTTGACGAAAATTTGGCATATGTATAAATTAATTAAACCTACAAAATGAGTAGAATAAAATTTTGAAAAACATTTTTTTTAGAGTACCTACCATACTCGCAAAGTGGGAGTGAACTTTTTTTTTCTTGTGAATCCCATAGTGTGGGATATCGTTGGATAGGTCTTTCAAAAATATTGCTGGTGTGTGAATACCATTTTTTCGATTTAGGGATCCGTTGGCGAAATATTAAGCTTTAAAGCGGTAATTTTTGTTAGAGTCACGTGTCCCCCCCCCCTGCCAGCTAAACGGTTGCTTCTGGAAATGTGAAAAAATTCATGGCAGTAGCATATATAACGTAGTTACAAGGAAAACTATTACGGCTAAGTAGGTTCTATTACTTTTTGAGTAATAGTGGATAGACTTAAGAAAGTTGAAAAAATAAATTATGTTCATAGAACTGCATACGTAAAATGGAAAATTATTTTTTTCCGCGTGATATCCATGGTGTGGGGTATCGTTGGATGGGTCTTTCAAAAATATCGCGGGTGTGTGATAAACATTTTTCGATTCAGGGATCCGTTTGCGAAATATTAAGCTTTAAAGTGCTAATTTTTGTCACTTTAGTAGGTACTTTTTCTGTTTCCAAAGTTGACTTTTGTTGGTTTCTTTTAGGTTTGGTTTATAAGGGCTGGCGAGGTCTACTGTTCTCACGGAACTACTAGTTATTTAATTTGTAGATTAATAAACTGTTTCTAGATAAACTAAACTTTAAGTAAATGAGTTATAAATAGAAAACTTCCTCGAGGCTCACCACCGCTAGGAGGTATTTTAGGTACGTAAGTAAATAAATAAAATTAAATAAATTATATTTATTTTTCAACGTAATAGACTTTTGAGCTCATAGACCTTGAATAGCGTTTTACAAGTTGGTTATTTCCCTTGGAAAAAAGGCTACGCATAACCTCATCGTCGCCATCAAATTTTATACCACGCACGTGCTTTTTTAAGGGGAGTAAAAGAAGACAATCACTTGGAGCTAGGTCCGGAGAATATGGTACGATACATACTTACTTTTCTTTATTTTCCGCAAGCCTCAAAAACATCGGTATCCTTCTTGCTGGCCTGTTAATCGAAATATGCATTTGAAAGGGAAATTAATTATTTATTTAGTGTAAGCACTCATTGATTGTTTAAAAAATCTAATTAATCGAAAGTCTCATGAAGTCATTACACATCCATCCACAGAGTAGCGAGTTAAAAGTTGCGAGGGCGATGTAAAAATGGTCGTCCACTACAAGGTTTTACAAGCCATAATTTAACTTGGTTTCCTGTTTGTTGGTCCGGGAGGAATCGATTTTTCAACCACTTCTCCACCACCTTTGGTTCTGAATACAATACAATACAATTATTATATTTCTTTGAAAAACATCGTGAGGAAACCTGCATACGCCGAATACGAAATTCTTAGGTGCATGTGAACTCCACCAACCCGCACTGGGCTAGTGTGGTGGACTATAGCCCGAACACCCTCGTCGAGAGGGTAGGCCTGAGCCCCAGCAATGGGGACATGTTAATAGGCTGATGATGATTCAATTTTATAGACATCCAATATGAAAGCTTGATAACAAAAATGTATGTTATTACATATGGCCTAAGGTTGCATGACTTTGTTACAAGATTTTCATAATAATGTATTAAGATATTCACGGTGTACAGTTCCTCCAGTTGCCGTGGCTGTGACCTTGTCTGTGTCGTAGCTTTGGCCACTTGTGTTGCTGGTTGTAGTATGTGTGGAGGTACCGGCTACGTGTCTCCGAGAGATACCGATAGCTACCTAAATGGTCCAGCTTGTAACCGCGTATTTTTGATAATCTAAAACGATTTGCAATTCAATGTTTCAAAGTAATACTCGTACATCAAGGAAACTTTACTCAAAAGAAACATTCCCTTATTTTTTACCGACTTCCAAAAAAGGAGGAGGTACTATGTTCGGCTGTATGTTTTTTTTTTCCTTTTATGTATGTTCACCGATTTCTCCGTCAATTGTGGACCGATTAAAAAAAATTTTTCGTTTGTTTGAGAGGGTATTCTCCTGAGGTCCCATTGTCACCAAATGGGCTTGACACCGACTTCAAACAGATCAGTACATAGCACATAATTATAATAATATTTTAGTTAAAATAATAGGTAACAGGTTTCCGTCTTTTGGATTGAAATAAAAAAGTTATTTCACGCTTTTTAGTGCCTTTTCCTTTTGAAGTCGGTTTTATTTTTTTGTTAAAAAGTTTCTTATTATTATGTATGTACTTTAGGCTTTCTATTGGCGTTAAAAATCCCTTATGGGGGAAAAATCACCTAATTGTTCAGGTACGGTCTACTTTTTAATGAGTTGTTTTTAGTTAGATCCTTTTTATTAGCACCAGGCGTAGACACTCCAGTAGCTATGTCAGTTCTTTGTAAAATCTATCAGTGGAGGAATAGTCGACAAAAATACCGTACCAGGGAAACTTATGAAGGTCACCAGACCTTCATAAGTTTCCCTGGTACGGTATTTTGGCAATACCAACAAGTATAATGTTATAGCTAGCAACACTGTGTTTCAGTGTAAAATAAAGATAACATTTGTGTAAGTGACCTTCTTAACTAGTAGATAACGAAGGTACTATTAACGAATAATCAACGCTCCTGGGCCAAAAGCTCCGTGCTCAGTACTGTCTTGAAATATTTCGAGAATTTATTGACAAGGTAAGAAGATTTAATACATTACCTTTTTACTACATCCTTGTATCCTAATAGTAGTTGACCCAAACTGGCATTTCTATGTTTATATTTTAGATCTAACATAGCCTTGGCAATTGATTTGGAGCCTGCCTCGTTTTGGCCGTTATTAACTGTTGATTTATTTTCTAAGCTCGGATCTTGTGCCCTGAAAAACATAATAATTACTGCCTTAATTAAAACCAATACTTAAGCGTCTAACATTTTAAATGTACCTATTATTGTATTCTATGAACGTTGGTAAACTTACCAATAACGATTTGGATCATTTTTAGCACACTTTACTGAAAGTGGAAATGAACATATCTTTAGAATAAACAAAAAAAATACTAAGAATATAAAAAAATATATAGATAGATATGAATACACTTAGAATAAATAATTATTACATCTCTAGCGTCTAGACACTTTATTCCGCATCTATTAAAATTTCCCGCGGGAACATATGTATTTCTCCTTAGAAATATTTGGTTCGAGACAAAAATATATTGATAGCAAGAATAATTTGAGTTGTACACTTTTGATTCAGTTTTCACTATAATTAATTCCAATGCAGTTCCCAGGCAGTTCCATTGTAAGTTACTTTTATTATTCTGAAGGGTCAAAAAATTTGATTTACAAAGTAGGTAATTCATAATTCATTAATTCATAAGGAAATTCATAATTGAAAGATTGATTTCCATTACCTCTACTTAATAAATAGAATTTTATCAAAAGGCTAAGTGAAGTATTTGGGAATATGCCTGTTATATGCCTATACCTTTATATAATCCACTCCAAATCACACACAGAGTTACTATCGACGTGGTAAAAAAATGCATATTTGCACATACAGAACGTAAACAAATCCGTTTATTTTCCATTGCTTTGGTAATAGCTAATATCGCATAATATAATAAATACAAAATCGATAGACGGTTTATGGTTTTCAAAAATATAGCCTACATTATTTACTATTATTGGAATGTACAGGTTTAAAAGAAAAGTGTGAAAATGCAACATTCGTTACTCGTTCGTAGGTATTAATTAATCAAAACAGTAGTGCTATTCTGTAAGCGTATTTATACAACTCGATCCTGAATCCGCAGTGAGATTACAAATTGGCATTCTATAAAATTCAACAATAATCGAGTTCTACGTCAGCGCTACAGTTGCGTGCGTGGCGGCGAGTTGAACTACAGCCAGGTGAGATTTTGACGTTTGTTAGTATGGTATGACGTTTAAAGTGGAATTCTGTAAGGGAATCCCGCGCTCACTTCGACCAACACTACGCACTTCATATTCGAATTAATCTGTCAAAAGTGCTATTCTGTAAGCGTATTTGTACATCGATTTCGACCTCGACCTCGATTTCTACAACAGCGCCGCCGTTGCGCGCGTGGCGGCGAATTGAACTGCAGCAGGTGAGATTTTGACGTTTGTTAGTATGGTATGACGTTTATAGTGGCTTTCTGTAGTGGAATTCTGCGCTCACTTCGACCATCACTACGCACTTCTATCTCGAATGTATCTGTCAAATTAAAAGTTAGTGTTTTGTAAGCGAGATCATTGTCGAGACGTGAAATTTTTTTTAAAATGCAAGTTTTGTGGCTTTGTAAGCTTTTAGCAAACCTAAAGTAAGTATTATACGTGTTTTTAAAATTGTTCTATTACCATTTTACCTACGGTTAGGTACAGGGTACAGTGTACCAGAGCCTAATAAAATCCTCTGTGCAAACAACCTTTTTACTCCTTTGGGTGGGTTTGCTATACTATCAAGAAGTTTCAAATCTCTTTGGTCGCGCGCGTGGGAGTGGCAAAATTTTTTGATTCATGACTAGCATCTTAAAGGACAATAAATTTATGTAATGGTATTTTAAACTTCTTGTAGGTTGTTTTAAAATGTACTTATAATTTCAGGAACCAGAGCAGCTTGATGACCTAATATGACGGAAGACGCCTATATATAGCCAGGAGAGTGAATTAAAATTAAATAAAATTTGTAAATTTAAACTAGAATAGAATTAAAATAACAATATAGCCTATTAAAATTACAATATAGCAGATTAAGTTTTTGACATGTTTTATGTACCTACCTACTTAGCTTAGTTTTTTATATGACAGATTATTTTGTTTAACTGATTAATATACCTATTACTCAAAGTAATACTCCTGATTTTTTGTTGTTGCATTGATTTTTAGGGTTTCGTACCTCAAAAGAGAAAAAAGGTACCCTTACAGGATCACTTCGTTGTCCGTCTGTCAAGACCATTTTTCTCAGGAACGCTTGGAGGTATCAAGTTGAAATTAATATCAAATACTCAGGTCTGCAGTCCCTTAAAGCTGTGAAAAAATCAAACTTCTAAGTCAACGCATATGTCAGAAGATATGGCCGATTTTGCCGTATTCTTTAGAATCTTGGTCATCAAAACCTATGGGGTATTCCGGTTGACCTAGATTCTTGAAATTTAGCAATAAGCAAGGTCTTATAGCACAAGTAAAGGAAAAATTCGAAAACCATAAATTTGTCTAAAATCTTTTTTTCTTGTACCAACAAACGTAACTTTGCGTAGGTATGAAATTAACGATTTTCTAATTATTTCTTTAATTAAGTTTGTAGGGAACCCTCAGGGCGCGAGTCCTACTCGCGCGCGTCGGGTTTTTTAATTAGATTTCTACTAGGTAATAAATGCAAAACTCAAAATTGTTTGTTACTCAGCTCAGTCGACACTCAGTTACAATAAATTATAATAAATAAATGTATCAGACTATTGGCTAAACACTCTGTTTTTATTCTACTGCATGAGTGTGCAGTGCAGTCCAGTCAGTGGAGGCATCCACGGACTGCACTGCACACTCCTCGATACTGGTTTTCTATTATACTTATTCATAATACCTTACTGTACCTACCTTACTGTTGGTGAATCAAATAAATAAAAAAAAGAAATTATAAGTATGTGATCAATTGCAAAATATTAACTTATAATAAACTTTATTATAAAATTTTAACAAAAACATTATTTTTTACAAAATATTTCAATGTTTATTATACACACGCCATCATAATAGGCTAGGTACACAATCACCACTTTTTATATTTCTTTATCCCAATACTCTATGTACTATGCATCTAAAACGACCTTTTGAAACACCAATTGTACCTTCCACCGGGTCGAGTGTCTCTGATTATGAGATGCTTCTGGAGTGCAGTCTGCAGTATTTTCTTGGACATTTAGTTATTATAGGCGTCATGAGGAACACGCTCGCTGTGCATAGACCGAGGTAAAATGCCAAGAGTCACCTGAAAAATACATTGAACAGTTATAGTTAGGTGTAGTGGCACAAAATATGTATTGTTTAACAGTGGTCACATACCTAGGTTATTGCAAGGAACTTTACCTTTATTCGAGTCGAAATTCCTTTGCTTCGACGTTTCATAGGTTTCAATAGAGGACTTATCATCTTTATATAGTGAATTAATCCTTGACATGATAATTTTTGCATTCCATCAGCTTGTCGGACGCATTTGGTAATTAACTAAAGCACGCTCCTTTTCTAATACAGATTTAATTAAAAACAACTGAGCATTAATTACACCAAAATCAAAGAATTAAAAGGAAAACTGATCAAAAAAACAAATGAAATCAAATTGGACTAGGTATGTTTGTTTATATTGTTTTTTTTTATTATTTTTAGGAGGCACAAGCTCTATGCTTGACATTACAATGATCACATTATTTACTGTTTAAAGTTAATTTGCACTATCATTTATCTAGACTAATAAATTTTAAACAAAATAAAACATTTATTTTGAAGATCTATGCATTAATTTTTCGAAATTAAGCAGGAAAAGATAAAATCGATTCATCGATAACATAAATTCTGTAATGTGTCAGTCCCTACCGCAACGATTCACAATTCTACACCCACTTCACTTCGCAGTTGGCTTGTTTTGTTTACAGAATTCGGAATCAAGGTCTTTCATGATCGGATGCGAAGTGTAGTGACCAGTGACTTGCAGTGTTGCCATATCTGTAACCCGTAATTCTGTATTGGATAGTCTAAAAATCTGTATAAAATCCACTGAAATCTTCTAAAATCTGTATATTGATTTTTAAAAATCCAATGAATTAGTAGTAGTCTTTTGAAACGAACTTTTTTCGAACGAAGGCTTTTCATAGAAAAAAACGCCACCGGTTAGGATTGCCATAATAAAACAATTTAGTACCTACCCAAACAAATAATAAAAAAAACACCCCAAAACTAAAACGAATCCTTATTTCCAAATGTAAATCACCGTGTAATCCATGTATTCTATTCTTTACTTCTATTTTAACCATATTTAACATAGATTACGTTAAATTACAAAAATCTGTATAAAAGTAGGGCAAAATCTGGTATCTGTATCGGTAGTCGAAAATCTGTATAGATATAGATAAATCTGTATATATGGCAACACTGAATTGCAGATTTTCATCAATAACTGCATTAGACGATCATTCATCCGTCACTCACCGCCTAACCTTGATATAACTGACAGCATAACCTAGCGTGTACGGGGTGCCTACGCCGCCATCTTGACAAACAAAATGACAATGACAGCTGACAGACAGAAGTCAGCCATCTTGTCATTCGTTTTTTTTAAATGGTTTAACGGCCAGTTGGAAACAAGTCACTAAAGGCCATCGTAGTTTTAAACCACGAATACATTACACCGCAGTACGGCCTCCGGCAACTAGGGCCATTTGGTGATCCACACTGCAGCTAACGCCGCACTAAACTGATAGTAGGTGTTGTGTCGATTTAACAAGGGACTATTTGGAACAATTCGGTAGAGTCGTTACACGCTTTTATTTAACAAACCCGCACAATATACACTTTCAATATACATTTTTTTGGAAAACTAAACAAAAATGACAACCGTCTCCGACAAAATCCCGCCAAAAAGCCGCTAGGAAAATCTATGTTTTTTTTTGCTTTTAGGCGGGATTTTGTCGGAGACTGTTGTCCTTTTATTTAGTTTTCCGAAAAAATGTATATTGTAGGTTTTGGTGTATATCTGTGATAGTTTTATATGCAACAAGTGCCTATTAAAATGTATATTGTGCGGGATAGTTAAATAAAAGCGTGTAAACGACTCTACCGGATCGTTTCAAAATGTCACTTGATAGACTTCATTAAACCTACTATCGGTTTAATGCGGACATGAACCTGCAGTGTGGATCACCGAATGGCATGCACTAGTTGTGCCCTCGTGGAGGCCGTGCTGCGGTTTTATTGAAAATCGCCTACTAACTCTAGTCGTGCTCTGTTTTTATGGAGGCCGTGCTGTAACCGCCGCTGGTTTAAATAAATATAAGAAATAATACTTTAAATAAGACAGGGCTGTATGGACGAAGCTTCCCTTGCCCGTCCTCAATAGAGGACAAACCAATGACAATATCTATGATTTTTGTTTTGTTTTTTTAAATTGGGAGGCAAGAGCTCTGCATTGCATTACATTCATGCTCATTTATCACATTATTTATTATTTGAAGTTGATTAAACACTATTTTATCTAGACTAAGAAATTTTAATCAAAATGAAACATATATTTTGAAGTTTCACTCCATTATTTTACCAAATTATGCTGAAAAGATAAAATCGATTCATCGATAACCTAAATTCTCTAATGTGTCACTCACTATTCTTCTCTTCACAATTTGATACTCACTTCACTTCGCTAGTGGCTTGTACTTGTTTACAGAATACGAAATCAAGGTCTTTCATGATCGGGTGCGAAGTGTAGTGACTTGGCGATGTGATTATCGAGTTTTAACTGTTACTTTACAGAATTGCACTGCAGATCTGTTAAACGTAGTAGATACCGATAGAATGTTTAAAAATATTCTCTGCAGGATTACTTACCTTAAAAAACTCCCCGTTATGTCAGTAGTACCATCGACTAGTACCATTAATGGTACAAGTGACACAACTTTGTATCCTTAGTACCATCAAAGGTAATAGTGACACTAATTTAGGATCTGTACTACGATACTACGATATAATACAATACTTATTGTATGCAAAAAATAATAATCTACCTTAATTTTTAACAATCACTACTATAGTTTACTGAAATGAATAATATTCTAATACTAATCTAATCTTAATAATATAAAAAATCGACCCAATAAAATGAAAGTTTTATTTTCGCCGACACAGACCGCCTTTAGCTATATTCATTTTAAAAGTTTCAATTCAATTGGTCTAGTAAATTTTTCTGTAATTAATTACTCATTAAAATATCTTAAAATTATAATTTTTTCATCATCCCCGGGCAATACATTTACGAATATGTGCCAAGTCTTAACTCAATTGGCCCAGAAGTTTTGAAGCTTTTAGGGGGTCAGACAAGACATAAATCTCTAATTTGGAATGAATAAAAACACTGTATTTATTGCTTAAACAATGACAATATCCTTTATTTTCCTGCATTTCTGTAAATATTGCATAGAGTGACATTTATGACCCTCTTCCATATTTCCGTGAGCGCTGCATCCTGGTGATCGTCGTCCGAATACGGTTGCATTACCAGCTCCATGGCGTACGGGATACCATAGATCTGTATGAATGTATAATACAAAACATGTGTAATATCATGACTCAACGTTTTTCTACAACGAGCTTTAAGAAAAGTAACTCAGTTCTTACCGCAGTGGCATAATCGACGCTGGCGCCTGTAATCTTTCCATACCAACTGTATAGAGTGTCCACAGTGACGGAAATCACCCGGAAGCCCGCTAACTGCATCGCTTCATCAATTTCACCCTTCAGGTCAATGTATTTGTCATCCTCTGATTGAATCTCTGTGTAACCTTTTGGGTAAAGAACTGCATCACCCTGTGGAAAGTGATCGTAGTGGCACAGATTACTTAATAGTAGTGGGTAAGACGCGGCCTGTCATTTACTGACTGCTCTGGAACGATGAAGGAAAACATAGTGAGGAATCAGTGTGTGGATACCTCGTGAGAAAATGAGACTTTGACATAATAAGACCAGGACAAGATGACTTTTACTATATTTTGGATTTGGACAAAATGAGCCTAGGACAAATTGCTATCTAGACCGTTTTTTCGCATAGGAAGAAAACGCTTTGGCGTACCGGTGGTCATGTTAAGCTATTGCAAATATAATGTACCTTGAAAACGTTAGAGTTACACGTTCCAGCGTGAACATGGAAATACGCAACGATTTTGGTGCTGTGGCGATGGATTACTTCTCGAACCGCCTGGCTCTCAGGTTCTGAGAACGGGTACGTGCCAGGGTACTGTTGGCTGCAAGAGCTCATGATCCTCGTCTCGTTCCACGCTATGTCGAAATTGCGGTCCAACGCCACTCCCGCGCAAGCTTTCTGCGGCGACAAGTTCTTATTCCAATAACTGTTCTGATAATCAAAATACAAAATCAAAATTGTTTTATAATCAAACTTTGCTGAGCTAAAATATCCCAAGGTCCTCCTGTTAAAAAAACACAAATTACATTAATCTTTTAAAGTATCTATCAATGCACAACTTAAATGTTACAAGGTTCCTCAAAATAATGAAATAGGCGAATGTTTAGAAGACTTTTTACAAGCTTTTATTTAACTTGCAGTTAGTATGTTTGTGTGGGTCAAGTCTTTCAAGCGATCCTTTTGACCCACTTCCCGATGCTCAATTGAGCAGAAATTTTACATACGTAAGTCGGATGACAATGCGATATTATGGTATCAATGAGCTGTTCTGATGATGAAGCCCTAAGGTGGCCGTGGCGGATAGGATAGGAACTCCGCAACGAAACAAGATAGCCCCGCAGTGTTTGGGCTCGTTAGATAGGTGTCAATGAGTAGTTTGATGTGCATAGAAGTAAATTGTGGTTGTGATTGCATGGTAAGGGAATAATAAACCACGTACAATTAGATATACGTACTCCATTAAAGTTGTTTAGGACACCGTCAGGGTTGGCCATCGGAACTAGAAAAATATCGAACTTGTCCAAATGCAACAAATAATAGCCAAGAAGGTCCACAAAATCCATCGCCGTTGTTAAACATGAAATCTCAAATATGCCCATCACACTGAGTCCGTGTACTATGAATACAATTTTTTTCTGAGGACCTTCTTCTGCAAACTTGTTCACATCATCAGCTCGGAAGTATGAATCCAAATCACTCTTCTTTTCAGTTATTTTAAGAAGTATTATGTCGTGATACGATAAGGTTTTTCCTATTACTTCTCTAGTGATATCGGCGTTAGGAAATTTACAGAGCAAGTCGTCTAAATGCTTCGAAATCTGAAAAAAACATCAGGAAACTTTATTGCTTTATTAAATTAAATAATTAGGTATTTTAATTAATACCTAATGCTACTTAATTTTGTCAGTGATATTTAGGGAAACTGTTACCTATGTAGGTAAGTCACAAATATCGCCAAAATCGCGTACATCTATTCTGTCTTCATCTCATTTACCGCAATCTTTATAATCATTTTAGCTAGCGTTTATGGCACTAATCTCTATTTGACTATTTTGCACCTGGACGGTTTTTGTGCGCATTTGATTTTTATTTATTTTAGCTTTTTTTTTTTTTTAATTTAGCCCTGTTTGTGATAAATCCAGCTTCATACTTTTTTAACTGAGCCAGTGATTTGACTGAACCATGAACTGAACTTCATCATCATCATATCAGCCTGTAGACGTCCACTGCTGGACAAAGGCCTCCCCCAAGGATCTCCACGACGACCGGTACTGCTCTAACCTTATCCAGCTGGGTCCCGCGACCTTCACCAGATCGTCGGTCCACCTTGTGGAAGGCCTGCCCACACTGCGTCTTCCGACACGTGGTCGCCACTCGAGAACCTTTCTGCCCCACCGGCGACTGCCTCTACGAGCGATGTACCCAGCCCACTGCCACTTCAGCTTCGCAATTCTTTGAGCTATGTCGGTGACCTTGGTTCTCCTGCGGATCTCCTCATTACTGATTCGATCTCGCAGGGAAACTCCGAGCAACTGAACTTTTCTTGTTCGTATTCCGTCAGTGTGTAATTAGTTAATGAGAAAAACTACTGTGACATACGTACTCATACGAACGGTCCCGAAATCTTATATTAAGGTTTTCTTTTATTACTTTATAGTACGAAGACGTCGTAAAACAAGTTTGGAGTATCATACACTTACACTATAAGGATTAAGGTATGAACTTAGTCCACTCAGGGGGTCTGGCTTTGGTTCTTGTTCCTTTCTTCCTGCACGTTTTTGTGTTTTCAATGCAGCTCTGCAAGTAAAGTAGTCCCTAAACAATCATGCTTGCATGACATGCAACGTTTACATGAATTATCATGCTGCATGATGGACCATCATGCTTGCTATCAATAAGTACAGCAAAGCAACGGCCAGCACGTAGTTTGCATGTCATGCGCGTCAATCACTACAACTAGACGGTCATGCATGAGTGACAGCACGTAATGCATGTCATGCCGCATGATCGTTTAGGGAGCCCATAAGATATTTGAAAACCAACACGACATATATACTAGTAGTTCCGTGAGAACAGTAGACCTCGCCAGCCCTTATAAACCAAACCTAAAAGAAACCAACAAAAGTCAACTTTGGAAACAGAAAAAGTACCTAGTAAAGTGCCAAAAATTAGCACTTTAAAGCTTAATATTTCGCAAACGGATCCCTGAATCGAAAAATGTTTATCACACACCCGCGATATTTTTGAAAGACCCATCCAACGATACCCCACACCATGGATATCACGCGGAAAAAAATAATTTTCCATTTTACGTATGCAGTTCTATGAACATAATTTATTTTTTCAACTTTCTTAAGTCGATCCACTATTACTCAAAAACTAATAGAACCTACTTAGCCGTAATAGTTTTCCTTGTAACTACGTTATATATGCTACTGCCATGAATTTTTTCACATTTCCAGAAGCAACCGTTTAGCTGGCAGGGGAGGGGGACACGTGACTCTAACAAAAATTACCGCTTTAAAGCTTAATATTTCGCCAACGGATCCCTAAATCGAAAAAATGGTATTCACACACCAGCAATATTTTTGAAAGACCTATCCAACGATATCCCACACTATGGGATTCACAAGAAAAAAAAGTTCACTCCCACTTTGCGAGTATGGTAGGTACTCTAAAAAAAATGTTTTTCAAAATTTTATTCTACTCATTTTGTAGGTTTAATTAATTTATACATATGCCAAATTTTCGTCAAAATCGGTTGAAAAATGCGACCTGTAGAGAATTACAGACAGACAGACAGACAGACAGACAGACAGCCGGACAAGAGCATTTTTGGCCAGTCTCGAAACGTAGACGCTTCGCTCGCTTCGCTCGCTCGGTCAATCACACATTTTTGCACAGAACACCGACACGGCCCCAGTGTAAAGACAAACCGTCGGGCAGTAAACGTAATATTGTTTTGGACGGTTTCTTGTTTTCACATCTTACTTACTTGCGCTCCTTGTATTTATCTTTCATTGTAGAAGCTCTAGATGGTACTTTCTCTCTCAAATACTTTTTTGGTTTCTCCGCGGTTTTTTGCCTTAAATAAACTGGTGTTAGTTTGGTTGTCCTGTGGTATGGAACAAAATAATAAATACACACATCCACTCATCCTTCGTTCGTTTGGTATCTAATATGTAAATAATAAAACATTGGTCAGCAAAAAATTACCATACAAACAAGTGAGTTTAAAACCAGTTGTTGTAAATTGAGTCATCATATCAGCCTGTAGACGTCCACTGCTGGACAAAGGCCTCCCCCATGCATCTCCACGACGACCGGTCCTGCGCTAACCTTATTCAGCTGGGTCCCGCGACCTTCACCAGATCGTCGGTCCACCTTGTGGGAGGCCTGCCTACACTGCGTCTTCCGATACGTGGTCGCCACTCGAGAACCTTTCTACCGCAACGGCCGTCAGTTCTACGAGCGAGGTGCCGTACTACGAGCCCACTGCCACTTCAGTAATTCTCAATTCGCAATTCTTTGAGCTATGTCGGTGATCTTGGTTCTCCTGCGGATCTCCTTAAATTACCAGCGAATGTTGAAACAGGTATTTTAAAGTAAGAATATAGTAATTTAGAGTTATTTATTTACAGTTTATCCACAGTAAAAGTCTCGTTGAGAGGGTAGGCCTGAGCCCCAGCAGTGGGGAGATTAATAGGCTGTTGATGATGATGATGATAAAAAGTCTAAAAGACACAAAAAATAATTTGTCTCCTACTTGAAGACTATACATACTTACTGTAGTTCGACATCTATTTCGGTTTCCTTTTTTTTCGTGCGTTTCTTCTGGTTGCTTCGCGTTGTCTTAACATCTTCCAATTGTTTGTTTGAATAGTTTTTGTGTTTTATGGAGTTTGTTGGCTGGATTTTCGGTTTGGGCCATCTGGGTTTTTCTCGGTTGTTGTGATGACGTTCATGCCTTTGTGGATTGCTGTCATAACCTTGAGTTATCTCTAATTTAGGGCGTCTGTGTGACCTAAAGAAAAAGTTTAAAAAAGACAAATGTACAATGGCGGAATTTATTTATTAATTGTATCTACACCAACTTTATTTTTTATTTTCCTGCAATACTTGAAATTATGCTCAATTTTGCCAGTTTTTGATACTTTTTCAAAATAATTGCATAAAATACTTACCTTACTTTTGCTAGATGTTTTTCTAGTAACGCTTTCGCAGAGACTGCCACATCTTTAAAATCTGCTATTTTGTGTTTCTTTATTTCATTCACTCTGCGAAAATCGAACTTTGGATCGCGTTGCCTAAGTGAAAAATGTATTATTTTTTTCTTCTCTTAATTCTTTTCTATCTTAAGGTTTTACGTGCCTTTTCCCCAATCTTAAGTTTGTTCTGATTATTATTAAATAATAACTTTAAAAATATTTTATTTATATACAATATACATGTATGTACACTTGGACTAATCCCAAACTAGGATATCTCCTGGACTATGTTCATTTCTATTTTATTTTAAGGTTATGTATTACCTAGGTACCTATGGCTATGCTAGGTAATATTGTAATAATAATTAATTCTTTCGTTCAGGTAATATTTCACGAATTTAAGTTATTTTAAAAAATTATAGCATACCTAGTTGTTACCTTTTTATCGTACTTAGGCACTTACCAAAATTCTAAATCCATATCTCCACATTTTACTTGAAAAATATTTTACAAAAAAAAATTAACGATTTACAAACAAAGTCATATATTTAAACTAAACAGCAAAAATATGTTTAAAATGAAATTAATAATTATCAAACTAAATTAGTTTACCACAGTAGAATGTATAGAATAAATAAGATATAGGTATTTTAATTTAATTAAAATACGACATTTTATTACAAATTTATTTATATGTAGCTACTTACCTAAATTAACTTCACACCAAACTATAACTGCAACAACAGGTACTATCGACGTAAAAAAGATCATAGTTAAGTACCATTCATTTTAACAAAACATTATTGTGACCATTTTAGAAAACAGAACTCCAGCGCGTTACTTATCGTCAATTTTCTATTCAATTTATTTTAGCTATGATAAGAATTTATTTCATTTTATTTATTTTCAAGTATTTTCTAGTTTATTTTTAAATTTGTTACCTATTATGATATTCCTCACAGTTAAAAAATGTATTCAGCATTTGGCCAATGTTATTTTAAAATAGTGGCAATTATAGTACGCGTAGATTTTCTTGACGGCTGAATGAATATAGTCACAAATTGTTTGCACATCGCTGACAGTGTTTATAGTCTATGTGTGCGTAAGCGAGATAGTGTGCTACATAGAGATGTCCAAAACCTTGAAATTTTGATTCAGTTGATCGAATCAATTAACTATTTTTGAAATTGAATGAGCGTCTCTAGTGAATCAGCTCTCCTTTGACACCTAAAATTAGACATTGCGCAGAAATCAGCCAACTTCACACAACCGCCATTAAACTCTACGTGGACTATAATACACTGTATACGAAAATTTAAAAAATCAAATTACAAAAATGTATAGATAAAATAAAATTGTTTAAAACTCATAAATAGGACTAAGATCTAAATGATCCTTTGGGACGAACGTAGTATTCCCGATCGCCGGACGAACGGCAATGTTTCTATAATTAAGAAACATTTTTTTTTATTTTAAATTTTCTTTTTTCATAAATTAAAAACTCGTCTGAAGTGATTCATTTATTTAAATTTCTATGTATATTTTTGAATATGACATTAATCAATCTTCTCCACATATGTTTTAGAGCGACGTTGGTTTCTTTCTCCGCAGAGTTTAGTGTATGCGCATCGTTGGTGTATAGCTGCATGACAAGCTCCATAGCGTATGGGATACCATATATCTGTTGATAAGAAAGTTCGTTCAAATAAAAAGACCGGACAAGTGAGGGTTCTGTACAAACTTAATTGAAGAAAAAGTTTGCCACATTAAAGGCAGAATGGCATTAGTAATAAAAAGTCATGTGTTATCCATTGGCTTTGATAGTTATTCGCAGTTACATTAAGAACAGACAATAACTCATAATATGCTGCACACATCATAGATTCAGTCAGTTATGCGGCAGTATATTCTGCTCCAGACATCACACGAAGGCAGCAGTTAAAAAAAAGTCACACAATGGGTGCAAGAGAGACAGACATCTGATTGTCATTTCCTTCCCCGTCCACTCATTGTATGACTTTCAAAATATAATCCGCAATTAATGATTTTGTTTCCACAAATAGTTTCTTACCGAAGATGCATAGTCGACGCTGCTGCCCGACACTTTCCCATACCAGTTATACAGGGTGTCTACGGTGACAGAGATAATCTTGAAGCTGGCGTTTTTCATTGCCTCGTCAAGTTCTCCTTTCAAATCTATGTACTTGTCATCTTCAGATTGCATTTCTGAATAGCCCTTTGGGTATAACACTGCATCGCCCTGTATATATGCAAAATTGAACTAGTTTTGTGGTTTTTGTGTCTCAATTAATTTAGTAGAACTTTATTATATAAGTCAAAGATTAGGACTATTTTTTAAACTTTACCCAATAGTTTCTTGACAGTCCCTTCATCAAATTTTAATACACGAACTATGATGATGAGAACTTTCCAGAAAGACATGTCGGTCAATGTTTATATGTGAATGAAATAGGCTTCTAGGTATGCATGTTGTGACAATGTTTAAATGTACAATAATGTATTGGAGCAGTAGAGTTCCTTCAAACCACAGACCACCCAACCAATTGACTGCGCATTGAAGGCGCATGAGAAGGCGACAGCATTCACCGAACATAGGGCCATCTCCGCTTTGGTATATTACCGGCATCAAGCCATAATTGTTTCAGTGTGAGTTTGATTTCTTTGTAACACAAATAACTATTGCGGTAAATCTTACCTTCAGATAAATCAAACTCACACTAAAACAAGTATGGCTTGACGCCGGTAACATACCTGGGCGATGGCCATATTCGGTGAGCGCTTTCGCCGTTAATGCGCAGTCAATTGGTTAGGTGGTCTCTGCTTCAAACCCATCAAAATATTTTGTGCAAATACCTTAAAATCATCAGGAGAATACGTTCCCGCATGAACATGCAAATATGCAGCAATTTTCTGACTGTACCGGTGGAACACTTCTCGGATAGCTTTGGTCTCGATCTCTGAGAACGGGCTCGGACCAGCGAACTGTTGGCTGCATGAGGTGGTTTTTCGCGACTCGTTCCACGCTACGTCGAAATTGCGATCCAATGCCACCCCTAAGCACGCGTCTTGAGGGGATGTGTTTTTATTCCA
The DNA here is from genome assembly GCA_949699065.1 of Metalampra italica. Lineage (NCBI taxonomy): Eukaryota > Metazoa > Arthropoda > Insecta > Lepidoptera > Oecophoridae > Metalampra > Metalampra italica. The sequence continues at coordinate 6,360,592 of OX452986.1, forward strand.
CAACCGATGCTGTTATAACATAATTGTGATGATGATGATAGATTAAAGAACACAATAAAAGAACAATTACTTTCATGTTGCTTACGTACATCCTCCCTTACACCATCAGGATTCGCCATCGGCATCAAATATATATCAAACTTGTCCAAATGTTCAAAGTAATATTTAAGCAGCTCCTTAAACTTCCCTACTTCACTTAAACAAGGTAGACTATTGAATCCCATCGCACTCAGCCCGTGAACTATGAATATAATTTTTTTATCTGCAGACTCTTCCATGTACTTTCCTTCTGTGCGGAAGTATTTCGACACTTCACTCCTCCCTTCAGTTATTTTAAGCAGGACCAGGTCGTTGTATTGCACAGTCTTGCCTATAATCTCTAGAGTGATGTTTGCTTCTGTAAATGTCGTTGCTAAACTTTGCAGAAATTGTACAAGCTGAAACATAATACCTGTGTTAGGTTATAATATACCTACTTATCCCTTAGAGTGTTAAAACGGGTTTTGCGACCCAAAAAACAAGATCAAATACTAGACTTATGTGAAGTCTAGATAGAGTTCGTTTTTCAAAAACCAAAATAAAATCTGACATCCATATTCTAATGATTATGTACATATAGGAGCTAGGACTGCCGCACCTGTATGCATGAATGACCAAGTCGAGACCTAGAGTCCTATATCCATAAGTCCCTGACCTAGTCATTGTAGACAGACATACATAATATATATATGTAAGGGATACCTGCTACCATGAGACCTAGGGTAGCAAGCGGATGGTTGGAAAAAAGTGGGTTCATTGATGATAGTGGTGGTTGGTGGTTGGCTTTTCTGTCAAGTTGGCTGTTCTGTTTGTTGCCAGGCTTACAAGACTGATCAGGTTCTGACGGCTAGGGGTGTCTTGGCCGCAGTGAGAGGTTGGTTGGGCGTGGAATGAGACTCAACAATGAATGTTAGAATCTAGTTAATTTTTCATATTATTTACCTACTTAAACAACTTCACTTACATGCTACACACTTACACTACCTGTCATATTGTCTTTGTAATTATCTACCTACTCATCTCTATTCTAGTTTCAATGTCTAATTTATAAATCTAGTTTGCATCGCAAACAACCATGTATCCGGATTAATAAAAGTGCAGTCACTCCTAGATACGGCATGCAGTCGAAGGGGTAGATAGAATATACTTACAGAATAAGGGCTAAGTTTCCGAGTTTCCGATTTCTCTTTTGTTGTCGTTTGTTTAGTTGTTGTGATTCCAGTCATGGTGGTAGTAATACGAGTAGCTTCCGTGGTACTAGACAAGTAGAAATACATTTTATTGATAAAGGAAAATGCCGTGTGGTGTCGGCGAAGAATATCACAACCCCTTCCTTCCAGTGGGTGTCGTAAGAGGCGACTAATGGAGTCTAGACCAGAGGATGGGCAGCGTCCTTCTGTGTATTACGTAATCCACTGCGATCGCCAACCCACCTGCCAAGCGTGGCGATTATGGCAACTTCCCTCCAAATGGAAAGTCCAAATATACACCGGCCCCCAGTCCCCGGCGGCCCCGCTATTCCTGGCTATGGTAGCGGCCATGGTAACGGCGGGGCAGGGGGTGCGAAGAGCGCAGGACCGGTCGTCGTGGAGATACATGAGGGAGGTCCAGCAGTGGACGTCTACGGGCTGATATGATGATGATGAATAAAGGAAAAAATCCAAATATCTTATTAAATCTTCGCGAAAACCCTCACGTTGCAAATATACTCATACACTGTCGAGAAAAATAAAGCGGACGTTTACATAAATTACGATATTTGCTGAGCTAGTCAAGTGGCTAGTTCGGTGAAATCGGTCAAGATAGAGCTTGATCAAGCCTCCGTTGTTAATCCCAGGACTGAGCATAATATATTTCAATAATATAGCTAGCAACTGAAGATATACTAAGAACAGAAGAAGTCTACTCCGATAGAGTTATAAACGCCGAAACAACTTACGTAACTACAGGGGCAGCGGTGGTCGTTCCTTCGGTGGTAGCGGTAGTATCTCCAGGACTTGCGGGGTCAGCTGCTTGCATTAGGCCATATCGAATCCTCCTTGTGGAGCTACATATTATTTGAATTTGTGGTCAAACAAAGCACACTAGAATTTACCGACGATAACCAGAACTTTATATAAACTCTATAATTTTTCCACGATTATTACGAGCATACTTCTTCTTTTTCCTAGAGACAGGATCCGAAACGAGGTGATCCACCAGAGAACCAAAAGGATTCATAGCTCAAAAAAAAGTTAGTACGTGAGAAGTGGAAGTATGCTACTGGAAACAACTAGATGTGTTGGAAAACCGATAACCGCTATGGCAGATGAGTTCTCGAGTGGAGACCACAACTGGGAAAGCGTAGTGTGGGAAGCCAGCCAGATGGAGCGATGATCTGCGTAAGGCGGCTGGCAGTGACTGGAGCCGACTGAGAGCCGAAGGTCGGTCGCGCGCCTTGAGGGAGGCCTATGTCCAGTAGTGGACCAGTGTAGGCTGATGATCATGAGCATACTTTTGACTTGCACTTAATGAAAACCTTATCTTTGAATTGGAAGCATGTAGAGATAGCGAAAGGTTACGACAGCCTATACCTACGAAGAGACTATTGATTGGTAATTATATTCGTTCTAGATACCAATATCAAAGGCCATGTAACAACAGGCGCCTTAAAATGCACTCAACTCCCAAATTAAGCCGAAACTTGTGGTTGGTTACTCAACAACTGATAAACATACATAATTTATATACCTACTTTTAAATAAAACTCAAATTACTTATTATACATCTCTCTGCGGCCTTTCCTTAAGCGCTTTCTCAGCTTCTGCTTCTTTTTCTGGTTGATGCGTTTCTGGTCGTGGCTGCGACTTAAATTAGTCACGTAACTGTTGTATATGTCCGACATCACATGGACATTTGGCACATCTCCCATGCCAATAGGTTTCGCGCCACGACGGCGGTATCCTAGCCTTCAAGAAAAGATGGTGCCATTACGGAGAAGGGTACAGTCGCTGTAATTCATTGTATTTAATCTTAATTTATTTGCGCCACCTTACAGTATCAGTTTTGTTGGGTATAAAGACTCCAAAAATGCCATAGACTTGTTTTATAATTTTTTAAACTAGTTTTATAAATTGAAAGGTAATATCCAAAGACTACTATTTATATTGGAAATTTGTGACGATATCTGAACTGCATTGATGGAAATTCTTTAAAATTACCCCTCAGGCCCGTTTGGTCATATTCCCGGAATGTCCCCTCAGTCCGTTACGCCTATTTCTCGGAACGTCTATACCCGGAATGTCCACTTCCTGTAATGTCCACTTTTTCGAATGTCCACTTCCCCGAACGTTACGTCGATGCTAACCTCTAATCACTAAACCTACTTTGTGTCACTTTGCGCTGAGCCCGGCTCGGATATCAGTTGTGCCTCATTTTTGTTTTCACGCTGGAGTCTATGCAGTTCGAACCAATCAGTATTTTTGCTTGCACCCTTCCTTGGGGTCTTAGGGTCATCCGCTCTGTAGTCAAATTTCGGATCCCGTTCCCTGTAACGGGTAATGGCCGCTTTTTTAACAAAATAACAGTCGTTCCTTACACGTTAGTACTGCTTCCTTACAAGCTGTTTGCAGTTTTGATCGGACCCAACTCTCTTTCTCTCTTATTTAGGGAGAGAGGGAGGGAGGTGTGACGGAAGGTGGGGACAAAAAGGTTTATGTAAAAATTACAGCCTATAAGTACCTCATTTTTTGCAGGTTTAAGGTCTAAAGTAATGTGTATAAATGTTATAGAAATAGTACAGTAAACCGCACGTCAGTGGAAACACCTTGACCTTGAGATGGCCTAGCCTATTAGGGAGTTTCAATACTATGAGAGACCTGCATATACTGGATTTGTTTCCACTGACGTGCGATCGACCGTACGATACTTATTGGTAGTAAGTAGTAATGCTATTATTTTAGGAATTCGGTTATAATGCTTACCAAAATTCTAAATCATATTTGCCGCATGTCACTGAAAGACAATGTAAATCATATAAATTCAAAAAATATTGCATCTGGAACATTTAAATCAGAACATTGTTTAGTGTCTACGTCCATGGAAATTGGTCCAAAGTGAAAAATAAATTCAATTTGAATTACGTTACTAAACAATAGCGGTAAACTTAGCATGTGTTTGTAAAATACACAATCCCAAAGATTTTCTTTTTATCTAGGTACCTATAGGTTAGCTATTTGCTAAATTATTATTATTATATTTAATTTATTTATAATTTTATACCTATATTTACTTCATACCAAAGCAATAGTAGAGGTGTGAAGGACGTAGTACAAAAAATCATGGCTATATCTTACAATAAATTTTTCATTTTATATTTTAAATAAATTTTAATGTATACAGAGCTCGAAATCGAAAAACTGTTCCAACTTTGATATAAAAAACTACAGTACGTAAACTATAGTATGTAGGTAGGTAAGTAATTTCAATATATGGTTTGATAAAATAAAATATTTCCAAGATTTATATTTAGGTTTACTTACTTAGGTACCTATTTTATTGCTTTGTTTGGTTCGCTCGCAAAATGTTCAAGCGCGCATTGCATTGGTTTCGAAAATATTCCGAGCTGTGACCACCTTAAGTCCTAAACGAAGCTTTTACATTCGAACCACGAGAGACTATGTACAGTATTCAATAGGAGTAAAGGAAGCTTTGTATTCCTGAAATAAAATCGCGTTTTTAATGAAAATGCATTAATTATACTTAAAGAGTCGAAAAAAGTGGATACTTACCAGCAAAACTTTCTACCTGCTAAAAACACATATGATGCGTATGCGTGTGTGTGTCTCCGTCACCTCACCTAGCACCTAAACTAGTGAAACAATTTTAATGACATTTTGTATTTACGAGTAGAAATGTCCAGGGTATATTTTTCTTTCTTCCCACTTTGAAAATAAGGATAGGAAGTGTCCCAAATTCATATAAAATTTTAGTTGAAGTTTCCCAATATTGCTGAAGGAACTCTAAAAATGAGCCTTAAACCTCGACTGCATCCTTAAATCTTGACCGTGTGGACATTAAAAATTTCACGAGCTCCTTAAAAGTGTTGTTTTACTGTTCATGGATGTTATGGCAAAGGTCTATAGTCAGACAGTTCAAGGCAACGGCTTTCCTAATATTTGTACAATAGGTATAAGGTAAGCCCAACCTAAGACAGGTTGCATGGACTTAGGTACTATGTTGCCAGTATCAAAATTTAAAGAGGAAAATGACATTAATTCTTACAGTCTATCCGATGTTAATCCTACTATGTTTGTTACTCTTTAACGCAAAAACTACGGAACAGATTTTGATGAAACTTTTCAGTATTAATAGATTATACATCAGAACAATACATAGGCCATAGGTACCTCGAGAAAAGCTTTTCTACGCGGGCAAAGGCGCGGGAAACAGCTAATCCTCGTGTATATTGAAAACCTGTGTTCAAAATCGAGGTTTTACCGCTCCATCTTAAAGCATGACCCTCACTACAAGGCATCGTAAACGCGCTTTAAGATTTACACCTACACAAAAAAACTGTTAGGGCTCCCGCCTCAATCTTCATCCGAACGCTGGGCTGTAAATCGGACCTTAGGCTTTAAAACGGCCTTAAAAAGTGACCCCGGCGATTACAGCAGCTGTGATGTTTACGTTACCCTACTGTAGTAGGTATGTCAGTAACTTAAATAAAGTTAATTCCTTATTTATGATCGGGCAGACAGACCCTGATGGTAAGCAGATACTATTTTGTTTTAAAAAAGTATGAATTTTTTATATGTGCATAATTATGCATGCATTTTTATTAAGGGTAAAAGTACCTATTTCTATAGAAATATATTTAGTTTTAAATAGGCACTAAGGCATATAAGGTTCCGTCAAAACCCAATAAAGGACATATGATTAGAACGAACGTTTCCCGTGGGATCTCGCAATTTTTTCCTAGGTAAAAGTAGGTACCTATCAACTCAAATTCAAAATTCGTTTATTCAAAATTGGAATACAATAGTCTCTTTTTGAAAACAGCATATAGGAACAAATCAGCATATCAAATATAAGATAAGAGAATCTATTAAAACTCACAAATATTTTAGTGTAGACTTAATTAATGAGAACATAAAAAAAAACAAAAACACGTGTTTGTTTGTAATTTAGATTTATTTAATCAGGAAGTCTGATCAAAAACGCAAGAATGTAATGTTAGGGTGAAGCCGAAACAACGCTGGCAACATTGTATGTTTTATGTCAAGATTTACAAGGTGTTAAACCCCACAAACAGGACGTGGTCACGAAACTCTTATATTTGTTTTAAAATAGCCCTTGTATTTCGAAATGAAATTGTTTCTTTAAATGAAATTGGATTAGATTTATTATTTTCAAAAATTAGTAAAACGACTTACGAGATTAGTGAAAAGACGCTTGACTCAGCTGGGAATCGAACCGAAACAAAAATAACACCTGTGCTTTTATTGCACCAGTTGATAGAGTCAATTTTGAGGATAAAAAACATTAGACTTACTTAGTATAGAACTAAAGGAAGTAGGTAGGTACAACTTTCTAAATAAAATGTAAGTAGGTAGGTACTTTCAAGTTGTGCATTTCCTTCCATTTTGAAATCGGTCAATAATTTTGGGCTAACGTCTATTTCCACTCTAAGTATCTCGCAGCGCATTAACATCAAATTTAGCTAACAATAAAACAAATCGTTAAGTCCGAACCGGGTTTGAGGAGTAGGGCTGTCACATAAAACGCGCAGAACGGGGGCGTTGACACAAATTATTATCATAAAACTGCAACAAACTACCGGCCCTAACTCAAAATATTACACAATTAAGTCCTTACACGCTTCCGTGGCGGTTAAAGTGACCATGTCAACGAAAAATATTCCGAAGAATATCTGAGTTTTTATGAAGCAGTCTCTCTTTCTTTACAAAATCACTAAACGAACATTGGTACAGTTTTCAGACAGGTCACATGAAACTGAGATAGAATAAAGAACCACAAGGTCCATACGACTGTGCAATTCAACGTGGAATAAGAAATTCTAAACCGGTAGCTGTGACTCACATTTAGCAGATTTTGTCTCACCCCATTTTAAAACTTTTGTTCATTAACTATAACTATCAATACACTTTCGATTTTCGTGGTTTCTATAAATTATTATATTTAAATAAGTAGGTACCTTAAAATATGTACTTACACAATTTATAATTAACGGGTCTTATACGCGAATATTTTTATTTTAATTTGTCCGACGCGATCTATGGCGATAGATAATTTATAATTTTAATTGACGATTTAAAGAGCGATACCTATCTTCTATTTTGCATGCGGCTGTCAGTCGGTCCATGACGTATATTTTCCCTCATTATCACAAATTCACAATTCCGAAATTCTACAACTTAAAATTAACTTAGGTCGGTTTCCGAACATAGGCAAATATTTTTTAAAATTAAGTCTCTCCTGAAAAATCGGAATTCCTGGTAACCGTAGACGCGGTCGACTAGCTTTAATTCATTTTTTCCCTTTATTTCACGACGAGAAATTTATATTCATAACTGATAATAAATGTCAAGTCATTGTAGTAATAAAGTAAATGGGGGCTCACCCTTCCGCCCCGCCCCCTGCGTCCACGGCCGCTCTCTCAAACAATGGCAAACGTTGATCTTGCATAATAGGACGTTTGAGAGACTGGGCCTACATAACATAGTTATACCACTCAGAATAGCATTTCTCAAAAAAAAACAACCATAGCACTTTTTTCGTAATCCAAGTGCCACGATTTCGTATCAGTAGAAGAGGGTAATGACTATTGATCATTAAATCCCATAGAGGACGCGCGCTAAAGGGTAAAGTAAATCAAGTTTAGTCTGAGAGATAACTTTAATTATTTTGTCTTTATTATTATTTCGATAAAATACAGAAGGCTCTTGCTCGGGTAAGGCAAAATAAATATACTAACTTTCTAACTTCAGATTAGGATTCCTGTTCAACTGGGCTAACGTGGCCCGAACGCCCTCGTTGAGAGGGTAGGCCTGAGCCCCAGCAGTGGCGACATTAATAATAGGCTGTAGATTTGATTTGAACGTGTTAAAACCTCATTCTTTTCAAGTGCACAAAAACTCAAACAACCTGCCCACCTTTTGGCTTGGACTGCCACAATATTCATATTCTTGATTTTCATCATGCTCGATGCTCATTAGTAGTTCGTTAGAGCTAACATAGTCATTAAGCAGAGTAGAAATTCTTTCTTTCTATATATTTTCTAAGCAAACACTTGGTAAAGTGTTTATTTCAAGACGGTAGTGGAACTAGTGGAAGTGACGCCGGGCGATCCAATCTGCTAATACGATGGGATCGACGTGGATTGTGGAACTAAATCTCGAGAGAACACTGTGCGGCGGGCGGCAGGTTAAGTATCGTTTGAAGAAAATAGTAGAAGAATACATAGAATACGAGAGATGACATCTCTAAAATTTTACTTCCTTTTTATACAAAACCACAGCGCGACAATCAATTTGTGTTTGTTTTTGAAATATTGGCAATTGAATCATCATCAACAGCCTATTAAATGTCCCCACTACTGGGGCTCAGGCCTACCCTCTCAACGAGGGCGTTCGGGCTATAGTCCACCACGCTAGCCCAGTGCGGGTTGGTAGACTTCACATGCGCCTAAGAATTTCTTCTTCGGCGTATGTATGGAGGTTTCCTCACGATGTTTTCCTTCACCGTTTGAGAGCAGTCAGTAAATGTACTTAAGTTTCGAGAAAAACCCATTGGTACATGGCCCAGCCGGGGATCGAACTCCGGACCTTTCGATATGGTAGGCCGCGTCTTATCCCCGACGTCACTGACGCTCTCAATTGAATACAATGGCTATTTACAGAAGCAAAATATTATTGTACTATTAAATAATATTATTTTTCAGAAACAATATAAAATAGATAATGTTCCGAAGTAAGCTGCAAAGTTAACTTAATTGACCGAGCGAGCGAAGCGAGCGAAGCGTCTACGTTTCGAGACTGGCCAAAAATGCTCTTGTCCGGCTGTCTGTCTGTCTGTCTGTCTGTCTGTCTGTCTGTCTGTCTGTCTGTCTGTAATTCTCTACAGGTCGCATTTTTCAACCGATTTTGACGAAAATTTGGCATATGTATAAATTAATTAAACCTACAAAATGAGTAGAATAAAATTTTGAAAAACATTTTTTTTAGAGTACCTACCATACTCGCAAAGTGGGAGTGAACTTTTTTTTTCTTGTGAATCCCATAGTGTGGGATATCGTTGGATAGGTCTTTCAAAAATATTGCTGGTGTGTGAATACCATTTCTTCGATTTAGGGATCCGTTGGCGAAATATTAAGCTTTAAAGCGATAATTTTTGTTAGAGTCACGTGTCCCCCCCCCCTGCCAGCTAAACGGTTGCTTCTGGAAATGTGAAAAAATTCATGGCAGTAGCATATATAACGTAGTTACAAGGAAAACTATTACGGCTAAGTAGGTTCTATTAGTTTTTGAGTAATAGTGGATCGACTTAAGAAAGTTGAAAAAATAAATTATGTTCATAGAACTGCATACGTAAAATGGAAAATTATTTTTTTCCGCGTGATATCCATGGTGTGGGGTATCGTTGGATGGGTCTTTCAAAAATATCGCGGGTGTGTGATAAACATTTTTCGATTCAGGGATCCGTTTGCGAAATATTAAGCTTTAAAGTGCTAATTTTTGTCACTTTAGTAGGTACTTTTTCTGTTTCCAAAGTTGACTTTTGTTGGTTTCTTTTAGGTTTGGTTTATAAGGGCTGGCGAGGTCTACTGTTCTCACGGAACTACTAGTAATAATAATGTTTTGGACAAATCGAACAAAACTAAACAGAAATTTATTATAAATCTTATGTTAATGATCATATGAAAAACATGAATCAAGAAATGAGGTCTTCCTACTTGCTTCTATGAATGGATTGAACGAAAATCGTATGTCAAAGTCAAATAAAATCGCCGTAGCGGCCGAAAGGTTCCCTCAACCATCTCATTTGGATGTCAATTACATTAGAAATCGCACTTGGAGTAGAATTTACATACGTATAGGTATGCACTCGGGGTTGATTGCTGAGGGATTGGTGGGTAGAAAGCGAACGATTGCTTAGAAACGTTGCAAGAAGCTTTTACATTAAACCTGCCAAAACTCCAAATTTTTGGGTTTTGCTCTTCAATTAAATTAAATTCAATACCCATTAATGCACATTAAAAAAACAAAAAAGTCATAATACAGTAGCATAGTACTTCTTAATGCTAAAAGGGATTTCTTTCAGACCTTTTCTTTTCAAGTTCAGTTACATTTAATTTTGTACACAAACAGAATAGGTACAATTATTTATTTATTGCTTGATGTTTGTACAAATTTTGGTTGTGATTTTACTTGGGGTGTGCGTATAAAACAATTTAATCTAAATAAAGTGGCAACACAGACCGAGGGCTATAAGTGCTGTGAGAGTGCTATTGATGCCGTTTCGCTAGCGCACGGTCACCGTTCGCTTCACTGTCTTTCATCTGATTTTCAACAAGGAAATGGTGTTTGTTGTGTGTACAACGTACGTACCCATGAAGCTAAATCGCCGTAAAATAAAATCCACAGCTTCGATAAAATCAAAAAGAGGAACACACGTTTCTTAGTACATTCAGTACATTTTAGACTTTAGCGCTTTGTATTCATTACTAATATGTATAAACACTTAAGGCAAAGGCAAGTACCTATCTACCTAACTACTAAAGTATCAAGCACCAAGTACCCTTGGTTTTTATCAGTCCACAAGGAACGACTGCTTGATTGCATGCGCTTTTGACATTCTGCTCTCTTAGGTATGTGAGCTTTGACAATTTGGGATTTGCGATCCATTTTTTATCGCGCGCTTTTGACCTTAAAAACTCCTAAACGCATGTCTTTTACATTCGCTCGATACTACTGTTTCTGGTAGAATACACGTATTACCTATGAACGCAACTTTGATTTTATCTGTGTGTGTATATGTTTGGTAAACTGACCCTATAGTTTTCGTTTATGTAATGTAAGTAAATACCGTATCTTCCTTCTTTGGTTCCATCTAAGCTCTACAATGTGTTTATTTGCCGTGAATATCCCTTGAACCGTTTTGACATCTCCACTCCATATTTGCATTAAGTCGTCGGCTGCCCGTCGAGGCGGAAAACTTACAATTAATATTAAAACATGCGCAATAAAATAAAGGCAGGCAGTCGGAAAGTATTCCCGTCACTTGAGCAGTGCTTTTGACATGTCTATTATTTCAAATCACATCCAAAACGGTTTATCTGCCTTAATGTAATCTGGCAACACTGCACCTTCGGAATATGAAGATTGGTGTTACTATGGGGTATAATACAACGTTACTTGTTAGTTGGCCAAGTGTGGAAGTGTTCAACTGTGTGTCCAAGATTCAGGAATAATACTATTTAAAAAGAACTTTGTTTCCACAAACATTGTACAAAATCCTTTACAATTGTAAGTACTATAAAAGCATACATTTTCTTGAAAAATAAAATAGTAGTGACGACTTCAGCTCCCGTCAAAAAATTCAAAATTCTCTTACTCAGTGAGGGAAAGACATAACCTGTGAACCAAACGCCCCATAGTATAACTCTGTAGTCTGTGAAATGCCCAGTGGCAATGGAAAAAAAAATTTCATGCACCTTTGTCTCAAGTATATTCTGTAGGTTAGAAATTATTTTTCTTTTCTTTATCACACGACTAAAAGATTAGAACCGACGGGCAAAAATAATGAGCAACCAGCCCCGTTGGTAGCGATGACATGATGAGATAACTCGCTCGTCACCGAGTAGGTACCGAGTGCGGGCGGCGACACAATGTGTGACAGCTCGTTACGGCCGCAGAGCTTTGGGAATATCAGCATATGTTGGCAAGTGACACGATTTGGAAATAATATGTTTAGGATTTAATAAATGTCTTCAAATCAACAGCCTATTATTTATGTCCCCACTGTTGGGGCTCAGGTCTACCCTGGCTCAGGCCTACCGTCCCTCTTAACATGGGCGTTTGAGCTATAGTCCACCACGCTAGCCCAATGTGGGTTGGTGAACTTTACATACACCAAAGAATTTCTTTTTCGGCGCATGCAGGTTTCCTTGCGTGTTTTCCTTCACCGTTCGAGAGCAATCGGTAGGTAAATAGAAAAACCCATTGTTAAGTACATGGTAATGAATGAATGTCATAGAATACGATTTTTTTAACCAGGATTTTATTTTATTATGCAAAAAGTACATAAATTAATAATCGAATTGAACATTGTCTTGTGGGTGGGTAACATACAAAGATTTGAAATCACTGCCATCTGTTAACGAAGTACATGAACTATTTAGAACTCGTACCGCCCTCTATTGTCGAATAGAATTACTATGTAAATTCTGAGTAGTTCAACAGTAACATTAATTTACGATAGATGGCGCGTATGTATTCCAGTATGTTGAATGTGGAACTATCTAAAACAACTATTTTGAAGTTGATTTATCGGTCTTTCATAGATGTGGCCATGTGGCAAATTTTTCAGCAATGCTGGGGCCACATTATCGTGTCGCATTGTCCCGATAAAAACTTCGTGTTCGCTCGCCGTAGTGCAGTGGCCACATTATCGGGACATATAGGTTCTATTTATCCCTCTGTGACAGGGGCGCGATGGGCATTCGTGTTCGCCTGAATGATTCGCCATAAAACGAATTGTTTGGCCAATACGTGTCGCGACAACGCAAATATTCGCCGATTTTTTTATTTTTATTAACTAGGCTTTACGGCTCTGGAAACAAAGTCCTTTTGAGCCAGTCTTCACTAATAATATTCGCCGAAGCCTGATAGTGTGGCTAGAGCATAATATAATTGACCGAGCGAGCGAAGCGTCTAAGTTTCGAGATTGACCAAAAATGCTAATGTCCGTCTGTCCTTCTGTCTTTCTGTCTGTAATTCTCTACATGAACTTTTTTTTTCTTGTGAATCCCATAGTGTGGGATATCGTTTGATAGGTCTTTCAAAAATATTGCTGGTGTATGAATACCATTTTTTCGATTTAGGGATCCGTTGGCGAAATATAAGCTTTAAAGCGGTAATTTTTGTTAGAGTCACGTGTCCCCCCCCCCTGCCAGCTAAACGGTTCCTTCTGGAAATGTGAAAAAATTCATGGCAGTAGCATATATAACGTAGTTACAAGGAAAACTACTACGGCTAAGTAGGTTCTATTAGTTTTTGAGTAATAGTGGATCGACTTATGAAAGTTGAAAAAATAAATTATGTTCATAGAACTGCATACGTAAAATGGAAAATTATTTTTTTCCGCGTGATATCCATGGTGTGGGGTATCGTTGGATGGGTCTTTCAAAAATATCGCGGGTGTGTGAAAAACATTTTTCGATTCAGGGATCTGTTTGCGAAATATTAAGCTTTAAAGTGCTTTTTTTTGTCATTTAGTAGGTATTTTTGTCACTTTAGTAGGTACTTTTTCTGTCTACAACTACAAAGTTGACTTTTGTTGGTTTCTTTTAGGTTTGGTTTATAAGGGCTGGCGAGGTCTACTGTTCTCACGGAACTACTAGTATAAAGTGGTTCAGCGCCATCTATCGTATTTTATCGTCACTGTTGACAAACTAAACTATTAATGATACTCGACACTAGAGGCCGCTAGTAAATCAACTACATATATTCAGTGTTGCCATATGAAATATTTTGTCAGGGAGTGGCTCTCTCTTCCGTTCCGTTTCTTGTTTGACAGACACATAGACAACTAAGCACATCAACCTTGGCTTTTTTTAGCAAGCAACAATCCAAACCGGGCCATCTGCTGTCCGTCGCCGTACCTTTTTTTGATATTGTAAATCGAATTTTATTCGTGTGTGATTCGTTGTGTATTTGTTTATGAATTAAAACTACAGTTATTTCTAGTTCTCCCTTTATTTTCAAGCCAAAACAGTGGAAGTGCGAGGTAAGTGAATCATCAGATCAATTGTTTATTTTAGTGGTTAGCCTTCTGATTCATGGTTCAAGGGACTGATCAGTCATGTGAAAAGGTGTTACGAAACTTCTCAGGTTAATGAATTCATAAGAGTATGATTATCTTAAATATACACCTTTGATTAGGAAGTTTGTTGAGTTCTCTATTCATACAAATGATATCATTCGCGCGGAAGTTAAAAGTAAACAGTTTGAGTAGGTACGCCAGTACACCCACCACCTAAGAACTATGTTAACTATGTATCTCATTTATATCAGATTTGTTTACCATGATGTTTGTATGTAGGTCCCTTCTTTACTTTAGTAGGTACTTACTGGCAATGCACTAGGAACTGGTAGAAACCAACAACAACCATTGCAAACTACAGATACAAAACAATGCTTAGAGTACATTTCATCATCATCAACAGCCTATTAATATGGTGGGGCACAGGCACATATTTGAGAAAACAGGCCTACCCACCCTCTCAATGAGGGTGTATTGTATGGGCGATAGTCCACCACGCTAGCCCAGTTTGGGTTGGTGGACTTAACATGTGCCTAAGAATTTCTTCTTCGGCGCAGGTTTCCTCAGAATGGTTTTCCTTTTCACGCTTTGAGAGCAGTCAATAACAGTACTTAAGATTTTAAAAAAACCATTGGTACATGGCCCGACCGGGGAACGAACGACACTACTGCCGCTCTTAAGAGTACATTTATGCACTGTTTTGTCTTACCACAATTTGAGCACTAATGCTGTAAAAAATAAATTAGTTTATTTTAAATGGAAAAACAGCTTATGATTACCTCAGTGGTGCTTCCGTCAGCAGTCAACTTGCTTATTTTCTTATAAAATGTGGTCTAGTCTGTCTGTTCTTAAACATGTTATTGATATGGCAGATTCTGGCAAATTCTTCAGTTGGGATACAAAAGAAACAACTCTCAGCGCTAGCACCTTGGAAGCAGTGGTAGATAAAAAATTTATGTATGAATGTACCCAGTGTACTTACATGCAATAAAATAGTTTTGACTTTGACTCTATTGCTTAAGAAATTTCTTTGCAGGGTTTAAGTGCATTGGATCTCATATAGTCATCCTCTGAGTCGATGAATCTTGATCAGATCCCATGGTAGGCATTTTTTATTAGAATGTTAAGCTATGGGCTTAGACAGGTGGATTTTTGAAGTGGGACAGTAAGGGCAGGAACCTTAACCATTATGCTAGATAAAAACTTTCATAATAAAATGTCCTTAACTTTTTCAGACATTTTGACCTGCATTCACAGTTTTTGGAAAAAATTTATGGTCAGCTAGGAAATTGGAAATTTATACAAAAACTTTTTTTATGCCAATCGATCCCGTTTGTTATAAAGATCTCAAAACTCAATTTGACCAACTGAGCTTAGAGTATATACTAAAAATGCCATAAATCGAAAAAAAACTTCTCCCATACATTTTGCAGGAAATGAGCGTCAATTTCTTTCATATTATAGGTACCTAGGAGATACGTATAGACTGGCCGCTACAAAGATTAAGATTGGTCGAAAATGAAAATAAAAATTTTAAATTCTAAAATATATCTAAAAATCGAAATTCAAAATTTTTATTTTACGACCAGTTCTTTTTTATTTTCGACCAGTAGTAATCTTTGTAGCGGCCAGTCTGCATCGTAAAATTTTTGTGAGGTATAAAAGTAAGTTAGAAAAACCTACGTTTAAATAACACTCAAGGTTGTTAGAACTTAGAAGCACCTAGATGTTTTCGCGATATTTGACACAAAGCAAGTGGCAACGACCTTACTTGAAATCTGTAGTTTTATTGTTATCACGCCATGCGCTGGTATTCAGCCTTAATGCCATTGACTTATTGTTCTGAACTGCAAATAAACAAATGAAAAAATCATTTCATCAATCAGAAGCAAGATATTTGGGACATGAGCTGTTAGCAAATCTATTTTAGTGTTGCCATAAATATTTTTGAATCGAGTTTTGTTGACACATTATTGCATAGAAAAGTGTTTGGTCTGTTTGCTAAATGGTCCGTCACAACAACTAGCTGAATTATATTTTATTTATGCAATGTATTTCTCGTATTAATAAAGAAACTGCTGTACAGCTGCTAAACTAAGTCGTCGGCCACTTTTAACGCGTAATTATAACACGGCGCGACCTACTTTTGTTACCACCTTTGCTTCGGTCGAGCCGCACGTGTTATTTTTTATGCTTATCTGCAGAGTAACGTCTTTTCTAGCTATTTTTAAAGATATACAAAGTTTTAAGTCGTCGGTCCATCTATTATTATGGCAATATCTCACACTGCGCTTTCATATGTCGAATGTCTGCCATCGGTTCTGCGACGGTTGTGGCCTGCCCACTGCCACTTAGCTTAATAAAATGTTTAATTTAAGGACAACAAGGTACATGTTAATCCTTTCGGCTATATTGGTGACCTTATGTCCTCTGTCTGATAGTTTTTATTGTCAGACTCTGGTGCTACCACACTCCATTGTATACATCTGAAGAGAAATTAATTTGATTATTCTTGCGCATTGTCATGAAATTAATTTGTAGTGTCATGATAAAACTGGATGCGCCTATCACATGAGAGGTGAAGATTATAGACATGAGTTGACATGACATTCGCTAATGATGATGAATATTAGTTACGTAATTATCTGTTTGGATCGCTTCGTACAATACGTTGTTCGTTTGTCTCTGGTTCAAGTCTCGTTTGAAAGCGACTTGACCCAGTTCTTTTCATTTGCATATCTACTATGTACTCAGTAGGTACTTGCTCATATGAAGAAAATCCATAGATATGCTTGAATCGCAGCACATATTAATAAGAATGAACTTTATACACTTATTATAATAGCTGACTTAATAACCAACCCTATTCAGTTAAGGTACTCAAGAATTAGCAAATCTATCTCTGGGGCAACATCGGCTAGTAGTTCATATTAAGAGTATCATATCAACGCTGTATTATAGACAGACGCAGCATGAGTTTTTCGATTGATATATAATATTCTGTTACAAATAAAGCTGTCTAAATATAAATAAAGTAGGTATGTAGTAGCTATGTGTCCATTTGTCAGTCACTTATTTATTATTTGCATGCAGCGTCATAATTTGCTAGCATCATTTCAATTGAGTTTAATAAAACTGAATTTGATACGTGCTGTGTCATATAAATACCAACATGTTGTTACAGCTAACCAGTACCTAGGTAACCATTCTACATAACTATTGTATTAGTTAGATAGTCAAAAATCTGCTTTGCTTTGTTGTATTTCACACGAAAACACTGATGATGCAATTATTTTATTGGTAATTTTTCGTATTATTCCGTACTGACCGAATCGCCAAAAGGGAATTTCCGAAGATCAGGTTCTGCAAGTGACACTTTTGGAAAAGTTCTATTAATTGAATCATCACCAACCGCAGTGCTTGAATCATATAACTTGGAACCTTCCCCATCCGGCCGCTTCCGGTAACCTTTTATTAAGTCAACGCGAAAAGCCACAAAATCTGCTTTTTACTTTCTTAGCGCATTCTCCGTTTGTAACTCAGTTACTAAGCATGAAAATAAATTCATCGATCGCGGCTAGTTAGTATAGCGACGAAGGGAATGAGTCCATTCTGCTACCAACTCCGAAAAAAACCGTTCGAACCTTTAACAATCCTGTTCATAAATAAATGAGTGGATTATGACGGTAACTGACAACGGGACAGACGAAGCAGATCAACTCGAAGCTAAATTGATTTATCTCGCCGAACAATGAATCCGTCAGGTCATTGATATGATATCCATCAGTTTTTGCGCTCTAACATGCCGGCAACTTATTTTTTGTCGTTTGTTTAGGCGTGGTATAAATATAGTAGTAATATGGGAGGAAATTATTGGAATTGTAATAATAATAACCAGGTTACTTCTCTACTACGTTGTAGTACTGGTACTACAACGTCAGAATTGAGTTAACAAAGCCAGCGCTTAGCTTGAACAAATATATATTTTTAAAACGTCTCCTGTAAAATTTACAAAATGACAGATCTGACCACATATGTCAGAGTAGTTCTGCCGTTGTTGTACTGGAGGTTCGATATAGAGAAGCACCTCCAGAGGTGCGATAATTATTATAGTCTACAATATTGCCATACCTTCCGAAGATCTGGTTTCAAGCGAATAATTGCTATGTTGGTGCTTTAAGAGTTTTCTTATTCATATTTCCATTCTTTCAGTCACTAAAATAAATTAAATCTTGCATGCTCCTAAGAGAATTGCAAATTGCTGACGAAATTTTTATGGCAAGCAATAGTAGGTCGATTGTTGCAAGTACATTTCTCTTCATTTGCATTGTTATGGATCACGCAAGCCTGCGAAACACTAAGTACCTAGAATTGTTGTGCTGAATGTGCGATGCGGTATGTTTTTGTTCTGAAATAGAAATAAACAAATTACCTATTATCTAGTATCACTGACGAATGAGTCAGTCTCGGATTGTTGCTGCGTTATTTAAAAAGCAAGATCGTGCGGTCAGTAGCTTACCTAATACATATTTTGTTATCCTTTATAATACGTGCGACCCTTACTTTTATCTGTGGCTGATTCATAAAGATATGTTATTTATGATTCGAAGCGAAGTTTGGGTACTTTGGTGGTACTTTAGTTTACCAATTGACTTTGTTAGTTTTACTTTTTTTCGTGTTTTCATATATATATTTTTTTCTACATTGTAGTTGCAAAGTAAGGTGAATTGGCCTTGTAAATTAGATGAATCAAAGTCATTTAAAAGTAGGACCTTTGCAAAGTAACAGATTATTGGACTTTGTCCTGATCCTAAGTAAATAGTTGATCCCGAAATATGTATTTACTACTGTGATCCAAAGCAGAAAATGTATAATTATGTGGCTACAGCTAATTTAGACAAATTATTTCAAGGTGTGGGATCTATTAGCGATGGAAATGAAAATGATTAATAAGGACAACATCGTGCGTCATTAGTAGTCATTACATTAAACACTAAGTTATTAATTAGATAGTTCAGTCTATGTCCGTAGGGTCCACAGTATAAATCGTTTGCCAGTGAACAAACTGTAACCTCCACCAACGCATTTGATTAAAGAAGCTTATAATTATTATTTATTGAACGAAATTCTAAATGACAAAGAATGTTAATTATTTGGTATTATTGAGTTAACAATTTAATAATAATTTATTTTGAGTTCCCTACAAGATTTTCCCTACGTTATATGATCTTATCTGTCATGCGAAAATTGTATGTAACGTTTTTGATATCATTTTCGCAAAAAATATCATCCCATCCGTCCGTCCAATAGGTATGCTGTTTCTAAGTCTATAAAGTTTCTAAACAAAGATTTGGGGTCAACATACGCTCTACTTAATCGTAATGGAGTAGCGGCCAATCCTGTGGCCATCCCACTCGTTCGCATTGTCATCCAGGCCGGCCATTGTGGCCAATAAAGTGATTAATTCAGGCCGTATATGTTCCGCGTCGATCCATTTTGAATTAGGGCCACCGTTGCGTTGGATAGGGTTACCAATTAAAATGTTTTTCGGTATGACAAGCTCAATAAAAATAATCAATAAAATCACGTGGATCAGACAGGGTAGAAGATTTCGAGAATTGCATCTCAACTTATGACCAAAAATCTACCGACATTTTTCACTACGTTGAAAATGCCGGCGATATTGTGCCCAAAATGCATAGTAACAAAGGTAAAAAATTGGTTTCGGGGATCCTGAGCTTTTTAAGGAAATACAGGTCTGTGAGGATTCTGGCGCAGGATCCGTCTAGGACCACCACCGTCATAATACCTATTTCAACCATAAACAGCAATGCTAGCATTGCTATGTTCCGGTGTACAGGGTATGAGAGCCAGTGTAATTACAGGCTAACATAGTCCTTGGAGTGATACGCACTTATGGCCTACAGTGGTGTTCTGTGGCAATTCGTTTCTCGACTGAGGCAAGCGGATTTTCAAAAACATTTAATTGTGGTTTTACTTTTGGAAATAATAATAAATGAAGTTTTATTTAAATAATATTTCTTGTGTTCTTACCTTACGATTTTTTATTTAACCGAAAAACCTGTGGTGAGATTATATCGACGCCTTCTATCATTGGCCTAATGATATGGTGTCGACTTATTATTCTTAATTGTGCTTAGTTATTTTTTCCTGAACAAGATATTTCGTCAACCCTACCAAACCATAACATTGTCGGTTACGTCAAGCCATTCAGCAATTGAGTCGGGATTGGATACTTTATTGACACATTTCGAATTTTCGACACAACATACCCATCTACGGTGTATTTGGTCGTGTTTTATAACTTAGGTATTTAGCTATAAAACGTCCGCGAAATACTTTACAAATCACACCCGCAATTTTTTCCAACTTCTTTCATTTTAACACCTTTTTTTCAACTTCTTTCAATTTAACATAGAGTATCGCCTACCTCACAATCAAAGAAATTTCAAAATTGCTTATTATACTTTCTGAGATATGAACATACCTACTTTAAAACCGTTCATTCATTCTATAACTAACTTTCCAACCTGCTTAGAACATGGGGTAGTAAGTACTGTATACGGGAAACAGCCTTACCAATCGCAAAAACAAACAATAAGGATCGAAATCCATTCATTTGATGGTTTCTGTTGTTAGGTATTACTGGCTTGAATAGCAACTCAAACACTTGTAAAAGAAGTCTTATTCTAGATTTATGGTTCCGCAGTTTCCATCACCTCTTACTTCTAATTTCGTCATAAAAATTGGAAAGCGCAAATTCGAGCTAATTTTAGGATTCTTAGTTGAACTATTTTGTAATTATACGTCATCCGTTCGTCCGATCGCACTATAGTTTTGTATCCTACCTAACTACTATAATCAGTTCAACTATACCTGAAATGTTAAAGTGATATTATTATTATTTCCTTGAGTGATATTGACACAACTATGGTATCAAGAGGTTATCTCTATTTATATACAGAATTAATGAAATCTGTTGATTATATTATTACATCCGAAATATAAATAACCCTTAATCAAATACGTATCTCATCGATTTAAACATCACGAATCCATAAAGGCTTATAAACAAATTTCAATAATATATTCATTAGAGCACCAACTAAATATTATGATAGTTACTGTCATAAGTTCTATTTGGAGAATGTGTATTTCTCACATTAACTTATCGTGGACGAGTGGCGACGAGGGCGACGAACTTTGTAAGGGCTTCGGATAAGCCGGCGGCATGCGCATGCGACTGTCATAGACTATAGTAGTAGGCGATGTGCGACGCCCATCGATTCCTGAAGACAGACAACATTTCACAAAATTGATGACATTGTCTACGAAATACTAGTTTAGATTTAAACGAATTTTTGATTGGTACGGTCACTTCCAAAATGGTCCACTACCTAATCCGTCCACTATCTGATTCGTCGAAATTATAAAAACGAAAAGTGGGCAGCACAAGTTGGTTTGGCCATTACCTATCTGGCGAGTTAGGGGTGGACGAGATAGCAAGTGGACCAACCAATCCGTGACGAGATTTAAAGTCTGTTTTGTCAGGTTTTTGTATTTCAATGCGAATAACTGTCAATGTTACAGAATAAGTGAAATAGAGAGAAGGAAATGACAGAACTAAAGTAACATTTCCTTTACAATCGTAGGTTTGTCTATCTCACACCCATTGTGTTACTTTGCATATAAATAAATAAAACTGTATTTATTGTCATTATTCGTAAAATGACCTACCTACCGATTACCTGCCGCGAAATAGCACGCTTGCAGTATAATTATATGCAAACAAGGCATTCTAACATAGTCCACAGGGTGGCAACGAATTTGTGGCCTTTATGGTCAGCAGGCTTACGGACGACATTGACAACTTACTTCAGACCCTAATAAAATGAGTTCGTAGAAGAAATTCTCGCCAAGCCACCAACTTGCATCACAGAGATAGCTTTGCTGATGAGTATTGCATAAGCTTCATATAGATACACGCAATATTGCGATCACCAACCTGCATATCGATCAATATCAAGTTGTGAACCTCTCTTATCTTGGGAAAGACCTGGTCCAGCAGTAGACTGTTCATAGGCTGTCGATAATGATGATTAATGAAGTGTTCATTATCACTTATCAATGTTTGCTACATAACCCAAAGGTCAACTGGTATCATTGACCTGAATCTCTACACTGGCCTGGCTGTCCCATACAACTGAAAAACTATTCATCGTGTCGTTTTGAAGCGCCACTCGCGTGAGTCCCGGGAAGTCATTTTGACGTTTAGTGTCAAAATGTTTAGTTCCATGGCCACCCGTTACTACTCACCATAGCCTTCAGCGGCAACAGATAGTCCAATACACGTCAGTGACTGGTATAGAAAGCCATGGTAAAACACTTATTACCACCAGTAAATTTTAAACAATCTGTATTTCAAATGGACTGAGACTACTTTTGGAAGCGTTATTCGGCTCAATACCCAAAAGTCTGTCAGTTACGTTCTGTGCGACTAAGTAACTTACTCTTTGAAAGCGCAGTAAACCCACGTGCATCGCGCCCACGCGTACCAGATTTCTAACTAACAGGTTATAACATATTGTAGGTTTTACATTTAAACTCTCATAAAGTTTCCTAATCAGAGGAAATATTTAAACAGGAAAACATATGCAATTAGATAATCAGTGTATATAACCATGAGTTAGAGTAATCTGTTCATCACAAAAATGGTGTCTGAAGGCAAGACCCGATGTCGCAACAGTTGTGCTGGGCTAATCTGTGGGGGACAAGGGACAGATGACAACAACCCTTCTTTCTCTCAGATTGTTTACGAAATTTCCGGCAAAATTAACTACTTTTGTGCATGAGATCTAAGATCCGAAAACATTTTTTGTAGACTAAGAGTTCATTTACTCGAAACTTGCTATTTCATAACTACTCATAATAACGTTTCCTTTCTGCCTCGTAATACAATAAATAAAAGTAAATCACTGTTATTTTATCTTAACGATGTCCAAATTGGAATTATCTATCCTCCGTCAGATAAATAAAGATGTCACGGCGGAATGAACTCCATATATTATTACTGAGCACTATTTGTCAACGATCATTGTCGACATCTGGATTCTGGTACTGCGGTCGCTCGTTATTCATCTTTTGAATATGTGATTGTATACCAGTATAACCGTAATTTATCTCATACTACTTGTGATGATATTGACATTCATTTGTAAAAAAACATGCACCTAAGGAAAGCAACTCTATCTTGTGTGTCCCCATTTACCTAGTTTTCAATACAATTCATTACTCCTTATTATATAGAAGAAAAAATACATAGATGAATAGCTTACGTTTTAGTACATATGGGCGGTCTTCTAAACGTGATTTCCCATATGAGGCGGAATACATTTTTCTTCCTACTGCACAAATTGTAAGCCAAAAAATACTGGCAAATTAATGCCGGCGCCAACTAAGCGCTAAATATGAAAATTAATTTCAGTGACTTGTCTATGAATAATATTTTGCTTTCTTCGTTTAATTCCATGACAAGAATTTTACGGCCTCTCTGAAATGGGTCTGTATTATATTTGCATATTCTTTGTATTACTTGAGTACATTTTTTTTCTTATTTCCGACGATTATTCAGTCTATTTATTAAAAGAGGCTTCTAATTAATAAAAGTGACTATGAAAGCGTATCTCGGAAGGTATAGATTACCTACCTAGGTACCTACAGAGATTTTGCCAGTTAAGTTTTTAACGTGAAAATTTAAATTTAAAATTTGAATTCAAAATGAAAAAAGAATTTTTTTTGTTTAGCACGCATCAAAAAAACTGTTGTGAATGTTGAAGCATGAATCTTTAAGTTCCAATCACACAAAGTACCTTTTGATCAACCTCTTACAAAGGCATGTTTAGTGTTGTTCTTTAACAGGAGTGCAGTGCCCTTTTTCCATTCCAGTTACACCTCTAGCTCGTCTGGAAATTATGAATACTTTGAAAACCGGCATCCGCTCTTGCTTTCACCGCATTAGTCCTTTTTCATGTCATCACTTCTGTGTGTATTATTTTCGAAGACAATGTCACCTTGCCCATTTAGATGTTAGTTTCATGAGGCGTCGTATACATTGAAAGAATTAATGTCGGTATTGTTTCGTCATGTCATGTGTAAAGGACATTATGTCTGACGTGATATGCAATTTGACTGCTGATATCCTTTAAGCGCATTTGACGGATTGCTTGAATTGCTTCCGCTGTAGTCAATGAATGTCCAAAAATGTCTTGGACGTGATGCGCGTACTTAATGTAAACTTTTGTGCACATTATTTTTAGGGCTGCGTGCGGCAAATCTTATATCCTTTTTGTCCATGATTTTTTTAAAAAAGCTACTCCCATATGGATGAGTGATGCAAAAGCATTTTAGGGGGTGCCAAAATAGTGTCAAATGTATCACAAAATTTTGACTCACTCACACATTCTCATTTTTCAAACTCCATATAAATTTGTATTAGCAACTTCCTCCCGCTAATCCGCTTCCTTTGTCCGCACCCCCCCCCCCCCCCCCCCCTGATTTTGACACCAAATTTTTCTTCATTATTATATAATTATTTACGGGTCTTACACACGAAATAGTTTTATTTACCTTGCCCGACGTTTCGACCAGGTTACACTGGCCGTGGTCACGAGCTGACGTAAATAAAACTATTTCGTGTGTAAGACCCGTAAATAATGATATAAATTTTTCTTCGTTTCCCATACTAAATTTGCGCGCGCGGGACCAAAGAGGTACGAATCTTCTTGTTTTTGTCCGTCCGCAGTGCAGTGGGTATGCAGGACCATGCATGGCTTCAATTTTCCCGACGTATCTCGGACGTACGGTTTTCGATTTATTTAACAATTAAAGATAGGTACTTCAATATTTATAGTATAGTAAATCTAGCAATAGTAAATACAATGTATAAATTTTACTATTGATAGATTTAACGCAGATTTTCTCCTGCCGATACGTCGCGTGCTGCCAAGACCGTTATTTACATTTCAGTCTAACTAAACATCTCATGTCAGCTGTCAACTTAAGTACACATTATTATAATAATGAAATACCTTACCATCTTAACTAGACTTATTGATATTGAGTTTCCATGTGTCTGCCACCGCATGTTATATTAGATTGGCCGCATTCCAAGTCGGCATTTAATGCCATGAAAACTTATAATCATCAAATTATACTTGATCCAACTATGTTGTTGGTATAAATTGTGTAACAACTACCTAAGACTGTCAGACATAAACTGTTTTTAGGGTCCGAAAACTATAGCGAAGATGTTTTGTCAGACAATCTTACTACCTCGACCGGGTGATCTGTTTAGAATATTATACGTGAAAATTTCAGGAAAAAATATATTTTCCGAGATGTTAAAGGAAAACTAAAAATTAAAGATTAAGCTTTCTTTAGAAATAAGGTCAACCTTTTGTATGATTTTCTTTGTATTGTTTCCTTGTGCTCCAGTGTGTACAATAATATATTAAATAAATAAATAAAACACATTGTGTACGACATAATATGGGTACGTTGCTGTTCCTTTTATTCTAAAGGTTGGTGTAATTTGCACCACACTTATAGGCCCCTGTTTTGTATGAGTGCCTGCACAAAGATCTAGTTACATGAGACTAAGGTTCCATTTTGTCTATTTCACAATCTACTTGTATCCACAGTTTCACACCACGGCGGGTATGTAACAACATGTCATAATGTATAAAATATCAGATAGCAGGAGTGTCAAAATGTACAATATACTGTTGACAA
The DNA here is from genome assembly GCA_949699065.1 of Metalampra italica. Lineage (NCBI taxonomy): Eukaryota > Metazoa > Arthropoda > Insecta > Lepidoptera > Oecophoridae > Metalampra > Metalampra italica. Next base: position 6,386,485 of record OX452986.1, read on the forward strand.
AATGTCAGTTTATCAGAATGCACTCATGATCAAATGAGCTATAGTCAAATTGTCCAATTGCTAAAGTTCTAGAATTATGTCCTACCACTGTTGATGGCAAAAGAAACCAGACTAAGATCAGTATTTATTTTTTTCTTTATAGGTACTATCACAAGTGAAAATTTTACTCGTATAGTTACTTGTATTCTTTCTTTCTACCGCTACGTAATTAACTTATCTGTCACCCACATGTGTTTGACATTTTTCAATCCTCTCAATTCTCGTTAGGATTTCTTACTACACTGCTGGTTTCTTTTCTTTGATTTTTACTTTTATTTCATTTAAAAAAAACATTTTGATTTTTAGTTTTTACTCACTAATGTTTATTCTTTGCTACTGGTAGTACGAACACAATTTTTTTATTAGAATTTCCCTGAAAAAATTAATCGCTGTCTCGAAATTATTTTCATAAATACATTTTTGAACTTTACTGAAAGATCTGTATAAGACCGTCTAGTCTACCCTTATTACAATTTCTAATTGATTTTGGTTTTAGTCATGGTTGGCACACATTGCGGTTGCGACTAATACGGAACATTTATTCCACCCGTCGCACTCCAGCAACCCGGACTTTTTTTATTTCTTTTTCATTCAACATTCGGTCAATCCGATAATATATGCCATCTGCGCCATATCGTGTAGCCCCCAACATTAAATGTATTTTTAGTATTAAAAGATTTGGAGAGAGATCTCGTAATTTAGGTTTAAGCGTATATCATGCTGCGGTTGTTTCAATTAAAATCACTCATATCTGACTGGTCAGCGAGAGCCGCTGGACTGAGCTTGATATCAATCAAGTAGACTAGACAGTTTAGAAGCTAGAGGGGATTGCTTGACCCCTATACTTCTTATCTATACGTGCGTAATTTTCACGGTAGGTTAGGTCAAAGTGTATCACTTGAATACTAAATATTATGGTCAATTTATGTTATGTTTATTGTATTTCACCTAATTTCCACGTGCAGTCTGTCTAGATACGCAACGCGAGGTCAGAAGAAAAGGCTAATCAATTTGAAAATCCGTCACTAATAATGTATTTCGTCCAAGACTTATTGTGCCAGTTTCAGCTCCTTTAAATATTTACGAAAGGTTTTTATATTATGATTGTGAAAAGTTTTAAAGCTTTAAAACAAACAGATCCGTTGCGGTCGGGCTTAGGGTTGTCAGTTTGAAAATATTAATGTTTAAACTTGTTTTATTGTGATCAATATTTAAATTTTTAAATAAAGTAGTGTATCTTACTTATTGAAATTAATAATTGTGTAATGGCATATTATTGTAAAACAATCCATCCTTAGTAGCTTCAGGCCAGGAGACATATTTTATCTGTAACAACAACAACAAACGTAATCATAAAATTACATATTTTTTGTAAATTGGTCGTACCAAGTTTCAGGTCAATCTGTTCAGTAGTTTTCGAGACAAGATATCTTCGCTATATATTTTTAAATGGATCACTAAGAAGAAAAAATAACCTATGTTGCACGCAGAAATTCAAAAGTGCCAAGGTTTTTAACAAAACCTGTCAACCCTACTCGGACCACACGCATCTTTTAACGCATCCATATGGGCATGAGTCACTCGTGTGTTTTGACACTATGTCGAATAAGGCGCGAGCTCATCAGCATTTTATTGCTGGCCATCGCCTATTGGCTTGTCTTTGTAGTAATTGATGACCAACCATCATTTTTTTGTTTTTTTCTCGAAACTTAAGTACATTTACTGACTGCTCTCAAACGGTGAAGGAAAACATCGTGAGGAAACCTGCATACGCCGAAGAAGAAATTCTTAGGCGCATGTGAAGTCCACCAACCCGCACTGGGCTAGCGTGGTGGACTATAGCCCGAACGCCCTCGTTAAGAGGGTAGGCCTGAGCCCCAGCAGTGGGGACATTAATAGGCTGTTGATGATGATGATGATGAACCATCATTACGTCTACCAAATATTGGACAATGTGTCAGGGTTTACAATTATCTGTGGTATTCACAGAACACGGAAAAAGCTCGCTACGATCCCGCTCGCTATTTATAGTAATCTATGATGATTGTATTGATGAAGTAGGTACTAATATTATACATGGGAAAGTAACACTGTATGTTTACCTTTTCACTCCCAAACCGCTGAACGGATTTTGATGAAATTTGGTGTGGATATACATTGAGACCTGGGGCAGGACATAATATATAGGTTACTTTTTACAGCGATAAACTGTTCCCGCGGGAAATTAAACATATCCCTCGCGAAGCCGCGGGCAACAGGTAGTGAAGAATGTTATAATTATGTATTATACTGTGTATAAACGATAAGTGTAGGTAGGTACTCACTCGATTATTCATAAAACGTTACTGATATTGAAACTGTATCTTTAATTTATTAATTAAAAATAAATAACTTCATGAAAAAGAAACCGGATATGTACGAAATTTTGATTTTTTTCTACTGCTATTCTTTTACTATGACTCTATCACACAGCACTAAAGCACTAAGCATCTCTCAGGCGCTGTCTATGGCCTAACTAGTTCAGTTGGCCCCTATTATTAAGTTATAAGGCGCAGAGCTTAATAATACGGTGAAAGGTGATCGATTTTTAAATTAACAGCATAATAATATTATGTCTCAGACAATTTCTAACTTTTACTTCAGTTAGGTCCTTATAGTCGGTGAATAGGTAGCAGATGTAGGTAGAGGTAGAATAGCAGCTCGCAGATTAAAATTGGTTGCCGTATAAACCGAAAACAATAAGGGCCCATACAACGAATTTCCGTTCGATGGCAACACCGACGGAAACTTTTTGCATTAGCCAACACGAACATTTTGTGTGGCGTGATACGTGACGAAGCTGCGCAGTGTACGATTAGATATTAGGACAGCATTAAAAAAAATTGCTGCTTGGGGTGCTCATTCCAAAAAAAAAAGTATTAACGAAGTCATCTCACAATTGAATTATACTTGAATTTAACCTAAAGTAGTATTTTTTCAGAAATAAGAAAAGATATGCACATCTTAAATTTAAATACCAATCGATTAGAGTATCACTAATCAAAATCGGACTATCCGTGAGATAAGCATCAATTATTATTACAAACTTATCTTATATACGAGTTCATTTCCAAGAAATCAAGCGTCCATTCATAAAAATCAGTATCGTAAACATTAGTCATAGATAAGCCACTTAAAGGTCAACCTAACTTACTTGATATTCGCAATTCAGTTGTTATTACAACAAGATTACGATCGTTGCGCCGCACCGCGGCACGGTAGCTGGATCCATAAAGTTAATTTTACAATCGCGTGCGCAAACAAAGCGTGGCCCACATAGCCGCAGATAGCTGAAGATAGCCGTAGATAGAGATAGGCATCTCACCGACAACGCTCTGACGAAACCAAACAGAAAGAACCCAGTTTCATCTTAATCGCTTCTATAGATACCACCCATCATTTGAAACTCGTGACAGGATGTGTCAATTAAAAATTAAAAGATAACGTATAATAAAAGGTTCTTATAAGGAAATGTTTAGCAGTATAAAGACCTGCTTATTATAGGTCAGGTTAGATATTTAGAATTATTTAAGAGATACTGTTAGATGAGGTGAAAGAGTTTGGTGTGATGTGATCTGGATTTGTATTTCGGTTAAATTCTTAGTACGGATCTCAAGGTTTAAGTATTGGGATATTCATGACAACTTAAGATTCCATATACGCGCGTCTAAACTTATTTCTATGGAATATAGTAGATCAACCTATTTATTTCGTGTTTATTGTCTATCTTGCACATAAATGTTTACAATTATCTTGGTAGGTACATAAATGATGCCGAAATCTCTTCATTATTTTCACGATAAATATTATCCAAGTAGGTACCGCGAATTCTTCTCTGTTCTTTACAACTTAAAAAATAATGAACCCATATTTGGAAGACCATTCTTAAAAGCCTGTTAAATCAGAAAGGTAATCAGTAGTCTTATTGTATTGTGAAATTCTACTCGGATCCCAACCAGGTTAAAATTTCGCAGCAAGAAAATTCGTAATAGCGAACCGGCCACCCTCTTAATGAGGGTCGCAATTATGAAGCCCCAGCCTCTTACTCCCTGATGGGGATCAAAGCGGCAACCCCACTTATTTGCAGTTATCTCATAATTAGAATGATCAACTTTCAGATCTTAGAGAGGAACATTGTTTTGTATAATCCAGGTATAATCTAAGAATGTTCTATCTAGCTAGCCACAAAGGGCACAGAACTGGCAAAATTTGTTCTACTGGTCCCGTTGAACGAATCCACGATTTCTACGTGCCTAAGGATCTCATCTCTTAATTGGAATGATCAACTTTCTAATGTTTATTGCCGAGGAAGATTGTTTTATTAATGTAATCTTAGAATAGCTAGCCCCATTGTTAACATCGAAGAATTAGGTTGTGTTACTGATTCGTCAACAGTATTTTTTTAATAACTACACTTTTGCCCGCAAGTTTAGTAGGTCATCAATCATCACAGCCTATTAAGATGTCCCCACTGCTGGGACTCAGACCTAGGTTCTCAACGAGACCGTTCGGGCTATAGTCCACCACGCTAGGCCAGTGGGACTGGTGTACTTCCCATGCGCCTAAGAATTTCTTTTTCGGCGTATGCAGGTTTTTCACGATGTTTTCCTTAACCGTTTGAGAGCAGTCAGTAAATGTAATTAAGTTTCGAGAAAATCCCTTTGGTACTTACATGGCCCAGCCGGGGATCGAACTTCGGACCTTTCGATATGATAGGCCGCGTACATAAGGACCATAAGAAAGTCTACGAGAGTACAGGCCAAAATTCAGCTCGTAAACTGACAAAATTTCAAGTAAAGTTAAGCTCACGTTTTCCTAATTTAAGCCTTGGCTTTCAGCCTAAGTTGAAAATCGTGTTAGGATTAAACCAGAGAGGTGAGATTTGCTTGCCAATTTTACACTTAACTAGATTTTGCATGCAGGTTCGCTTCCGTATTATTACAAACAAACAATACAGGTTAAACATTTTCTTATTTTCTCCGAGTTGTTTGACATAACATAATCGAGATAATCGTACTGCTTGACTTTCTTTTGTCGTTTCTCTGAGTAAAACAGTGGAAACGGTGCTTGATTTTACCAAACCTTATTAGGTAATATAGGGAGGTTTTGGAAGTCATATTGCGTCCACCGTCCTGTTGTCATACAATGTTGGTTGACATAAGTGCGCAATAAAGTTGTTATGTAATAGTTACTTATTGTTACTGTTACTCAAGGAATTCCGAATGAAATATTCAGTGGATCACATTGTAATATATAAGATTCTTCGGATTAGGGTATCCAGGTAGATCCTGAATACTTCCATTTTCATTCGCCATAAAGTCTGCGTGCTTCAACCCTCTGAATCATTTATCTTTATACCTATGTGCACTGTTGCTCAAATCAGAAGTACGAGTAGAAATGAGAGCTAGCTGTAAATATAAACTACGATTGAATGACGGACTCATCGACGCCTTACCCATACTCCTATATCAAGAAACGACGTATAAAAAATATTTTTTTCATAGATTTTACGCGACTCCCTAAAAACCAAAACGGAAAAACTAAAACAATGATTCAGTCGAATGTGCGTAAAAGCCGTCTGGAAAGCGCAGCGGAAACACCCCACTGGCAGAAGGAACGACGACCTGGAAGCCAGAAGCAGCTGGATGGGGTGCGCTTTCGGTAAGGCCTGTAACATAGGCAGCAAACAGAGAAAATTCGCGGCAAATGCCGCGAAGCGAAAGGCAAGTAATAACAATTTCCACAAAGGTTTAACATCGCACGTCGCCAGGCACTCGACTTATGAGAAAAACGAGGAAAAAAATTTGTGAGAGCTTTTGTGCTTTCCGCCTTTTGAATTTCAACTCGGGAATGTTACTTAATCTTGACTGTAACAATTTGTGACCTTTTTCTGTGACAACAGGTAATTTTATTACCATGGACATTTGGTAGGTACCGAAAGTAACCGTGCGCTCTTATGTATTAGCATATAATGTGCGCTCCTCCTAAATCAGACAATTTAGGGAGAAAGGTGTAAAACATGCTACATAAAGATAACATGTTAGATAATTTTGAAATGACTGACAAAGCACGTTATTTCTGTGTACCCTTCGATGTTTTCTTCTCTCCGTAACTCATGCCGCTGCAGTTAAATGTCGTTATATTTATCAGAGACCTTTATAATTTCGCGCTTCATTATCGTGATTCTATTCTCGATGTAGCGGTAGTTCCGATATAACTTTTATTGGCTACTCGATGGGCGTGCGTGGGGTCAACCGTGAATGCCGAAGGTCTTGCCTGTATCATAATAGAAGTTTCATACATATAATATTATGCCATAATAAGTTTGCAATAGCGCGTACTTTTTTCTGTGATATCTTTTCAAAACTTCTTTCAGGTCTTCACTACACAACATCAATTTGCTTGAAAGTAACGGATGGGACTAGGCATGGGGACTACAGGCATGCCTAGTCCCATCTGTTACTTTAAGTATTATCTGTTACTTTAGTTATTCTGTAACGAATCAAGCTATAAGATTCGGAAGGTATCTAATATAAATCTTTGACATTAGGACAGGTGATGGGCCTTAAATGTATGGATAAAGTTTACCCCTTTCCCTTCAGTATTGAACGTTAGCGTAAACCATGACATCATATAAAATACACTGCTGTGCCGATAAATAAGTATTCGACTCCAAAACTATGCAGTTGTAACACCAATTTCAATAAAGAACATTGAGAAGGAAACTAATAGCTTGCACCACGGTTGCTACATCCCACGTATTCTTATTCTCTACACTACCATTGCCTCTTGGGTCATAAATCGCCGCATATATTCTCCTATGTTAAATGGCGCTATAAAAGTCAAGCCTGGTTTATTTGTATAACGATATCGAAACATCCGCGAATAGTCGTTCCGTTTAAGGCCTTGCGCACACTCGATAATTTTAGTATCGGCGATTTTGAAACTGCATCGAGGCTGTGCTACGCGTAAGGCGGTTCTCATCGTCAAAAATCGAGTTTATAGTATACCAAACTGCTTCATTTAATTCCAAAAATCATCTAGCCAAAACATTCTAGCTTTTATACTTTTTATAATCACTAAAGTGTATCAACCCACATGTAAGAGCACGTTAGATTTTACACAAATTTTCAAATTTAAGCAAAGATTTGGAACTGAAAAACACTGCCGATTGGTAGTCGCCGCTACTAGAAGTCAAGTGTGTACATACGACCTTACCTCCACGATTTGTTTATCATCAATCTTGGAGGCGTGGATCTTGGTAGGTGTGCCGTTTTACCCCGGTTACAAATGCTGACGATTATTTACCGGGCGCGGTAATGAAATTCCCAACTGTGAGATTATTTAAAACCGGCCGAATCCAGTGGTCTTTGTATTACCAGTTGGGATATTGTTTAATTATATTTGTAGTTAATTAATTTATTCAGTCCGATTCTGCAAGAATAGCATGCAATAAATTAAGACAGTTGTCTCTCTCAGACACTTATTGAACGATAGAGAGATAGTTTCCGAGCTATCCAATTTTAGAAACATTCGTCTGGATTTGTTCAACACAATAAACTGTGTCAAGTTTATAACGAGTGTGATCTATGACGGGAAGATACGGCTATAAAAAGTGATTTCTGATTTCTATATTATTTGTAAGAAATTATGTATTAAAAAAAATTTCAAAGGCAACAAGGAAATACAAACGAAGACAATTTACTTATAGTACTCTTCGTCGTAACTTTAGAATCGCCGCAAGATTTTAATGCCCTTTCCACTGTTACTAAAAAGATCTCGCGAAGGTTTTCGTGTTGTATATTATGAAATCGGCTTCGGCAAAAGCGAAAATCGTACATAAGTACCTAATCACTTTTTTCACCGAAGTTGAGCCGTGTGCTAAAGGCTGTTGTATTAGTTTAGCATACAATGGCATGCTAATACTATAGATTACAATAACAATGCTAATAGTAAATATCTTGACCATGACCCGTGACGCTGACGTCATTTGACGTTATCTTTTCGTAACACTACTATCTAAATCGCATTGTACTCTACTATCATTGTTTTACACGGTGTAAAAATACATACTCGTAGAGTTAGTTACAGAGAGGCGTCGAGAATCGAATACCGAAAGCAACTTTATTACGACACTGCAATAGTCGAGCGAACGGTTCAATATGAACCAAAGAAAGAAAGATGATGCATGAAATAATATGACCCACATGTTTAAGGACGCTCAGCGAGCTATGGAAAGGAAACTGAAGGAAAGGAGTATGATATTTATTTATTTATTTATTTTCTTTTTGGGGTACTTACAGACTAATTACAACTTAAATAACAATATGTATATAAATATGCTGATAACAAGTACTCACATATAAATAGAAAAATACAACTTCACAAACAGACACAAAGAAGAAAAAGAAAAGAGTATTATAACACTATACTCGGTGTTTCTTTTAATGGATATGATCGAGGTCCGACGGGGAACTAAGGTTACCGACATAGCCGAAAGGATCAGCAATCTGAAGTGGCAGTGGGCAGGTCACATCTGTCGACGGCCGTTGGGGCAGACGAGTTCTGTAGTTGAGAGCGCGGACAAATACGCACCTCCGCCAGGTGGACCAACGGCCTGAAGATGTTGGCCGGGAGCGGCTGAATATGGAGGGCGGAGGACCGGGTGTGGTGGCATTCATTGGGGAAGGCCTATGTCCAGCAGTGGACGTCGAAATGCTGATATGATGTATTTATAATTTCAAATCCGTACAAGACAAATGCCGAACATAAACGATTTTGTTAAAACTGGTAGACGGACGTCCAAAAGGCGACAGCTATTACAATTTATAGCACAAATCGATAGCTCAAAAACAACAATAATAATGTATATTTTGTATTGTTTCAGGTCAATTATCCACCTTCTAATGATCCAGGCCTCCCACCAATATTAAAAGGTAAGATTGTCTTCGACCATTACCCAAATAACAGACTTCAGTGTTTCCTGCTTAATGGTTAACACAAAGGCTTGAGTATCACTAACCAGCATGGACATAATTGGTAAAAACATTAAAATAAAATAACTTTAGGACAACTATGACTAATCCGAAGTTAATACTCTAGTGTAGAGAATGAATGAACCGTCTGAATGAATTAAGTAAATACATAAGATTTAATTAAATATACCTAGGTACCTATTACATTTTGAGACGATTAGTACTACTGTTTAAACCACGACTAAAAACTGTACCTAAAACGGAAAACGTTCAAATGAAACTTGCTAATTAGCAAATTTATTATCGTGGTTTCTGCAACACCAACAGGAAAATGTGTCAAAATAATTATCGATTTCGTAGTCACTATAGAGATTATTTAAAATAATCGGAACCATAACGAACGATATCACAAATTTAAAATAGCAACCAAACCTGGACCAACTAGAGTTCGAAGCGACGAAGTGGCAGAAAATCCTAAGTCAACAATTCACGAAGAAAATCGTTTACAAGATGACTCAGATGTTAATCACTGAGATGGTCTTAGACCACAGATAATGCAAGTAAAAAATGAACAAATTGGAGTTCACCAAATGTAGAGGCAGGGGCGGGTTACGTGATAACGTGGAGCGTAATGCGGCGTAGTTTCGGCTATTTCAAGTGGCGCCGGCATCACATCCTAGCGTAGCTTAGCTTTATATCTGTGCAAATGCATAGATGTGCAATGAGCGTCATTGCCCTATAAGCAGTATCTATTGGGGATTATCTGTGCCTCACACTCCCATGCTCAGACAAACTTACAGTTCGTACTGGTATGCTTTGTAAAGAGTATTTTATTTATGTATCAATCATACGCTGCCTGGTTGTGTCGAGACAGTCTTTAATAATTTACGTGTTCCCCACCACACCGGAGCATAACGTTTTCACCGCATGTTTTACCTACATCCAGGACTGCCAGATGTTCGAAATTGAGAAGGGTCGTCCATATATTTTGTACATAGGTAATATAGTCTCAAAATAGATAGACAATAAATCGAAATGAAACAGTTCTGTAAAACCTACAGGATAGGACTAAAACTTGGAAGAAAAACTTGTATTTTCTCAGATGCCTGGATAGTTAGTGGTTTAGCTCCTAAACTCTATTAACGTGTTACATAATTCACCCACATTGCCTTTACCGAGCTAAATTTTACCAGCTTTTGCTCCTATTTTACTAAAATTATTAGCTTTGATTGCTTCTAGTGTATACTAAAATTATTTGTACCATAACATAGTGAAACATAATTAAACAGAACTTAATTATTCATCATTAAAAAAATTAATCTTGTGGTTGATTTAATGAGAATCATGTAGCACGTAAATTGAGTCATATGTTTTGTTTTCCTCAGTACAAGAAATATGTCGTCACCGCGTCCGAAATCGCCTCGTACTCCTGTCTTGCCTAAAAAGGAAGAAGAATCATTTTGGGACAAAATTGGAACTTTGGGACGCAATAAGAAACAAATAAAGGAAGTACAAGAAGTGCAGGCTGAAGGCAAACATGCAATTGATTCACCTGGAAGCCCAGTCACTCCTGAAATTCCTCCTGAAGAGTACAGCCTACAGGAGAATGAGGAAAGAGCCATGATCGAGCCGAGATGTCTAGAGGATCCTAGACTAAAGGAAGTAATCCAGGTCCTCATTGACTGGATCAACAATGAGCTGGCGATGCAAAGAATCATCGTTAAGGACATCTGTGAGGACCTTTTCGATGGGCAAATTATACAGAAGCTACTAGAAAAACTGACGGGAACTAAACTGGATGTCCCTGAGGTGACTCAGTCAGAAGAAGGTCAACGCCAAAAGCTGGCTATTGTTCTGAGAGCAGTTAACAGGGTGCTGTATGGCAGTTCAAAACCTGTTCAGAAATGGAGTGTGGCCTCAGTACACACAAAGAATATTGTGTCCATACTGCACTTACTGGTTGCGCTAGCCCGTCATTTCCGCGCTCCAGTGCGCCTTCCTGAAAACGTGAGCGTCAGCGTGGTTGTTGTGAAAATGGACGTTAACAACCAACTCATTCACAGGACTTACATTGAAGATATCACAACAACCTACGATGATCTTGGAATGAAATGTGAGCGGGATGCTTTTGACGCTTTGTTCGACCACGCACCTGACAAGCTGCAAGTTGTTAAAAAATCCCTCATTACGTTTGTCAATAAGCATTTGAGTAAGCTGAACTTGGAAGTCATGGACTTGGATACTCAGTTCCATGATGGAGTGTATCTCTGCCTCCTGATGGGTCTGCTGGAAGGATTCTTCGTACCTCTCTATGATTTTCACCTCACTCCTCAGGATTTTGATCAAAAAGTTCACAACGTTTCATTTGCCTTTGAATTGATGCAAGATATGGGCCTCGCCAAACCTAAAGCTAGACCTGAAGATATTGTGAATCTCGACCTCAAGTCCACTCTAAGAGTGTTGTACAATTTGTTTACTAAATACAAAAGTATGGCCTGAATGATCTGCACTGGAGATAAAAGCTAACATAAAATAATCCTTTTAAATTACAATTTGTGTTCAAAAAGTTATGTCTAACGCGATGAGGTGTGTTTCATATACTTAGAGAAGATTAATTTTTAACATTTAACGAACTTACCTTTTGAGTGAGTGAGTATTAGAAAATAAGAATCATAAAATATTATTAATAATTAAATTAAAATGTAATATTTTAATTACAAGTAGGTAACTAAAACGACATCAAACGTAACTTTAACAAGTATTTTTCGTAAGTGCCTTAAAATGTCATTCAATTTTAAAGCGTCAAAAAGAATTAGATCGAGGAATAAATAAAATAGACGGCGATCGGGAATACTAAATAAAATAGATCTAAATAGAAAATAGATCTGTGCCCTAATAGTGAGGATAAACCTCTTTAAATTTTAATAAATCACGAGTAATTATGACATGAAGGAACTCATGTTCAGAAGCGCATGAAATATTTGTCATTAGTCATTAGTAATCAATAATAAAAAATTAACAAACGAAAGCTGTTTCTTTTCGGTGTTATTTACCTTGTTTTAATTGCTATTGCGACGAATAAACAAGCTACAGAAGAGAAGCTATGTAAGGGCTATATTATTAGACCGTAAATAACGTAGGTATTGCAAGAAATTTTGCGTACCGGTAGATCGTTTTTCAGATTGGACATTTTTCAGATTGGACGTTTTTCAGATTGGACATTTTTCAACGGTTGGACATTTTTCAGATTGGACATTATTTTCTTAGCGTAAATCGGAAAAACTATGCCTTAAAAAAGTTTTTACAATTCGATGGAGGCGCCAAGTACACAGGATAGGACTATCGATAGTATAATTGATTTTCAATATCGATAGACTATCGCTATCGCAACATCACTAGCAGGCTGTATTTTAGCTGCTAGTTAGTTTCGAAGTTCACATAGTTGCTTTACATGACTTAAACTCGAAGCTACGTTCAACTAAATTCGAAAGTACGTTGAGTCCTTAACTTCTGACGCTATCGCAACCAACTTAAAGATTACAGTAACGTGTCTAATGGCCGGTGAAAAGCGAATTTCCTCGCTGTTCCCCCCTTTTTTAGGGTTCAGTGAAAAGTTTCTTAAACTCTCACCCTTATAGTAATTCTACTGGAAAGATTTGTCGTCTATATTGATACTTTGATGCCTAGTATTTTTGTGTGAGAGTAAGAAAACAATCGCAAAGAATATAACAGCTATTTATATGTTTGCTGGTCTTTTACGCCGCTACAACTTAACGAATATGCATGAAATTTACAAGTTTATGAGTCAGTAATATAAACCTCACTAAATATGTTTCATGCTGCGTGGAAGAGGAACAAACTAACAAATCCTTTGCTATAACTTTTGGATGAGTCATGAAAACCTAATTGCAGAAAGAACAGTTATAATAGGTATTTAAATATATTTTCTACATGCCGTCAGGGACATAGTGTGAAAAAGATAGGTATTTAGTAGGCATCAATGAAATAATAATTGTTAATTAAAGGAACCGCGCATTACTTGCTGCGGCTTACACTTTGCCAACATTTTATCGGCAGCTAATGTACTTTGGCAGTTTGCTCCCATTTTTTCTTTGTTATAAATTTGTAAAATCACCGACGGGAGAATTTGGGACTGTGCACGTAAAAAGCTCTTAACATTATTACAGTGAAACGTCGCTCACAACTTTTCTCTACATATACCTACCTATCTTATACCTACATACATAATACACATAGGTATACTTACATAAGTATCAGACAGGTCTCTAATATAATGAGGCTCATTAGCACTAGCCTCATTAGCTAGTGAAACAAACAAAAATACCCACCTACCTAATCAAAATGTCCGGTGATAAAATCTTTTGCTTACTATTAGTATTTGAAAGGGAATAAACAATAATTGAATTGTATTCAGAATATCATAATGTGGTTTATACCAAAACGAACTACTTCATAAATTTCTCACAGTGGCTCTCGGTCCCAGGCATGCGTAAAACTGGGACGGATCCTGGGGAATTCGCAAGAAATACAAATGCGAAAGGTACCGTACTTTGACTTTGGACTTTGTTAGCAGTAACAGTACTTTTGAATGTTTCTACATTAAATTTTATGAAGAAGTACATTTATTTTCATTTTTCGACTGACCTTAAAAATTGGATTCAAGTGGGTTTTAGGATACGTTTTGGCAGGAGCCAACTTGCGTACTGTCTGATTTGTAAGCCGCCTATGACAAGTCCTTATTAACAGTATTACAGTATTTAGTACGTACCTATTTCTGCAATAGTATTTTGAACTAGAGGCTTTATAAATCTGTATAATATTTACCAAAGGAAAGCGTAAGAAATACTTTCGCCAAGGTTTTTGTTGCACTTTTCCCATTTGATTATCTACACGTCGTCGCGGCGAACGCTTCACGAGCGGTATCCGGCCTCGCCAAACAAGAGGCTCGGCGCCGCCGGCGGCGGATGTCGGTATCGGCGCGCGCGCAACTCATTCTGAAGTTCGATCCACAAACGTCAATCGATCAACGTCCAGCTTTGCACCGGAAAGCGATACTGAATGAAACCGTCGAGCAATTACTGTGTTATCTTTGTTTAGACTGCAATGTTGCAATGGATACCTTTGTTGATTTGACTCTTATTATCTTTTAGTTTTATTCATTGATACGTTAGAGATTTGCCGTTAGAGTCTTGTCTCTGTTAATAGGTGCAATTTCTTCGCTTCTTTCTTTTCATTTATTTCCCGAAGATTAATTAATTTAACAAATGCTACGCATGCCTTTGTCATTGTTGTGCAACTCTACTTTGAAAGAAATATTTCACACTTTCAGAACTAAATAATAAACATTACCGATTCCACGAGAATTGCTAAAATATTTATACAGAGCAACAACGCGAGAAACTAATATAAGATGTTTTACCGGACAACTATTGTGTCATGTTTGCGACAGCTGTCCCTACATCAGGATAAGGAAAGACTTGACATTGATACGCTCTGTCCAGACAGTGACATCTACGAATAATAATTCGAATTCTCAACTGCTTAAGTTGCTGTTACGTTGCGCGCGGTTACCCTCAGAACTTCAGAAGGGATACGGACCGGTTAATATAAATAAATAAGCCTAATCCTGTATTCGACACACAATTCTGGGTAGATTCACAGGAAGAACAACAGAGAAGTCAGTAACCAGATGTGCTGATGGGACGCAGACAAGCCTGAACGATGTCTGGCGTCCATGCGTGACTCCTTTCTTTTGACATATAGTGTTTGACGTTTATTCTACGACTCGCCCCAAGCGACGAGTGGTAATGCGGAGTCGATGGAAAATTAGTAGAATCAATCGCTCGAAGCGCGACGAATGAATCAAAAATAGAGCTCCAGAGCATGCTTGACGAGTTACGTAGCCTAAGTAGGTCTACTGAGACTGCGACCCCACTCGCCCGGCCAGATAAGGGCAGCAAGCAGTGCGTGCCACTTCGCTATAAATAAGACAGATAAGTGACCACCGACAGTGGTTAATTACCATTTAAATATGGCCTTGAGTCTTCATTACATGTGCGAGTGGAGAAAAACGGTAACTTTCTTTTTGAAATATATTCACTACTCTGTCGTAAATAGACTGCTTTGGAGAATGAATACGCTATAATATGCTATCTGAACTTTGGGGTTATTACTTGACTTGATAGCGATTGAACGAACGCGTTCAATCGCTATCAAGTCAAGTCAACCGTATGAAATTAAGCTACAGAGAAAGAGCCGACTGGAAATATCACGTTCAGGGAAAAATGCTAAATTAAAATTTGCTTAAAAGATAAAATGCGTTTGTAAAATCTAACAAATCCAAAACTACTATTATCCTTCTCGCAAGTTCTGATGAGGAGGGAAAAGGATAGACAGATTGGAATAGAGTTGAGAAAGGCCTATATCGATAGGTACTATAGTGGTCGAAAAGTGGCTTTGGAGAAGAGTAACAATGCGATAAGTAACACATTTATAAGCAGCAGGGTAGTGATAATCGATAGCACTAATACCTACCATTATCAGATTTAGGCGTGTACTGTCCCGTTTACAAAATTTCAAGTCACAGTTTCGCAAAAAGGCTCTTTCGCAAGAGACCATTGCACTTTCTCAAAAAGTCCACCTTTGCAAATAATTCCCTTGCGCGAGAGGCCATTGTCTCAAAAAGTCGCTCTCCCAAAATCGAACTCCTTTGACCCTTTGAACAAATTGTACATACCGATCTCTGTACAAAATTTTGTTTTGTTAACTATCGATAGCGTAACTATAGTGCGGCATACACTAGCCTGGAGTGGAGTGGTATCTGTTTTTGCCAGTAAAGGGTTAGGTCCTTAGAACCCGCCGCGTGCTCGTTAAGAGCGACTCTTGATTCCATTTTAGGTGCTGCCGGCATCTGTAGCCGGTCGTGTACCAAATAAGGGTAATCTAGTACCACTTTACTGTAGCTCTCTTTGTACTGATCATTGCCTGGGCATTGTTACCCCTTTGTTCGAGGTATTTAGAACTAAAGTTTTTGCCGCGTCGGTGGCTGTTTTAATTTCACGGAATATTATCTTTTCTGGAGTTATAAAAGTTTTATATTTATACGAACTGCTTTCCTGCGATACAACTAGCGATTTTCAAGCTTTTCAACTCGTATTAGAGGCATAATTGAAAAACAAACCCATAATATTGCCTAGGATTAAGACAGAGGTGACTTGGCGGAAGTTGTATCTGTCTTACTCGGTTATATTTCTTAGATCTTTATTGTGATATGATGTCTAAAAGGACGCCTCCTGGGGCTGTCAAAGTTTCTATTCATATTGTCATGACTAATTAAAATGAGTGAACCGTTTCAGCGACTAAGCGTTAAATTTATACTCACAATGCAACTTTTGATTTATAAACAGAGCAAATCGGCACAGCAGCGGGCCTGGTGAGCTTACCGGATGACTCACTGGTTATTTTGAGCGACTTTGATGCGCTAACGCTTGCACGCACTCCCGCGCATACGAAAGTTACGTACAGGGTTACCTACCAGATGCCCGGCGTAGTTTGAGTCTAAAATCAAACTTTCAGTATACTGTGCGAAGGTGTGTGGACGTTTGTGATAGCTTTGTAATTGTATGCCGGACACTTGAATGGCTCATAAAGAATTCTCTGTTAAGTCAGCGCCATTTATTTTTCTGTTCAGTATTGTCCATGTTCTCAATTTATTGGGCCCTACGAAAAATACTAGATTGGTATTGACCTGGTCAGTGGATAGTTTATGTGAAAATTCTTGCGCTGAAGGATATAATGTTCGAATGTACTGACTATTATTGGAGTGAAAACTGTACATCTTTGTTACCTACAGCCTACACAAGTCCACTTTCTTTTACGTTGCGCATACAAGTTTCTTTTTATTTTATGAATACAGTCAATACTGGATACATTGAGAAACCAAAAGGCAACCCTGTTTCGTGTGGTGTATATAATGCACATTTAATATTAATACCTCGTCGAATTAATGCGACATGCCGGCTTAAGACGCGTAATAAGTAGTAAGCTCTGTGATTTATGTGCTAATCACGCGACGAGGAAAAAAAGTTAATTTAATTCAATATTAACACTATCTACCGACTTTATCAGATTTTTTATTTAGTGTTCAGTACAAATGCAAAATTACCATCAATTCAGCGAATGGCAGCTTCGAAACAAGACTCGTTGGTCTCATTACTTAAGAAAAGCAGAGTATCTCACAATGAGATATTCAGCGGAGACTTAACATCCCATGTCCAAGTGTGGTGTCCGCAACAAAATAAGTAGGTATCTATAGTACAAATCAATATCAACAATCCCAGTCTTCTTGATGTGGATGCCGGAAGTACTTAACAATAAATCTAACAAAGCATCATCTGTGATGACCGTACCGCATGCCCCCATCATCATACATCACGACAAGGCATAAACACCTATTACATATTTGGGAGTTGGCTGGTCTAACAGTGGACTTATGCAGCTGTTGATAATGTCCAAAAACGAAAAAAATTGACATTGGTAAAAGTTAACACATTTTTGTATGAAAGAGCCGATGAAGGGTAACTGTCACAAAAGAGAAAACTCGTCGACATTTCGCTGCTTGAATATTGGTCTGTACTAACTCCTCAACCTTCAAGGAGAATACAACTATTCTCCTTGATAGGTATTAAGGAGTTAGTTTATACCGATTTTTAAGCAGCGATATGATATTATGAATTTTCTCCTTAGTGACAGTGTAAGGTTACCACCCTTCATCAGCTATTTCATATACAAAATATTACTTTATGTAAGTAAAGTTTTGCTTTTAGGCAGTTTGTTCTGTCGCCCTATTAAACTTACTAACGGTCTTGTTAAAGCAAAAATGTCCCCCAAAACTGTCTAAAACTAAACACCTCTGTCGTTTCTAACTAACGATAGACCGATA
Source organism: Metalampra italica (assembly GCA_949699065.1). Lineage (NCBI taxonomy): Eukaryota > Metazoa > Arthropoda > Insecta > Lepidoptera > Oecophoridae > Metalampra > Metalampra italica. The sequence goes on from OX452986.1 coordinate 6,404,500, forward strand.
TACGTTATCTATGTGTATTTCTGTCTAATTATACAACAAGCATCAACAAAATATTCACTCTAAATTGAATAGTTGGATTGAGTTGCGACTATGCCGTTGGCATGGGTTTTTATGACAAAACATATTTTTCAATAAAACAGGAAAATTGTAACTTAATATTTATTTTTACTGTAATGCGGAAATAAAAATTTCAAGATAGGTACGAATTTTGTATGGGGTTAACACTGTGTCTCGGGTATAAAACTGTTTAAAACCCTGATCTTCCATTCAAGATCTATGAAACCACTGACAGGTATTTCCGACCTACACTTCTTTCTTCGTCGAGGTTCAAAAATAGAGATACGTAAGATATATGCCCAGTAACGGTGTATGTAGTAGACAATGTGTCAAACAACCCATCCGTGCTCGGTCAGTAGCATGAATGCGTTGGCAGCAAGTGGCGGCAATTAAACCAATTAAAGAGCATCGGCATTGGACGCGCGTGAAGAGTCGTATCATAACATCAGCTAATCAATTTGATCGTGATCACGGAGGTCGTTCACATCGAACTAGCTAAGTACTGGCGTTCTCTGCATATGTTACCATATGTACGGATTTTAGCCTGCACTCCGGAAGTGGGGTGCATTAAGATTTGTGATATAATGTATGTGGGTTTAAAGTCATAACAAAGGAATAAATTGTATTGTACGGTCATTTACTTCGAACGACCAGTGTTGCGTGATGGATATGGACATGGGTTACTTACCATCAGTGCGGATTCTCGTAGAAATTTTGGGTAACATTGCAGAAAGAGGGTTAAGTTAAGGTCTGTAAAATTATATATTTTATCGGTAGATGAAGATAACTGCAAATGTTGTCGGCGCATCGTCCATAGGAGAAAGATTCTGACGGAGACGTCCGTCAGTGTCGGTTGGGTATTCAAGAAAATGTAATTTCTTTTGCTCTACCACAACAAAATCTAAACCTTGGGTAACCTTGAATAGTGACATTCGATAGTCCGAAAAGTGCATTAAACAACGGAATTCTATCAATTCAATCCATACCATTTCGCAAGCAAATGCTGTTTTACTAGCAAGTTTATTTGCGCTAGATAGTACTTATCTAGTATTCAAATTGCTGCTGTGCGGCCTTACTAATTAGGCGCGGGTGCGATGTATCAGCATTACCCCCACATAGTTTTGACTAATGATGAGCGTCCCGGGCATAAGTTGGGAATGTGTTCGCAAATAACAGTCATTATTGTAATAGTTTAACCGCGTGGTTTGTTAAGCCTAGTTTTCATGTAACTAAGGCATAAACTCCAGGGATGTTATCGCTGTAGCGATTTATGCTAGACAACCCTAAACAAATATCCTTTCGTCCGGGTGATAAAATGACTCTAAAATAACTATTAGCAAGGGCTGTCTTCCAAATAAAGAACATTTTCATAATTTTTTTGCAAATTTGTCCTTCCATACGCTTATTGGAAACCTTTGTAAATCGTCCTACTGACATACAGCTATTTCAATTTGAAACGTTACGCATTTTTGGTAGCCAAAGGGTTAAAAGAATGTCATTTTCAAAGTGAAGGGTCCAAGGGTAAGAACGATGATAGTCCATTTTTTTCAAATTTTTTTACTCTTTCAAGTTCTTGAAAAGTACTACAATTTCAATTCAGAAAGTAGGCTAATAATAATTCCTGTCCCAAAAATTTTTTCATTAATAAATTATAACTACTTATTTTCTTGTGATAAAAGATAAAATACGTGTGAAACGAGTGTCCAGAATATTAAGCTTTCATTGTACTTACCAAGTTTCATGAAAATCTGTATAACAGCTAAATCGCGATTAAGTAACAAACGCCGAAACATAGTAAAGTTATGTTAGGATTAATTATTATACTCTTTATGCTTAATGAGTAGCAGAACATTAATACAACTTACTCTATCAAACAAGTTCACAATTAATTATGACATGACCAAACGAGACAACATGGTTCTCACAACAAATACTAAGCTAACCGGCAAACTTCGACGGACAACTTCTGTCCAAACAACTGCTAGAAAGTTAACCCTGTAGTTCGTAAATGGCTGAGTATAGAAGTGGAATTTAGGTCACAGTGATTGGCGCAGACTCGAACAATGCTCGGTCTCATCACGCCTTTATCTTGCGGGTGCCTGAAGCCGTATTATTACAGCCTAAGTTTAAGGTAAGTATTTAGATCATTTTGGTTAAACTGTAGACAGTGATAAACTGCTTTAGTTGTCTAAGAAATTGTCATGTAACAAGAAGTTGTGTCGTATGGCAGAAACACTGCACAGATTATTGCGTTCAATAATTACCATCTTTTGCTTGTTTCACGTTGACTCCTTTTTGTCGAAGTTTGAAGCCTTATGCGATTAATCTTCTTTGAGAGATTATCTATAACAGCGAATTCTTTAATAAAATTCCTATTGCCCGTCTGTCTTTCTGTCCACCTGAAAAATAGGACCGCGATGATGAAATTATAGAAAAATTCATATTAATATTATTTCCGAGATTTGTTTCACTCTGCTGACTTTTTCCAAGTACACAACTATACAATCTGACAGCTGTTAAGTGCAAATAAGTGTAAATCGTAATTGAAGTCTGCGGACACAGTGTACTATCTATTGAAGATTTCACATAGGACGTGAAAGTTGCCTCTTTTATAATGTTTTTTTATTTATTTCACAAGATGTCGTCTTTGCGAATTATTAGCGATTTGTTCCTTTATTTTATTTAGCAGGCTCCATGTCGTCTCAACAACTTTCCTTGATCATGCCATGCTAACATATTATAGGCGAAGAGGAACACTAATTATTCTTGACAGTACATTTCCGAAAATAGATCAATAAATGTCAAACCCACGTTGTCTGTTAAACATCCAGCTAATACATCTGAACTTTTACGATAGCGTTAGAACGATTGGTCAGTTTCGACTCGAAACACCAAAAATATCTAGATTAAACAACAAGAGAGATCTGTCAAGGTCAGTGTCCAGAGAAGCAATCCGACCAAAGTCTGTATTCATTTAGCTGGAAAAGAGAAAGTAATGAAATTACATTTCCTTTACAATCGGATGTCTGTCTTTATCTCACCCAATGTGTAAAATTGTCAGCTATTCACATTTAAATAAAAACAGACTAGCGTTATCACGCAAACCCTGCATGTGTAACAGGGTATTGTTGGGTCAAAAACTTTCCGCTAATTTTACTGATTGGTCTATTCTCACATCCATAGTTCATCTCGCTTTCCCATTTCGGGTTCATTTCCTCGGAAAACCTTAAAACACTTAGTAACTGACAGGTCCAGTTTCAATAAAACGAATCCAACCAATATGTCCCGCGGACCTTGTGTAGAGTTCGTAACACATCATTGTCTGTTCGAAAAATGTCCCGCCATCATTTGCATACAATAACCGGTTGTGATGTTGGGACGTGGCTCCCCCTCACAATGGAGAATTACACATTTTACTTTAATGTCACGTGACTATTTCCCACACACTGCTGCTCCCGTATGCAAAGTCGCAAACGGAAGGAAGGAATTTAATTTGCCGAAGCAAACGGCTCGAAGTGAAATGTCTAAAGTTATTTTTTCACTTTGCCAACTATTTATTAGTCTTCGTAAAATGTCCTGTAGACATTTAACTTTTCGTGTTTTGAGCTGCAGTACTTTAACTTATTGCATTGTAAATTGTAATACTCGTCTGCTTTTATTGTTATTCGTTACTCTTTAACGCTTTCGACAACCTCTACTACTCTACGTAGGTAATACACTTTTTTCTTGTGTAGAATTTTCATAATAATTCTTAACAAATCCAATTTATGACTAAACACAACTCGAAAATTACATGGTTTTAAAGCCAAACGTATGAATGAGAATAGCTTAGCACATAGAATAATAGTACATTCAATCTTACACAATACCGCTGGTTTACGGGACCGGCCATATGGACGTGTCTCGGGTTTCATTTCAGACCAGACCAGCCGGCATTGGCGCACGTTGGTACCAAACTAATAAAACAAAGCTATAAGCTTACGGATTTTGCAATTTTGCTTACCCACATACAGTACAGCAAACATCTTAGAATCTCCATCATGCAGGAACCTCCGCATAAGTTTTGCAGTTTTGCAAGTTAAAAAGAAACAATAATTTTGTTGCATTCTGTGGAAAAATAGAAAGACTCCAAGCTACAATATCTTTTAATTGCAAAAACAGAATGGCGTAGGTACTTAAATAGATCTTTACCTTTAGCAACATATTCGTATAAATCATTCAGTTTCACTTTCACCTTTGCACGTAAATAATGTCAAAGCGACAAACATAGTTTCGTATCGTTAAAATTAGAGTGGATTACCTAGATTGGCTTTAAATAAAATATACAAAACTCCATAAATTAAAACCAGCCAAGTGTGTGTCTAACCACTCATAGTGTAGAGTTCCGCATTGTTTTTCCTCCACAACTCGGAAATAGTTCACCACAGGATTACTTACGTGGGTTTTGCAAGTTTTTTGATTTTATAAGTGTCTAGGTCAAACAGTTTAACAACGGAGGAGTGAAATTACAACGGAGGAGGGGGGGAGACACGATTTACTGTAATAATGTCCAATCTGAAAAATGTAACGGCTGTGGCGGAATATGTACATCCCACAAAAGGTAAAAATATGTTGCATGAAAATTCTAACTCATTTGAAGACGTGTTTAACAATATCTCAAAGGAGGGTGTTCTCCAAAAAATGATTCATGCATGCTTTAGATAAACTTACTGTGCAAAATTTCATACCTTTCTATTCATAGCTGTAAAAGTTATAATGCTGTGACAGACAGACTGGACTGGATGATCTTACAACTATTTCAAAACAACAGCAGGTTGGAAACTTTAAAGAACGTATGAACTATCCAACTTTTTCTACACTGATCTACATTCAAGAAGTTGAACATGAAGACCGCAGAGAGATCTCATTCTGATCCATTGATTGGAACATTTTCCGAGTAAAACTTCCCCTGACACACTCGGATGAACACTCAATTACCTAAGTTCGGATATCAGTGTTCCTTCCGTAGCCCATCCCGTTGTTGTCTGATCTCTGCATGTTCTTGTTATTATATGTTTATGTCGTTCCGGAACAATATGTTGAATTCTCAAAATGTTGGATTCTCAAAATGTTGAATCTCAAAATGTTGAATTCTCAAAATATTCTCAAAAATAATTCTCCGGCATTATGCCGGTAGGTATACGACGAAAATGGTAATGTTCAGTATTTTAGAGTATGGCCCGTGTTTTCCCAACGGTACTTGTCTTATTAATTCTTAATGGGCCTTTTTCGAACTTTATACGACTTGTTGACGGTTGTCTTTTGTGTATGTGGTATCCATAAAGTAACATAAATTGTAAGTATCATAAGTGTAACATCAGTGTGGTAACATAAAGTAACAATCTTCATACCTATGTTGTATGTATGCGACAAAGGGAAAAATCCTGGTCGTATATTAATTAAATTTAATGTACCGCCTCCGTATGGCCTATGGTAATTTTTTTGGTAGCAGCCTGCTGGTCCAGTTGTGGATATAAGGAAGTGCCTCATAACATAATGAATCACAAAATATTTATTGCGGATTTTCAGGTTTTCTAATTGTAACTTAATATATCGAAATCTATCAAATGAACGTTTCTGTATGAAGGTTTCATTCTATTAAATAAATATGCGTATACATCAGGCAAAAGTTACCAAATAAATTGAACCCGACCGTACCCCTGTCTCACTTCGAACCGTGTCCCATATGGCGGCATTGTGATTCATCTCAAAATAATTTTGTTTCTCATCGAATCGATTCACTTTCGCTAATGCACACCCGCCGTCTTCGCTACACCGTGACAGTGATGAATTGAAGCCACATAGACAAACTGTCTAGATAAGGCTAATTTATAGCCTGCTAGTTGTGTGCACTGCAGCTTTATAATGAGATCGGATGGGACACGCAAACAAAAATGCTAAAATATGTGTCAGGGTTCATTCCTCGCTGATTTGTCATTGTACTCTTAGCACAGTCATGTCAATCTTTTTACAAATTACCTACATCATAATCTAAGAGGGTGTACGTCTGTCTGTTCATAAGTTGTTATGCACATGATCATTATATGTCAAACGTTGTTAGTTCAAATTAATATTAGATATAAAACGTCCTCCACTGGATTTATCATTGAGTCGCCGTGTACGTCATCCACAGGAGGACTGCGAGGTGTGCTATTCGAAACCGGCTACCACAAAGGGCTATTAGTAGAATTCGGTAGAAAGTTTCTCAGGATTTTGAGGTATCATTTATTTGAGCTAAGCGGTAGACGTGCGTGTAGGCCGGCCATTAGGACGTGATAAGTACAGACTTGTTCAACTTGGAGAAGTTCCCCTGTATCAACCTTTACTCAAAAAAGTGAACCACTAAAATGTAGTCCTCGTTCTTACATTTTTCTGCAAATATTTCATATAAGTCTTTATCGCGCTCACTATCTTTATTACTCGCATAAAGCGTGGACGAGATCTGCTGTCGACATAAAATGTCAGTCGCGGTTGACGTTTATGCTTTGAGAAGACAAAACTTTGACCAAAACTGCCTACAAAATATTTACCTCACAAATTGTCTTTATCTCGTCTAATACAGAGCTGAATGACAACCGGGTGATCTTAGTGTGTCCTTGGATAACTTGAATTGAGGTTGGATTCAAGCATTGTCTTGATTTGAGTCGTCGCCCGTCATCCAATCATAGGTTGATACGTCCTGGCTTACTCATACACTCATTCTCTTGGGAAATCGATCTGCAGAAGCCATTTAATCTGAAAACACGGGAGACATAAATCTGAGACAAGATTGTTTCCAAGTATAGTCGGCACTTGTTGCGTTTTCACTTGTACTTCATCTTGGAGTCACTGTGATGGTCTCAGTTAATTTAAATGAGATTGTTCGCTTATTAAAAAGATACGCGTGTTCTTCACATCCATATAAAAGTAATAATATTAATAATAATGTTTTGACAAATTTACCCACGGCTGTTTAGTCCCAAACTAAGCCGAAGCTTGTACATGGGTACTCAACAACTGATAAACATACATAAATACGTTTAAATAAATACTTAATTACATATAAACACCCAGAATCCGAAAACCAACAGTTAAGCTCATCACACAAATGTTGCGGGACCAACAGGGAATCGAACCCACGGCCTTTGGCGCAGTAGGCAAGGTCACTACCACTACGCCAAAAGGCCAGTAAATATAGTTAAAGGTTTTACCTTCTACAAGTTTGTATTCTTTAACCTTCAATTTTTGTTTACCTTATTCTTTTTCTTGGTGGGCTCTTAACAAGACGTCCATAGTTGTTTATCATTTTCTAGACCAAGTACATAAAGCTATTGTCTTTTGATCAGTATTCTAACTCTATTCCAGTTCGCTAATTTAATTTTGTCAGTTACAGTTTTCCTTCCATAACTCAAAAAGGATAAACTGACGGACGCGGACTACTGAACCCTAAAAAAATGAACTGCATCGATACACGTAGTTTCGCTTCACAAGTGGACGCTGTTACAAATATGGAAGGAATGCGAACGAGATTGTTGAAGCCAAATGATTTGACGAGCCGATTGTTAATACCTATTTATGAGCCAAAAATAGGTCGCCGTCCCGCGGGCGATGACCCAGCCTCATAATGTGAGACGTGTGAATTCATTGGTTTGGTGTAAGTGAACTTTTTACACAGGCAAATGTAAATTGAACAGTTCTGCGATTTATGATCGCAGAGTTCGTTGGATTATTGTTTCAAGTATTTGTCGTGGGTTCGTTTCGCTTGTGGAATGTATGCCCATACATACAGCTTTTTCCAATCTGTACGAATTGGTCCTAGCCTGATGTAATTATGAAGCGTCAGTGGCGTTGGGGATAAGACGCGGCCTCATCATATCGAAAGGTCCGAAGTTCGATCCCCGGCTGGGCCATATACCAATGGGTTTTTTCTCGAAACTTAAGAACATTTACTGACTACTCTCAAACGGTGAAGGAAAACATCATGAGGAAACCTACATACGCCGAAGAAGAAATTCTTAGGCGCATGTGAAGTCCACCAACCCGCACTGGGATAGCGTGGTGGACTATAGCCCGAACGCCCTCGATGAGAGGGTAGGCCTGAGCCCCAGCAGTGGGGACATCAATAGGCTGTTGATGATGATGTAATTATGAAATCTTGCACTACCATTACCTGATGTTCATTCACTTTACGATCATAGTTGCGGATGTTACAAAAATACCAGGCACTTACAAACTTAGCGATAGCAATCTCAGCCCATTGTGACAATTTCTATAAACACCACCTGCGTGTAAGGTTCTTCAAGTTGGAATGTAAACAGTAGTAAGAGACGGGCATAAATATCGATATTGATAACCTCGTTGACATATTAACGAGATGTCGGAACGATCGCTAAGCGCAGTCGATGACAGACAAGGGCCAGGGGCGGCTCGGCCGCTGCTCTATTTCGGTGCTGGAGACGTTGACCTGCTGTTGCATCTCTTGGAAATGCATCAGGGCTATTAATTCAGATTTATGGACGTGGAAGCGATTCTTCTGTAAATCGCTTCAATCTATGCAAGACTAGCATAAATACGTATCAGATGTCCCTTTCGAGGTGAAAATATGAATATAAATTGACCTAATTGGAAATATTCACATGTTGTTTGTGCATGTGTTTGATTGTCTCTCACCGACGGTGAACTTTTTCCGCTCACCGCTCACCGATTGTGATGTGATTAAGTGATTGAACACAAAATGTTATATCTGCATAGTTTATTCGTTGTACTTCTGTTATATTTAGTACGATTACCTTGCCTCTTATTTATTATCTCGTTCTTATAGTTCCAAAAAAATTTAAAGTATGTACTTAACTTAGTTATCCGTCCCTGGTGTAATTTGTGGCTATTTTACAAATAAAATATCATTGTACAATGAAGCTTCGTCCGTCCCATACCTTCGAAGGTTGCTCGTTGAGTTGAGACCCTTGTTGACCTATTGTTTGAGCACAATGTGTTTCATCTACTATTGTTTGTTGGAGACAAATTTATAGCTTTTTGCAAATAAGCTTTTTCCTCTATATTCGTATTGGATATCTAAAAATCCTGTTTACGTATCAGATGTCAATGATTCTCTCAAGCACAGAGTAAGTAATTTCTCAAGATTCGAATTCGTAGTATCATAACTGCGGCTTTAGCAACGAAACGAGCCGACAATATTTAGGGAAGCCTCAGTTTATTCTTACTTTGTAAACGTTGGGTCGTCGCTTTGGTCCGCTCAAGTATTGATTTACCTCGCTGTGAAGAAGTCCCTGTTATTATAACAGAGTCTACTTGAATTTTAAATGGTGTAATTATACCCCTCATTAAGTGCCCGGAGCAATTGTAAGTTAAATGTGTACGTTTTATGTAAAACTAGTAGAATATGTTGTATAAAAAAATATTAATAAAAACTTAATAATAATTTGACTAGGATAGTAGGATAGGAACGCAATATTGAACAGTGTTAAATAAATATAATAATAATGAAAAAAATGATTATTTTGTTTAATTTAGTAGCTATTAATCATAGTTGTTTAGAAACCTCTATCAAAATAAATAACACCAATTGTCGTATAAATGTTTTGATTAAAAACCTTAATTATATGTCCCTAAAACATACAAGCCCTTTCTGTAAAGCACTTTGTATGCGGCTATTAAAATTTCCTGTTAGAACTCCTGGAACTTTGTAATTTTATTAAACTGAAACTTCATAGAAATGTTACACTTCCTGTTTTAAAAACAGCGAATTAATCAAAAGAAATATTTCAAGATTTACTTTGATCTACAGGCCGCGAAGGGAGCACTCTTTGAAGTGTTCTCCCTAGGTCGCAATCGCAAGCTTCGTTTCTTGCACATTTGATGTTTTAAAATCTTTCCTGTGCTCTTCTCTTCCTCATTGGGTTCCGCGGGCGTCCGTCAGAGTGTCAACTGTAACATAACTTGATTTAATTGGATCCCATTGTTCGAAAGTCAGAATTTCTAACTCGGGTCGGCGTTTCGGCCTCGTTAATTGAATCTTAATAGTAAACTTCGAGAGTTGAGTGGCGACGATCTCTTGAAATCCATCTAGTTATGAATACCTAGTATACTTGTTAATTGGAATTGCAAATGTCAATCCCAATTTCCCGAATTAAATGAAAAGACCTCTCCGGATGTTTTATAACTAACTATATTGTTTGTTATATAATAAATTAAATATCTAAAACTGAATAAACATTGGCAACCCCAAATGAGAAACTAAGAATTATAACGTTTGAATTCCGAGAACATTTTTATGTCTACATTGCCGCTGTACCAAAAAAAATTACATATGTTTGACTAATCTGCATGATTCAGAATTTATACTTGTATTATCAACATTTGCTTTCAGATATTGAAATTATTATATACCTAGATGTATACAAACAAGATGCCATATTTTGCACTGTAGATGTATGTAACAGTAAATAAATGTCATGACCGCGTACTCTTACCTAAATGAATTGCCCAAGAACACACACCAGCCAGGCGTGGAATTTCATTTCTGTGGTCAGAGAGAGACAATATGCACAAGCGGAGTTGTATGTCAAATACATATAATACTCATAGTCACTGGAAACGGTATACAATACAAATAATACAAGATAATGTACAGATAAAAGAAATAAAATGTTTACCCACAGAGAGAAACGAGAGTAGAAATACCAGAAATAAAATATTCTAAACTTTTCAATCTTGTAAAACTATGATTGTTACGCAACAGAGCTGGGAATTTCAATAAAGCGATGCTTCAAAATGATACCAATGCTTGATTTTGTATCTTGTACTTTATTGCTCGTCCGAATTACGCATCTCCTACACGAGAGCAATATTCCTCATATTCCCGAGTATTGTTTTAGTCAGATGCTAATTCTATGTCATTACTCTAGCTAGTCACGCGTCGGTGTCCCGGCATCGGGACGGTAGAAAAAGCGTTTAAAGTGTCGGTGTCCCGGCATCGGGACGCTTACGTCACGCGCATTGTTCTTTATTTATTTATTGTCTAAGGGTGTTTTTTCAACAACCAACCCCTGACAGCGACACTTTTCATTTCATGGTTTTTTTGACACTGTCGCTAGATTGGCTAGCCGTGTAGCGCACAGCGATCTGCTTCAACTTAACACTATTAGATTACGCATTAAGAAAACAAAGAGATGTAATTTCAGCTGTGACCGCAACATTTACGACTACCACTCCCTTCTAGGAAACTTCTAACTGATTTAGTACTTGTCGTTTGTAAGAGCTTAGTTTAGTTGTTTATTCTGTGGTTCTACTCACTAACAAAAATAAATAATAATTCAAAAGTCAAAATTCAAATTAAAAAAAATTTCAACTACCTTGCACTAGAATCCTACCAATATATTCGGCTTCTCGGATTATTCAAATTTCCCACGATGGCACAGTTGGGTATAAATTTTTCTACGGAATTTTGAATATTATATGAAGTATTCCAACTTGAATTCCAGTCAGCGTTATACATCGAATGAAACAGTCACCGACCGAACCAGTATGACCACATGGAGACCAACACCAGTATCAAACACCATGTCACATATTTATAAACTATTAAAAACAATACCGTGCCGAAATTTATTCAATTTACATGTTAATTTAACTATCAATCAAATAGACGGCATCGTAGTAAAACATAATGTAGGTGAATGTGTTTAATATTTGTAGACAAGCATGTCGTTATGTGATGTCAGCCAGACATCTTGTATTATTGCCATGTCTATCCTAAACATTCAAGTTGATAATGAAAAGCTCCGTTGCCTCGGCTTGCTTGGTAATTTGACTTCAACTGTCTCGGTATCCGTTTGTTATTTTCTATAATCACTAAGATAGAACGTTACAGCCCCCGCGTTCTCGTAATGTCAGTCAACTCATACACTTTATTAGTACTATGGCTCTTAAATTGAATTGACGAGTAATTTACGAATGTTCTGTCACTCGAACAGAGATTGAACTTATACATTGACGTTTTCAATCAGTAAGTGGGATTTTTTATATATTTTTTAGAAAACAAGTCTTATTCACAGCAACTTTTACCTAAGGTTGCACCTGCACATGACTATAGAATCTATCATAGAATCATAACAGATAATAGATTTGATGCTATGTCATGTTGACCTTCTGTATTTCAGATTGGACGTTTTTCAACGGTTGGACATTTTTCAGATTGGACATTATTATCGTAAATCATTGCAACGTTTTTAATTGACTACTATAACTTATCGAAATATTCTTCACACGTCTACTACAATATCGCTAGATTATAAAATTCTCCGGCATATTATCGCGTCTCGATATGCTTCGGATGGTCGAGCATGATCGCGTGACTCTAACGCACTTCCTTTTCAAGAAAATTCTTTTATAAGAAGACGCCGATGCCACATAAATAATGTTTGCTAGTTTCGTTCAATCTATCAAACGACTCGCAAAAAATGACAGCTACTTTCTATTGTTTACGGCTTATCGATAATTTTCAGTCAAATAATTTAATTTTAAAATTTTAAATAAGTTAATTTTTGAGCAGTAATTTTCACTTTCCATTCACATAATTTGTTTACAACACATTATATCGCTGTAGATATAGGAAGTAAGTTAGGATTATTATAATTTCCTGGAGTGCTTTTAGGCTTCAGGCTAAATAATAATACATATACGCAAGTCAAACTTATTTACAGCTTATTTAAGTATATTAAATAAACTGTGAATATTTACTTAACTTACGATTACTAAAGAGAACGATTTTACTTAAAACGATACAGTATATGTATTTTGTTCGTCGCGGATAAAAAAATCCCTAATGACACAATTTTTATGCGACAATGGTCCCGAGTTCTGTTCGTGTGTTGGTGATTGATGACATTCCAAATGATGCACGACCTCAAATAGTTGGGACTTGGTTTCCAGACGGTAAAAACAGCTGAGACTAATTTTACTGAATTTTACTGAAGCAAATCGGATAGGAAGATAAGTACCAGAAAGTTTTATAGCAGAAAATGAATACGAACTACTAGCTATATGTAGTACGGGATACCAAAAGGCTAGACCTAAGGTAAAGTAAGGTCTCAGAAAATGAATATTGACCATTAAGTTCAGTTGCGAGTTCAGTTGCATTGTATCTTCGTTTTGGTTTCTTTTCATGTTTGCCACTAATCCATGAAAGAACACATTTGAACGGACAGCGCACGAACTAAACGGGGCTAACTGGGCAGAAGAACCAAAGAAAAAATTTCATCTTTGAATGCGGTATGTCCTCGGCTCTTCTTCGTTTTTTTATCTCCGCTCTTTGCTCCGCTCGCTTGCTCCTTTTTTATACACTTACCCGAAATCTCTACACATTGTAAGTACTAGCCGATGTAGGCCAAACTCATTATAGAAAAAAGTCCTTTTGTGTTGTCTGTTAACGCAAACTCTTATGTAAACCTCCATTCAAAATATAAAGGAGCGGTGTGTCATGATGAAATATGCTCTTTTTTTCGCATTATTCATTTCTTCATGTCTCTTTCGTATATTGTACTGTTTCCTGGTTTGATTTGCCCAGTGGCTGCCGTGTGTCTCTTGATGCCCATAAAATTTAATACGCTATCCTTGACTCTTCGATTCTCTCGCCTAATAACTGTATGTTTCTAGTTTCATGTGTTAATCATACGAACGAACGAAAGATGTTATAGATAATGGGCCTACCTTCGCAAGGTTTCATTTGGAGTTAAATAAAAAATTTGATGCTTAATAGTTTTACGATTTTCTTTGATATGTAATGAATGCTATATTAAGATAAACTCGTGTTGCATGTGAACACATGTGAAGATGCAGTGTGAGGATTATCAGCTGATCCCATAGGGCTGGGTTGTACGGTGCGGGGGTGGGGGGGAGACAGTCGTTCATCGTTGCTGCAGGCAGGCAGTCGGTCGCCTAGCGTTGCCGCACACGGTCGTCGCGGCTGTGTCGCTACTCACTCTCCATGTGCCTTCACCCACCGGTCATTACACCTCGTGTATAATAAAAGTGACTCAAATCTGTGAACAAAATTGGAATCTGTGATTTATGTAGGCACCAGTGCGAAAGTTCCAACATTTCTGTTACTGCGATCCGGTGCTGGCTTTGAATTGCTTTCTTCGGGTCAAGGTACTTATTTTTTAGTTTTATTACGACTCATTGACGTAGTAAAGGGAGTGAATAAATTATTTATGTCGTCATTTTACGAATAAATTTACGAAAGCATCTAGAAAGCTTATCTACCTACATTGATTTGTAAATTCTGAATGAAATCATTAGACATTTAGGAGTAATCACATCAAAACACGCTCAACAATGTAGCGTCTAATTACGTGCATTTATAAGCATCGTGGAAACGGGGCTTTAATGAAATTAGGACACGAAACATGAACATGTTAACCATAAATTCAATATGCTAAAAAAATATTTCTTATCTGTGTTTACTGTTCTCGAAGTTGACAAAATGTTGCAATATAAGTTTGTAAATGCAGGTTGTGGTAATGATATAAGGTAGAGAATGCAGGTAAGTACTTAATTTTGAGGAGAGACAATTTATATAAGTATACCTACTCAACTCGTAAGTACCAATGTACTGTGGTCAAAGTCGTGGCTGTAGGGACCGAACAATGGTGGCATAACCATTTACACTAAATAGACCATAAATGGACGACATCACGAAACATCAATCCTAATACTGCGACGTACCTACGTAAATGTCCAACGGGAATGACGATTATTTTGAGGTTAGCGAAAAAATCTAAAAAGAAAAAAGTGCGATAAACTTGCTGCATTCTAACTTTACAAGTAATAATCCTTTTAAATTCGCCGAACTGCAGTAATGAACATATTTTAATCATACGCCGCATTACTGGGGCCATAATATATATAGTTGCCATAAAATTTAAAAGGGGGGTCAAAGAATGTCGGCCATTGATTCGCAACCCTAATAAAATTCGCATATTGAGAGCTGCCCTTCAATATCGCGGGAGTATAGTATAGGCACTAGGGTAGCTCAGCGCCTGGGGGTTGATCCGGTCGGATAAATCAGGCAGACGGATCACGGATGTAATTCCTAAACTTCCAGAATTGCGTAGCTTCCTTTAGGGAGTCTTATTATTATGAATATTCTAGTTGTACAGGATGTACCATTAATGGAGTAGTCGCACACCATTACCTATTCTGTGGTCGCACTTAGTATCATCTACTAGGGTACCTAGTAAAGTAATAAGTACAACTTTCTTTCGCTACTTTTGTTGGGTATCTTACATAACATAACGTAAGATAAGATTTGTTGGGTGATTTTCAAAGGTTTTATATAAATAAAACCAATTCAGTTGATGAAGGAGAGTCGATTTATTTCAGATATCCTTCCTTACATTGCTAAATTGCAATTCAGATAAATATTAATTTTGTGTCCGGTAGACGAAATAACAAATTGTACCTATTTCAAGCTATAACCCTATGCGTAAATTTTAGGCTAAGAGTATTTAATAAAATTAACGCAATGGGCCGGCACTAATTAAACACGGAATCAAAATATTGGCAAGGCATATAAAATAAAGTTTTCTCTGTCTTATAAATTTATCCATGTAACAAAACCAATGCGAAAACAAAAACAAGTGAGGGTTGGCTGGAAGAGATCTCTTGTAGAGATAAGTCCTCCTTTGTACACATATTTCTTGTTTGTTTTTCTTTGTAAAATTATTTTGTGCAATAAAGAATAATAAAAACCTTTCGCGTAAGAGAAAAGGAGTTGAATATATTGAAGTACAGATTACATAGCAACGTATAAACCTCGTCTGCTTCGTAAGGAATTTAATAATTTTCTTTTGTTTACTTGCCCCAGTTCTTAGAGCAAGTTTCCAACCTTAGATTAATAATTTTACTATAGAATGTGCAGCTGCCACCCACTCCTTAGCAAGCTACCTTTAGTAAATTACGATTTAGCTATTATTTAGCCTGTGTTGCGAACAAACATTATCACACGAACAACATTTTCACATAATATAATACTGATTAAACAGAACAATTTGACACCGTTTGATTACATTTGAGAGAAGAAAACAAACACTTTTCCGCACTTGTTATCAAAAATCGGTTCTTTGTGTAATCGCTTTTAATCCTCAAAGCATTCTCGCCGCAAAGTCAGTAGCAGAGCTAACAGTATTAACAACGGTTCTCAATTGAATTTAATCGTATTTTTTGCCCTCATACAAATTGTAATGCTTCTTCGTAATAATGGATAAAGATCGCCAACACCAATTATCACGTAATCGTTTTGAATTGTAAAGATTGACGTTTTTATACATACTTAATTATGATTTCACATTTCTAAGCGGTACGGTATTCTTGTCAATTTCAAATATGATATTATTATTAAGCGTGAATAAACAACGAATACACTCTTTTTCTGTACTGCAACCCTTTGTTATATGCAGAATTGTTATACAACACCAACAAATCTCCCAAAAGCTGACGACAGCGGCGTATAGACCCTTCCCTATACGGCTGGAGAAAGTCCTTTGATCAATTCAATAACAAATGACATTATCGGAAATTCATAGCCTTTTTTTATGGGTTATAAAATATTTATGTCTTACCAGGATAATGCATAACGATCGTTTGTTTGTTTTGACTATGAAGCAAGTTTTGACTTAGTTTCTGTCTCCCAGTTAGACTGGGAGACTGAAACTTATGTTTCTGTCTCCCACTTAATTATGATTATTTTGATGTTACTTTGCTATTATCAAAAAAATGGCACAGACGGCACACTTTCACCTGCGGAAAACCCCTTTATAGAATGATTACTGTTGGTAACAAATTAACACTTTAGGGGATACCATCATTACATAACTGTGTTTATGAGTTTTATGCTGATAATGCGCCTCTTGAAACTTGACTACTTTTTACCCGACTACGGCAAAGCCAAAAGGAGGATCATGATTTGGTGTTGTAAAAACTACTGGCAGTTTCGTTACAGGTTTACGAGTAACCTTTCCCGCGTCTTTCACGTCAATCCAAGCGTGAAATCAATAGTGGCCACGGCAGCACAGATCGCGGGGCTCACGCATCCCGCGCGGTATCGATTGTGCCCGGCTAAATATTCTGTTTTATTTCCAAGCAGGTGGCCCGGCTTGTTTATCCACGGTAGAACACGCCACAAAGGATTCTCCCAAATCCCCGGTCCGCTTATCGACAATTTCAATAAGCGATATGTCGGCTGGATCTATTCGCGGTTTACGTAACACGAATCGATCATTAATTTTGGTGCGGTTATGTGAAACGCGGGTGTTATTAAGTTTCCGTTGAAAACCGAACGCTGTTTACATTGCTTAAATTAATTGTTCCATTAATATTATTTTAGGAATATTAATACGGATCGTTTGGAATTTTGTTCTATTTCGTAGGAGCATTTTGAATGCCTATTACCTCGTTTATCAGATAGGTCGTGCATACCTACTGCAGGATAGGAAATACATAATTATTAGTTGTTGACTTCTTAGTCTGTATGGAACGTTGGTAGTTAGTAATTAATATTGATTAGCTTAGTTTTAATTCTTTCGTGAATAATAATAATTAAACGATAAAAAGATATCTTAACAATGAAATTATTCAACAACTCTAGTTTTTCTAAACCGTTTGAATAAGAAATACTTATTATGTAATCTCAGTTTCTCTCAAATACACAAATACAAATTAATAGAATATAAACTACATTCATTACTCAACTTAATTTCAGATTAAACATTCAACAGTAGAACTCCGAACGGAAAGGGTATCAGGTACCTACTTGCTTACAAATGATCCCACAAAACCAAAAACAGGTAACCAAAGATACCCCGTTTACCTCTAATTAAATACCCGAGCTAACCCCGAGGCGACGTAAAATTCGAAATGCGATTGTAACTCAACAACTGGCGTAGAAATTGTACCTAAAACATAAACTTGCACTACAGGGCCGACACCCTCGGACACCTGTACGAGGGCGCTAAAATTCTTGAGTGATAAAATCAACAGAAGAACTTTTATGAAGTAATCTCTTTCGCATTGTGTATTGTTAAAGTCAGGTGGGGTAAGAGAAACACCGGGGAAAGAGCGACTAAAAAGACCCCTACGACTATAGAATTAAACTCTATAGATTTGTTGGTTCTTGTTTCTAGTTCCCCTCTCCCTGGTGTTCCTATTACCCCACCTGACCTTATATAAAACAAGGACATGTGAACCTCGACAAAGTGTGCTGAGGCGTAGCCAAACAAATTGTGATTGAGTCGATAAAACTGTCACTATTGTCTTTGTATATTAGGATACATTTAAAACTGTTGTATTTATCATGTTGTATTTATTGATATCGTATTACTCATTGATCATGTCATGAAAGCAAAGCTAGGTATTGCAGCAATAGTCTTATCTTGTTTTAAACAGGGTTTAAGCTTGATCGTAATCTCGCCCGGTGGAAAATGACAATGACTCCGAAAGATTAATAGCCACTTTCCTGTCATGCGTGTTTGCGCCCGCGTTCTGGTCTGGGGCGCATGCATGCCGCCCGCATCCTGAGGTTTCATACAAGCTCGGCACAAGCTTTTCCTGTCATGCGTGCCACCCGCTGAAAAGCTTGTACGAAAGGACAGGATACGGGCGCCACGCATGCGCGCCAGACCAGGACGCGGGCGCAAACACGCATGACAGGAAAATGTCCATAAACGCGTTTACTAAAAGTGTACGTACGTCCCTCTTTAAACTGAGATACGTTGCATTTTATAAGTACAGTGAAAGGGGCGCTAATATAATTGAGCCCGTCCTGGGAAAACACCGGCGCCACATGTAAGCGAGTTAGCACGCGGTAAGCGCATTACTAACGAGAATGTACGACCAACTTACTAATTACTTGCGAAATTTCCAGCTTGGAGCGCTTTCAATCTCACTGATGAAATTGAGAGTGAGTTATTATGTAAAGTAAATGAACTATGCCATGAATCTTAATAAAGTAAGGTATAGTACCTGCCTGCTGCATACGATCGTTTTGGGTTAAGCCTTCGATTAGCGTCTTGCTAGTAGATTTTGAACACGACCAAAGATACCTATTCATAATTTTATATTCGCTTGTTAGTTTAGTAGTTTACCTATTTGAGAGGCGCTCGGTTTAGCCGTAAGCCGTATTCAGAGCCCTTGTCCTGCTGACGGACAACAGAAGTGCATAAACGTATAAAATGTACAAGATGATTCACTTCGTGTCATTGTCTTTTAAGGATCATGCGTCAATCAAATAATTTATTGTCACCACATGACTATTTATAGTAAGGCTATTGTCTGAATCATAATTATCTATCATATAAAAATAACTGCATAAAATGAAAACAATAATTGTTAAGAGTTCCAGGTCCTTTAGTCTTGCTTGTTACATTAATATAGGCTTCTTTGAATTTAAATCGAACATTTCTGTGTAAGCTTTTAAATCTTCGAAAATGTTTTACTTAAATTGAAAAAAGAATGCCAAATTGGATTAAATGTGTATACTATATTTTACCCGAGGCTCCACTCGCGTGATTCTTCGCTTTGTTTAAAATAGACAGTTCTGAGTATAGATGTTGGTTTTATATCGGTTGGAGAGTTGATTTCAACTCCTGTAAGTCAAAGTCAAAATCTATATTCAAAGTACAATACCCTCCCAGTCGTTAATGTATGGGAAAAAGAAGCAGCTGGAAACAATTAACAAAGGCTTCGCAAGGTACTCTAGGTACAGAGTGCGTTTTTGTCCTTATTTATTATGAAATGTTAATATAAGTTCCATTGCCCTATAATAAGTTCAATTGGACAAGTGACGTAACGAATGGTATAACATCATACCGAGTACTGTGTATTCTCTACGGTGGAATGGTGTAATGCACGCACTAACCCGATTAACCTCCTATGAACTGACTTGGCCTACGATTATACTACAAACTAGCTTAGCTAGCGTTAACGTTATAATTAGTTAATCGAGAATTAAACCTTGCAGGAATGACACTGCTGTCCGTCATCATTCTGTAGTCGTTTATCATATTTTTAACTGTCTATTTACTCATAAATAAATTTGTCGGCTTTTTAAGTTCAGAAAATCTTATTAGTAAGTATGGCCTCGGGACTACGTCTAAGAGTAGTAATTCTAGTAATTGTTAAGTTTTAATAGCCTTAAGACTCGGACAGCTAGTTTATAGAGTTCCGTCAAAGTTCATCAGTTCATTTACTGTGGAGAAATCCATTTACCATGCCATTAAATAGATGACTTTTTTGCCAAATGCTTCTGTGATTTCGGGAACTGAACGAAGCCTCGACATCGGTCGTATTTGTTTTGCGTTTGGCACAGACATCCCTTTTAGGCTCCCCTTGTCCCCGAGGGCGAAAAGCGACCAAGCTACACGCCAAATTGGTAGATATTACACGTGCTGGTTAAGCTCTTCTTTAGCTAGCTATACGTATACGTTTTTGCATACGGATCCACCCCCGCTTAACCGAAGTAACATGGAGATTTCCGTTCCGTCGATTTTATGCATTAAAATTGTAATTACTTGGCTTTTCAGTCGTGGTTTATATATGAACTCTTTATGCAACAATGAAAACTGCATCAAAATCTGTTCTGCGGTTCTCGAATTATAGAGGACAGAAGCACCACCATTAAATATTGTACCATAAATAGTTTCTGCCATGCTACTTAAAAGCGTCAGTGGCGTAGTGGGGAACTCGCGACCTGTCATGTCGAGAGGTCAGAGTCCGATCCCCGGTCGTGCCATGTACCAATGGTTTTTCTTAAAAACATTTACTGTCTCAAACACCTAAGTAGAAATTCTTAAGCGCGAGCTCGTTGAGAGGGTATGCTTTCGTCGGGTCCTCAGGTTTTCCATGTGAATTTTATAAAATAAATTCTTGTTGGCCTAGCCAGATAGCCTAGGTCTTGAAGCGATATACTTTCCAAATGTCTTGTCCCTTTTAAGGATGGGTTATTATGAGTCGGTCAGAACCTGAATTACCGGCTGTGCGTGTCATAATGAATGACCATTGTCAATGGGTGTTTCGTTTAACAAAGCGTGCATCAGAAAGGAGGTCGTCTCTCGGGCGAGGAACGCATAATGCATTTTATATGGCGGTCTGCGAGTGCCCATGGTGCAGACGATCGTAAATATGAATGTAACGGTTCAGTCACGCCAAATACTTCTCTTAGGATCGTCGATGCGCGAGATTTTGCCGGATAAAGAGAGATAACACTATGCTAATTGTTGGTTGATTAGTTAGTAATATATTAAGAATTTTAAAGAAATTGACCCAATTTTGCCATACGAAATGGCGTATAATGAAATTATAGGTAGGTACATACTTCTTTAGATCTTGTCCCATTTATAAACTGTTTTTATTTCGTTAAAACTAGTAAGCACATTCATTCGCATTACGTCAATCAAACAGTTCAAAGAAACATATAGGTACCTACAGATAATTAATATTGACCAATTGGCAGTGGGTCTAACTTTACGCTGGAGTTCAAATTACCTATGGCATTGACGGAATGCTCGAATATCAAAGTACGCAAGTTAACGTTATTGACTGTGTGTATTTATAAAATAGATGTTTGAATAACTGATCTACACACGTCAAAAGTTAAACTGAAAGTTAATGTTCAGAATGACACTGAGTTCTCGAATGACTCTGACGAAATGCCATAATGTTGATTGAATATTTTAAAGGCAAAGGACAGAGTCGTACCAACGGCGCTTGCGCCTGCATCACGACACTATTGTCAAATAATCGTGTAATTAATCAACACTCTTTAACTCCTCAAAGAGGACAAATTGTTCAATTGTAAATTACAAACTTTCCGTTGATCGAACCCATTTACATATTGATTTGATTACACTGGATGCTAATCATGAAACAGAACACAATCAATACAATTGTGACGGACTGAGTACCTACGATATACAGACCGCGCGAAGTGTTGAGCAACCTCACAGCATGGCGACAATTGAGCGCCGGCCCAGATGACATCATTGCCGTCGTCCACATAGCACCCTTTTCCACTGGACGTTAACGTCACGGCACCGGCACGGCACGGCAAAAGTAATTATTGTTTTGTATTTAGTATTACCAGTAGGGTTTGGGAGGTCTTGGGGACGTCCCGCGAAGATGTTTTTCAGATTTTTGATGCTGTTGCACTGCATTTGATGCTTCCGCCTGGTTAACAAAAATATTATGGACTCTCTGGAGGTGTCAAGGCCTGTAGTGTTCGACCCTTTGCATGACGTTTGTTTTGGACATAATGAGCGTTGCCGTTCGGAACGCGGAAATCATAAGCTTATATAATATACTAAATAAAATTATTTATTACAATTCGCTTACGAGTCGAAACTCGAAGGTCCCGGGACTACGACACACGAGACGTCCCAAACCCGAGAGCCCGTTAGGTATACGTACGTACAAAAGCTTTTCTCTTCGTTCTATCGTGCCGCTTCCAAACACGCTCACTACTACAGTTTTTTTACATTCATAATTAATGAATGACAAAACATATTCAGTTGTGAAGTGACGAAACTGTGAGTAGCTTGCTTGTCACCGTTACCGTCAATTAGTAGAAGAAATTGCTAATGTCTCATCGTCGTGCCGGCCGGTGTTGCCGTGCCGTTACAGTATAGTGGAAAAGCGGCCAAGCGCGTATAACTATCGAATCGATGGTGTCGAAACTTCGACAATGTATTAATTTGGGGCGCTCCCATGTGTAATTTCTCTACGCCCCGTTAAACTTGCTTAATGGACGGTCGCATTTTTCTGTGTGCATACTAAATTCGTTTGGGTGCATTCGTCTATTCTTTTATTAATAAGGTTACAAGGTATGTATTCATTGAACCCAATGCACGCGCAACTTGCGGAACAAAACGATCGTAACATGTAATGAACTAGCTCTTAGTTCGGAAAGGAAGGTATCAACGTAAATCAGTTTAATGCTCCGAGCGAAAATACCAGAATCAGTTGTATGCACTGTCGATGGAACGCAGCACATAATCATATTATTATATTAAAGAGACGTACAAAACATATGTACGGTCGACCGCACGTCACTGGAAACAAAACCAGTATAAACTGGTCTCATTTGGTATTGAAACTCCCTAATAGACTACACCAGCTCAAGGTCAAAGTGTTCCCACTGACGTGCGGTCGGCTATACCTATTTTACTGACGTTGATTTTATACCAAATGCCCACTGTTAATCGATTTTCCATAAAAGGCAGCATGGTGTAAGACGTACATTTAAGTATACACACTGTGTACGTCATGAATGAAAGTTTTTTTCTGAAATGTCCTCCAAAATAAAGAAATTTGATTTCAGGGTTGTGTTGTGTAAATATTTCGTTTTAATTTAAAATATTACCGCCCCAATGTTTCACACAGCGATACGTTAGGGGTACTTCAAGAGTGAAAGTTATTAGTTAGTGCTTAGTTAGTAGTTATTCAAAACTGCCGTAACTGTTTTCAATTGACCGTCAAAACGAGTTTAAATTATCATTACGGCAGTTAATGGTCTATTAATAATAAATAACCATAAAAACGAACGTTAGACCGTCACTAAGTGCCTAACACCGCCACAACAACCCCTATTTTGGACTTCTTCTAAATTGGCCCTTAAATTAATTGAAGCAACAGCTGTGGTATCGATTTACGAGCCAATTAAACCAATTGGAGGAAAAATTGAATTGCCTAACTAACACTGTTCGTTTTTAAAATGTTGTTTGTTTTGATTGGGAGAGAAGGTAAGAAAACTACTTCTGAATATGACAGGTGGTAAGAAATAACGAGTAGGTTTGTCTACTTTAATGAAATCGAAGGTTCACACTCGGGACCGGATTTTTAAACAAGGTTAACGGGAGAAATTTAAATCATCATCAGCCTATCGACGTCGACTGTGAAATACACCTTCCTCTATGAACGCCATCGCACTTCTCCCGGTCTTCCGCCCGCAGCATCTAGCCGCTTTCGGCCACTTTTAGATCGTCAGTCCTTGGACCGGCAGCAATAAGACTTTCTTCCAAGGTCTCCTCTCCAAAACTCGTCTGCACCAAATAATAGAAGAGAAATTTACAGTAGATTTTTTAAAAGTTATTGTTTAGTTTCCCTCGCAACTACTTTTTAATTATTTGAAAGTTCTAGGTTATGTATCAATATTTTGTACGGACGGTTGGCTTATCTTTTAACCTACCTATCATTATTTAGAGAATATCGTAAGCTTCCTAAATAGGTAGATAAATAATGATTCATGACACCAAAGTGCTAGTCATGAGGTCATGTCGTATCTTTACCTTGAATTTATATCTTGGCAAGAAGATTTATGCAGAGGTGTTTACATTTGTATCTCATTCTAAGAGAAAAATCTCACAAAGATTAGTCGAGGGTTCCCAACTGATAATCTAACCTATCCAACTGGTTGCTTAGTAGGTAATCTGTCTTTAATGTAACCCTGTTCAAATCTTGTTAGGTTAATTCAGAACGAACACCTTTCCCAGCTGTAAACTTGTTGCAAACAAAAGTATTATCCTATTTGGTGCAGTTTTAATCTCTATTTAAATCAAAATGTATTTTTATGTGGTTATTTCTGAATTTTTAATGAATTTTCATGCATATGCAATGAATGACAATCAATTTAAGTACCTCAATCACAATATCAAACGTCACTTTGTTTTTACATAAAATACGAGCTTTCGCAGGAGCAGTAAACCGGAGGTAATTGCGAAAGTTTCAGAATGAATATGCGAAAAGCTTTCCACCGTTAGTTCGGGCGATAAGCGAACTTGTATGTAACTGTAAACACGAATCGTTCTCTATGCAGGCTATGTGCATACGGCTGGGCAAGTGGCCGATGCAGGGTTACTATAGAAGTCAATTGGGATTTTTTCCCAGTAATTCCACTTTACTTTTCGGTGGCGATTCGTAAAACTTTAATAAATCTCTGCCAGTTACTTTTTGTTTCTCACCTTGTTATCGAAACTTTTTGAGTGTGTCTGGGATACGCATAAACGAAGCAAACTTTTAATTTCTTTGGTGTAATTTTCTGTCAAAGATGAAACCTACTACTCGTACCTACTACTTCTACTCGACATTAGAGCTCTGAACTCTGCCTTTTTATTACCGTGTGTGCAGATTTCTTTGAGCTGGTTTTGGGTAAAGCTTTTTATTATTATTGTTCAATAAGTAATTTTCGAATAACTCCTTGATTGAACAGCTTCACTTGAACTTCCTTCAATTGTTTTAGAAGAAAATAATCTAAGTAGGTACATGTTTTAGTGGTAATCGTCTTAAAGATACGATACTACACTTACCTAAAACTGAAAGCTTTTATAAATCTATGTATAGTTAAAAGCAAGCTTTAGATACATATTGCAGTTGTTTCTTCACTTCCTGCCATAAATTCGACGTGGAGGTGGAACAAATGTAAGTACAGTAAGTTTCGGGAACTGGAAAGTAACACTCCTTATGTGGTGACTGACGATTTCGATCAGAAACCTTTATCCGAAAGCCCATCGCGATGTGCGTGAGTTCTTTACTAAACTCGTAAAGGTAACACACATGCACCTTTTTGGTCTGAGACTTCCAATACATGTTGTATAGAAGCGTAACTGTACATTTTCGTTTACCTTTTCGAAGCGAAGGAATGGACCCGTGTAAATGGTACCCGTGTAACCTGAGGTATTGATCCGGGATTCTTATCTTTTTTCGAGGTGCTGAGTGTAGTTTTTTGATTTCCTTGGCAAATGGCAAATAATCCCAAACAAGTTAACCCATCTGTAAATATGTCCAACATTGTGTGTGCCTGACATCCCATGCGCGTTTTATTTTTAGAAAAGTACATAATGAAGAGTCAACGCCTTACCCTACTACGGCAACAGGCATTTACACGTACAATTTAAGCATTATTTTCCCTAATGCTTTTCTTGGAACACATCCAGCATTTTGGATAAACACATACGATTGCCGTATACTAGGAAACTAGGTTCCTTATTTTCTTAGATATTGAATATAAACAACTGGCACGAACATTTTGCTACGTGTTTAAAACAGTTTGCCTTTTCGTGTTGAAACATTGCCTACTTTGGTTTAACTATACGTCATTTCTTTTTACACGCAGACTCGGTTCACATGAGGCAAGATAATAATAACTACTACTATTTCTCATAATTACCATTTTGTTTTAGGTTATTTTAGCTTCTTTACAATGAAAACCTATCGTAAACATTCATACAGTTTATGACAAGATTATCGGACACTTAAACATAGGAGAAGTACAAAGTACTCCCACGATATGTAATTTTGCTACGCATCGCCTTAAGTAGAACGGTACGTGACTAGCACGCTATTGTAATCGCTTTATATTTCACATTCCCGTTGTTCCGTCTGCCCGAAGTGGGTCAGGAATTCAGGATTGAATCAGGCCCAGGATAAAGTTGGTCGACGACGGATGTAGCCCGACGAGGCATGGGCAAAGTTGTAATAAACGCGGCCTGTGGCGTGAAAATAAAAGTATTGTTTGTACTAGTAAACTTGTTGACAAAAGTAGACCAGGAATTCAGAATTAAATAAAGCTCGGGGTAAAGTTTGCGCCGATGAATGTAGCAAAGCGAGCAGTGTTGGAGTTGGGAGTCAAATTCCCGGCAAAGTTTTCTTTAAAAGATGTCTGGTGTGGATATAAAAGTATTATTTTACCTACTGAATAAACTCAGTACCTACCTAACATTAATTCAACCAATCCGGGTTAGGAATTCAGGATTCAATGGAGTCTTGGGTTAGGAATGCCATTATATAGTTGGGACAGCTTGAAATTAAATTAATAATGTATGTCGCTTGAAAAGAGTGAACTAAGTAGGTAGTAATAAATGTAACGACGACTGTTATCTAAGATTATGGACTTAATGAAAACATAGGCTGTTGCTTGTGCTCCGAACCCTCTTGGTAAATTGGTAATAAACAGCATAAATTTACTGCATCACAATATTAATAACTTTTAAGCACTCTATAAAATAATTTCTTTAATTTTACATGCCATTTCAACATCTTCAACTGCTCCCCAGTCGTCTTAGCAATGTATTTTCTACATTTTTAGCACCTGTTACGGTTTGCACGTAACATATTGTCCTGAATCTTGATAACTAATTTACTCATTACAAGAATGTTGTTCGAGGAAATTTCTCAAATTATAAGTATTATGCGAAGCACGCAATGAATTATATTAACATAGGTGTAGCTATTGTAATTAAAACTCGCTCATTCACATGCAATCTCATTTCTTTCAGGTCAAAGTTCCTGTTAACGCGGTGCGACGCGGCTTTAATATAAACAAGTGAGTAAAGTTAAGCTATATTTAGGAATTTAGGACCGATTCTGAAGGCACACATTTATAATTTCACAGCACTAAAATTAGTGTCGTCACTAAATTTTTGTGGCAAATTTTAACTTTGTGCCTCCAGGATAGAACCTATTGCAAAGATATTAGTATTTACAATCAGTAGGTAGCAAATGCTCCATAGGTACACATTTTCTGGTTTTTCTTGTTATTAATAACTCCAAAGAAGGTAACTGCTTAATTTGTCATTTTATTAAGAACTGTATAAATACTTTGGACGAGAAATTATTTACCCACCTAGTCTTGCTAATCAGTCGGGCTACGACTTATTCGCCGTAATTTCAAGGTAAGTACTAAATAAAAGTGTACTTAGAATTGACATAGGTAGACATAATTTATTTATAATAATATTTATTACATAATTTCGGAAAATATGTAAGTAGTATATCTTAAATACAGTTCCCCTTATCGATTGGCCATGTGTTTCTCCCCTTATTGGTATTAACAAATCCTGTAGCGAAATGTTTCTGACTTCTTCTATCAGAGTGGCTATTTACAAATTTTTTGTTTACACGAGATTGCTAAAACTATTTTTTATATCTCTTACACTGGCCAGTGAATGATAGACACAAAATATGATCGTGCTACTAATATGTCTCTGAGAATTTTTGTCATTTTCTCATGTTAGTTATTACAACTTCCCGTTCGGAATTTTATTGTAAAATACTCACGTTTTATGTTCCAATATGGTCGGCCGTTTGTCATCTCGCAGACGATGCGATGTACGGCTATAATGTCCGATATGAAGGCAATATCCGTGGTAATGTGCCGCTCTATTGTATTTCCACCACATTTAGATACCTCTTGATACGTTGCCAACTTTGCCTGTTCATATAGAAATGTAAGCAGAATTTTCTTTTATACCAAGTTCGGGTGTGTTAGATGGTTTTAGCAGTAGTTTGGTTGAACCGTCGTCGTCGTGTCCTCGCTGTCCATTACCCTTCTTACATTGACTGATGGTTGGATGGATAAGGATACGCTTTCGTTCGTGTTTTCGGTTTTTATTTTGTAATCAAAGTTTTTTCGAGTCCGAAATTGAAACTAGACTGTCTACAGAGTCTACTTCAACTAACATACATTTATTGTGAAAATTTCCTTATATCTGTCTCAAGCATGATTTGTGAACTGGGTTTATTGTAGCGTGTTTCGAAAGCCATCTTTTGCATTAGTTGCATCATAACATATTCGATTACCTCCCTCAATTCCATTAGGACCACTTTCCCAAAACGACCTAACTTCAGCTCAGCGTCGGTATCCAAATTTTTCCAAGTATTTTTCATTGCACCCCCTTTTATCCACACTGAGCCTACTTTTCTATATATCATGAACATTTCCCCAAAATATCTACTTCCCAAAATGTTCACGTTCCGAAAGTGATATGTATACCTACTTTTCAATGGTATTAGTTAGTACTCTTTTGTCAAATTATCCCATTGAAATTGCATGCATGAAATTCAGTAGAATTGCAGTTTTGGAAATAAAGCACATCTTTGCACATTTTAACTTTAAATCCCCTTTTGACTTTACAACATGATACGGAAATCCAATCTGTGCGAGCATTATCGGCTTAGGTTTAGTGCGCCGTCTAGACGCGCAGGCGGCTCTGTCGTAAATCACACCCTACACCTTTTTAGTGCATAGGGGGGACCGCACTGTATTTCTGTACCTACTGAAGTGTCCTATAAAACACATTGCAAACTGGTAGAAAATATAGTTCACTACATACACGTTAGTTGCTGTATTTATTATCAGCTATTGGTTGGCAGTATTCTTTATTTCGCGTTTCTTGGGTGTAGTTAAGTACCCAATATCATTGGAAATGCAAGTCCATTTTACTAGATGCAATATCTATTTTGCTAGCTTTGTATTAAATTCTGCTGCAACTAAAACCAAAGAATTGTAGAGCTGGAATTCTCGAATTTCAAAACTGTCTTTGTGAAGTAAGCAAACATACATTATTAAGAAAGGATGTGCTATATGGTTGTGGTACCTTATTGGTTGTGGTAAATCTAAACTCTTCTACCGTCTAATATAACCCAAACCAAATACTCGATATTCCGAAAAAACACTCGCCAAAACTGTTTTTTATATGTCTAACTTAGCACTCTAGTCACGATCGCGTCCCTAAAGCGCAGATAAACGTGCTAAATGTGCGAGTTACGAGTGTAATAATAATCGATCCAGAAACGAGACAAATACATTGGAGTACCTACGCCGAAATGCGTTCGCTATACAGGGAGAGGTGCTTTGTAAATCAAAGACCGCTGCAGCCTGCAGCCGCCATGCCGGCGACTATATAGATGCAATATAGTAACTTAACTTGTGGTATAACGCATAAACGACAATCGAAATAAACACTCAGTCCATTCTTAGGCGTTCTACTCATCTCTATTCAGGCAGAAACACAAAAACACTTAAGTACACGAGAGTCCATTGTTGTCTGTGCTCAAAAAAATATGGATTGAAATGAATTCTTCATGTGGGTGAGTGATGTAATGACAAAGAGAATCAAAATGAATACGAACTTAACGACTTCTAACTACTAACTACTCTCTCTAAGTACCTATCTACTTTTAATACAACTCTTTTACTAATCAAAGATACGGTTCAAGATGTCTTCTGGCAATACCGTCTTGTTTTTGTTTTCTTTCAAAATTTGCTTTTTAAGGCTCAAACCGTTTAACTTGCACCGCAGAAATATTGTCTGCCTAAAAACCCTTTAGTCCAGACTCGCACATGTTATTGCATGGGAGTGGCGATGGCGGAAGCATTTTTGATCTTTTTAACACACGCTTCCCTTTTGTGCTTGCGTTTTTTTTCGCAATTTCCAGAACTAAAGCAAGGTTTACTCACAATGCTAATAAAACTGTTTTAGACAAAAATTCAGAAATGACTCACGTTTTCTCTTATATCTCCCTCTTGGTTATATCTTCAGCTAGCTGCAATGCGAGTTTTATTGTGAGATATTCATGATATTGGCAAGCTTGTGCCTGAGCCGACGTAACTGCGGAAGTTTGTATAAATTTATGTTTACTTTAAATCCACGGACTTCCTCCGCCTAGGTATACACATTAATTCTGTATTTATTATCATAGCATTTTCGTCATTGTTGTTGTTATATTTACACATTCGTGTGTATTATTTAACAAATCGCAGCTTCATTAAAACTTTAAAAAATCTCATGTTTGAAATTTTTTTTCTAGGAATAGACTTTCAGCGATCTAGGCAAATGCCGCCCGACCCATTTGTTGGTTGTCCCTGGATAAATATGGCAAAACTAGATACTAGTAGTTCCGTGAGAACAGTAGACCTCGCCAGCCCTTATAAACCAAACCTAAAAGAAACCAACAAAAGTCAACTTTGGAAACAAAAAGTACCTACTAAAGTGACAAAAATTAGCACTTTAAAGCTTAATATTTCGCAAACGGATCCCTGAATCGAAAAATGTTTATCACACACCCGCGATATTTTTGAAAGACCCATCCAACGATACCCCACACCATGGATATCACGCGGAAAAAAATAATTTTCCATTTTACGTATGCAGTTCTATGAACATAATTTATTTTTTCAACTTTCTTAAGTCGATCCACTATTACTCAAAAACTAATAGAACCTACTTAGCCGTAATAGTTTTCCTTGTAACTACGTTATATATGCTACTGCCATGAATTTTTTCACATTTCCAGAAGCAACCGTTTAGCTGGCAGGGGGGGGGGGACACGTGACTCTAACAAAAATTACCGCTTTAAAGCTTAATATTTCGCCAACGGATCCCTAAATCGAAAAAATGGTATTCACATACCAGCAATATTTTTGAAAGACCTATCCAACGATATCCCACACTATGGGATTCACAAGAAAAAAAAAGTTCACTCCCACTTTGCGAGTATGGTAGGTACTCTAAAAAAAATGTTTTTCAAAATTTTATTCTACTCATTTTGTAGGTTTAATTAATTTATACATATGCCAAATTTTCGTCAAAATCGGTTGAAAAATGCGACCTATAGAGAATTACAGACAGACAGACAGACAGACAGACAGACAGACAGACAGACAGACAGCCGGACAAGAGCATTTTTGGCCAGTCTCGAAACGTAGACGCTTCGCTCGCTTCGCTCGCTCGGTCAATTAATCAATAATCAAACGAGAATGTCTCATTCAGAAAGGCAGGACAATAAAATCATTCTTTCGTATATTTAGCAACCCAGATTACCTCCAAAACGTAATATATTTGTATGACCTACCCGTGTAACACATGTTTTCTGACAATAGCTCACAGTCATAAACCTGAGGTAGGCGCAGCGATAATTTACGAGTAGATCATAAAACATGTACGCCGTGGAAATATGCCATTTTGACAATGTCATAAAATGTATGGCAGACACATAAGGTAATTACATGCGCACTAGAGGCTTACACCAGGTTATTGACGGATGATAGAAGGTAGTTTACTCCGACTATGAAGTTTAAAATAATTAATAATACAGTACCAGGCCATAAAAGAGAAAAGCTTAATATAAACCTGCCCTGTCATCCTGATAACAGAAGCTTTAGTTAGTAATCTGACGTTCCACATGAAACAAAACCAGCTAGGTAGTGTTAAGTGTAATGCCTTTTGAATTCAACGATGATGCTCGGTAATAACAAAAGCGAAGTACCTATTAAACAAATTACATAGAAGTCGCAACAGTTCATGTGAGTTGAAAGTATTGACAACAGCATATGGTCAGGGTTGTACCATTCTTGTCGAGAAAACGACTACATGCATATAATTTTTACATTTATCAAATAGATCAGATAAGATTAGCAAAGAAAATGAAATTTCTTTTAATGATCCGACATCGTCATTTGCAGCATTTCTAACATCAAAGATTCAAACAGCTGTTTAATTCACAATTTGAGAGCGAGCCGCACATTACTATCCGCACATAAAACAGTGCAAACAATTATCTGCGCCAACGACTTGGCGACTCAATTAAGCTCGCTCGTAAACCGTCCCATCCCAGCCTTGGCTTGCTCCCCCATCGTTGTTTCCAACCGCCAATTTATTAGATGAACCACTGAGCTGAGTTCTACTCATCAACGTTTACCGTTTAGTCTTGAATGATATGTACATTTCGAAAAATTTACTTAAACTGTATTTGGTCCAGCACCCCTTGTAGAATATACGTTTCAGTATTTTTTTACTGAGAAATTCTTAAATATGAAAATGGAAACGAATAGATTACCAGTTCAAAACGAATAACGATACATCTGGCTATAATATATTACGTGTATAAACAATGCGATCGGGATGTTCTCTCAATCGTGATAGCAACAGATGCTGGTATTGAGTTGACCATGTGCGTTTTTGCCCAACTAAAAGTATAATCACAATCAGGTATAGTTGTAGTAGCTTGGAATAATAATCTCAGTCCATTTAACGATCGACCCAAGATAAGTATTTATAGGAACATCACCTGCATCGCCCTTGCTCCCCACACTGGAACAATACCCTTTTTCCCTTAGATTACGCACAATGGTCGCCCGCCTGGGTGGGCTGGTATCGATGACTACCGTGCGTAAAAGAAACAAACAGAACGTATGAATATTTATAGTACCTCAGTACAGGGAACTATGACATTGTGATGCACACAGGCGCATTCAAAACACGTGACTTCCGCTGTCGAAATAGATCGACGCCTGCGCTCGTCTACGCCATGTTACTCAAGATGGTTTGTGAATGTTTCGTTTCACCTTTCGTTACTAAGTTTGCTGCGAATACTCATACTTCTATTAGATTGTCTTTTATCCCGACTTTTTGATTGTCTACTCTGACTCTTAGATTCTCTTAATCTACATAATTATTGTCATTTTATTTCACTTCTCGTTATTAATTGTTAGTTAGTTGCTAACTTCTTATTAATATGTCTTTTTTATCTAAGACAATTTCATATGTTATGTCGATTATTTGTAAGTTGTAACGTTTTATCTGAAACTTTAAGAGTTTATATGCAGTTGAAATGTAAGACCCAGCGCGGCGGCGAATTATTGGCATCACCAGTATAGTTTAACTTCTTTTACAGATTGCGTTTACTGTTATGCAAATTCCAAAATCAAAATGAATATTCTGTGAATAGCTGTTGATCTCATCGTGCTCTTCCACTTCGATGAATCCCAATCTTACTCGGAAAGCGGATTTTGTGAAAACGAATTCAGTTGCAGCCACTGAAAACTCTTTTAGGATGAAGCTGTAAATCCTCTTTCCTAAATATAAGCGAACTGGAAAAATATTTCCGGCTATTTCAAACCAGCATCAGTGCCAGAAATAATGTTGCATAAATAATTCCACCTATAGGCATATAAATGACTTCCATGATTGTTTGCCATTCACAAGTGAAACTTGTAAGTCAAAATCTGATACTGTTGAACTCAAAACTGAGTTCTCCGCTCGAAACTCGATCAGATACCAAGTCGTGAATAATTCCGGTTATGACGGGCCTGATTACCGGCTGACCTAAATTACTCGGCGCGGAATGTAGCCCCTCATTCCCCTGGCGCCAGAGCGCATTTGGGTGACATTCGCCTAGACAAAGCGAAAAAGGGGAAATACGGGCCAATTAAATACGTCTATCTAAATGTGAATCGTGATTGTTTTCCTGTAGTTCGCGAGTAATAAAATATTTATTGACTTGTGGGAATAATTTGAATCCTGTCATCCTGTTGGTCTTGGATTTCAATAACAATTGTATTATATTTTCAACCGACGAAAAAAAAGGAGGTTCTCAATTCGACCCGTATATATATATTTTTTGATTTTTTTTTACGTATGACCACGCATAACTTTTTACAGAGCAGTCCGATTTTGATAATTCTTTTTCTATTGGATAGGGTATACTTCGAAGTTGGTCCCATTTAAATTGGAAGAAAAAAATTCAACCCTAAGGATAGAAAATTAGGGGATGACTGATTTTTTACCTACTAAATTTTCATATTTGAACCGATTCTGTTGAAACTAAGCACAAATAAGTAGTTCTAATGACCCTACAACATGACGGAGACCTGAACTTGATCTGATGACGGAGACGGAAGACAGTTGAGGGAACTCTTCAACGGTGTACAGCAGCTAACTCGTGTTTGGGCTTATTCATTCATCTTAATTAGAACTTTAAACCTAACTTATGATTTATGCGATTACGACTACCATCGATGGGTGAAGATGGAGACGGAAGGCTGTCGAGGGAATGAATTAGTATATTTTAGTCACAAAAAAGTAAAAAATAATACAAGCAATCAATGAGAAGATCATCAAATTAAAGTACGTAAAAACGTAATAGTAAGTAAAAACTAAAAATAAAAGAAATTAATTTGTATGTGTGTTGGGCGCCGACTCAAAATTACTTAGGTTTACATTAGTGTAGGAGCGTAGTTATAGACTAACGAGGTAACTTGTTATTATTTTTCGCTTTTCAGTTTCTTTTTTTCGACGGATTAATTTTTTTGTTAAAAAGTTTTTTTAATTGTCATGGCTTGTTTAGAGTGTTACCTGCTGCGTATCCATCACTCTTCTTTACCAATACTGAAATATTTTCATTTGATTGAAGTGTCAAGTTAAATGATTGAGTGAAATTCTGTGTCGCCTCAAATGTAGCAGATTACTCATTTTGCTTACAATCTATGAATACAGCCCATATATTACTCTGCTAATGGACCAACAAAATATATTGGAATGAATAGGAAACCAAATACGTGTTCGATATGGTGAGGACCGATTAAAATTACCGAATAAAATGATTAGAATGACCGGTCATATCGTAGTAAAGTAAGTAATAATTGTCATAAATACATTATCATTACTTTATTGACCGAGCGAGCGAAGCGTCTCAGTTTCGAGATTGGCCAAAAATGCTATTGTCCGTCTGTCAATCTTTCTGTCTTTCTGTCATTCTGTCCGTCTGTAATTCTCTACAGGTCGCATTTTTCAACCGATTTTGACAAAAATTTGGCATAGGTATAAATTAATTAAGCCGACAAAATGAGTAGAATAAAATTTTGAAAAAAATTTTTTTTAGAGTACCTACCATACTCGCAAAGTGGGAGTGATCTTTTTTTTCTTGTGAATCCCATAGTGTGCGATATCGTTGGATAGGTCTTTCAAAAATATTGCTGGTGTGTGAAAACCAATTTTTCGATTTAGGGATCCATTGGCGAAATATTAAGCTTTAAAGCGGTAATTTTTGTTAGAGTCGCGTGTCCCCCCCCCCCCCTGCCAGCTAAACGGTCAGTGTGGACAAAAGGGGGCGCAATGAAAAAAACTTAGAAAAAAATCACTTTTTTGGAATCCGACGCTGCCCTGGGAGTGAAGTCCATCCGACCCGCACTTCTTTTGTTTTAGGAACATTATGAGTCTATAGGCTTATTAGTCGATGGTACGTTTGAAGGAAGTTGCGGTTTGAAAGTGAAATTTCCGTGTACACGCATTTTAATGACAGCACAGTGTTACTTCCGTGCAAAACAGTATAATAGTATAATTAAATTAAATATGTTCTGTTACATTATTGATTTATAGTCTCAACCCTCTGGAAATGTTTGTTTGTCAATATGTTTTATTAAAGCCGGGCGAACTGCACCTGACGTGTGTAGAATAAATTAAAGAAGAGAAACATTTTTATTCAAGCCCATATAAGTATGTGAATTATTTTTTTGTGAATACGCTCTAGAAGGGAAGGGTATGGCACATTAGGAAAGGTCCATGCCCAACAGTGAACGTCCATACGATGATGATAAAATTGCGTCTGTTGACGACGCCTAGAAATCATATTTACTCCAATAGGCGGACGTGAATTTAAGGATTTTTAAGCGTCGGGGATAAGACGCGGCCTATCATATCGAAAGGTCTGGAGTTTGATCCCCGGCTGGGCCACGTACATTTTCGTAGGCGTATGTGAAGTCCACCAACCCGCAAAGGGATAATATAGATCGAACGTGTTAAAGGACTCGCAATTCTGTTGGAATTTTACGCTTGATTCGAGTGAGAACGCTGTTTCGTAAACCGGTGTAGGCTATATCTACATAGAGTTGTTATGTAGGGTGTAGAGACGAGATTTTGCCGGGGGAGATCCATTGTGCCAACCCTCTTAGCGGCCCCCCTGTTAAACCAAGGGTAAGTCGGAGTGGTTGGCTCCTTCCACACTTACAAAACTCGCCGGCTCGAGTGCCTACGGAATAAACTGTTTTGTCGGAAAACAGTTATTTTTATTGTTTTATTTTATGCTTTTCTTTGAAGGTCAGCTGGATTTCGGCAGGTGTTACTAGTTAAATCAATGAGAGCCTTTATAGTCTATGTCCCACTGTTGGACACAGTGGTAACGCCACGAGGACCTCCGATGTGGAGGTACAGTGTAGATAGCTAAATTTCACATACGCTTTGGAATTTCTGCACCTTCATGACAAGTACCTATGAAGAATTATTTACAATGTTTTCCTTCATTTATAATCTTGTGGTATGGTATTAATAAGTTCCATACATTCGCTACTTTTGATGATTTAAGTACAGTCAACGTCAAAAGTAGCTTAAATGTTGTGTCAATTACTAATTGACACATTCGCTGTTGACATTAGAGTGACAACTTGACAAGGCACTAAAGTGACCAGCTAGTTTTGACGCTGACTGTACGATTAAACCAAAATTTCTGATTTTCATGAAAATCTGGTATAAAGTCGAGTCTTTCATAATCTAAAATTTACTCCAGTGACATGTTAAATTATCGGTAATAAAGGCAAGTTTTACATAATAAGGTATAGGTTAAAAATAAAACCTCTGTTACAGTTTGTCAAATTGCTATAAAATACCTAATAGTCACGTAGAGTAAATTAGATAACAGAATTTAACTTGACTCCGTCATCGGAGTACATAGAGTCAGTATGAACTTGTAGTTAATACACATACAAGACAACTACACGTTCATACTGATTCCTTAAGATATGAACATGTAGGAAAAGCGGAATAATTATCTATGTTTATATATTGACGGAAAAACATACATTTCTTAAACACCCTCTCATAATAATGATCTGGAGCCCTTAGATTCAATTTTCCGATTCAAATTTCAGCCATCGTTAAGATGAAGAAAAGAAGTAAGGATTTGAGAAAAATAATGTTGATTTGACCTCATCTAGATCGAATATCTTTAAAAATAATGACCGTATTTTCACTTCGCCCTTGGTTCGTGACTGCCAAGATGGCAGTCCTAATAAGATACTACTGAAGTTAAGGTAGGTAGGTAAAGGTATGCTTAAGTACTGAGCACTAATTTCGCCCGGCCTTTATCTGAAGCACGTTTTCTCCCAAATGTTTCTGCGTCTCCGTTCTTGAGAATAATTGGAGTGCCCGTTAGTTATGTCTGGTGTCTGTATAATTTGTTAATAATGTACCTAAAACGCTAGACAATATACTTATTTGATATTTAATTTTTTAAATTAGCGAGCCCCGGAGAACGATTAAGTATTGTATTTGTATTAATGCGCATCTTCTGCGATAGAAGTGGCCTTTGTTCTTCGTCGGATGTCCTCTCCTTGGATCAGATCATACCTTTAAATGGCTAGGAAGCTTATTATTGAATGTATGGTTAGGTATATTTATGTAGTTTTCAGCCCTGGAGATAACTCATTTCCGCCACAAGGTCCCTTTTAATTTGGAAGGTTCGAAGCGGTGGACGATTCTGACTCACTCACAGACCGATACCAAGGACTGCCCCAAGCAGCCAATGCCTCTGAGTAAAATTCATATATGTATTCCATTCGCAAAATTCATCAATAACTATCACATCCCTGCCATGTTTCCACTCCCTTCGTTCACTAATGCCCCAAGGGAATACTCGATGGGAAAAAATAACATCAAAATCAATTCAGCTGATCTCCCGTAATGTAAACTTACACCGACAGGCATCGTACACTTGTTTCTATATTGATCGAAGCGAGCAACAGATACGGACAGAACGGACCAGTGTCACCATTGTTAAAAACATGATTTCTGTTCCCTTTTCAATGTCATCTCATCTTAAGTAAGGGAGCTTCCGTAAACTACGTATCCCGCCGTGGGCACTTGTTTGACCTCTTCCTAAACCCAATCAAGCACTCACTATTCAATGCTACGTTGCATGCGTGTTACTTTTAAGTCCCATCCTGTTAGAGTTTCAATATTAGGAAAATCTATTCTTCGTCTTGAGATCGAGATACCTTTTATTGTGAAAGAAATGATGATGAGATAATTAGTGACATTAAATTAGAACACGTTTAAGTATATTTATAGATCACAGATATTTGACTTAGCGGTACTCAACATTTTATAGACGTAAGTACTTAGAAAGTAAATGGAACACTAACCTTCTACAAATAGCATTCTCAAGTGGCAACATTATCCTAAAAGGTACGTAAAAGAATTCCCCGAAGTGCATTCGCGACAGCATGCTAAGGAAGACGGGGATCGTTCAAAAGGCCGATCTATTTGTGTCTTGACTCTGATCATTATGCGGTGGCACGCGCCTTTAACTGCGTAACTGTACCCGGGCCGCTTCCGCTCGCAGGCCGCCTTAGCAACGCCTTCTTTATTAAACTCATTTGTAGACAATATTTGTGAAGAACTGACTGTTAACTAATTGGGGCTGTTTGGAGGCAAATTGAGTCCTCAAATTCTCGTTAAGGACGTTTCTGATTAAGTAAAGCCGTTGGATCAACCGATTGAGACTGACTTGTGGGTTGGTGTTTTGATTTCATCGTGTGAAACTAGGTTATGGTGATTTGTGAACGCCAACAAAGGGTAGGCAACTTGCATTTCAAGGTATACATAGACAATGTTTCTATACATTTAGAGTTCTCAGAACATCCTACTGTACTTAACACATAGTAAGTAATAAGCTAATAAGATGTTTAACTTCATATTTTAAGTTTAGCTTAAATTATCGGCCTATTTTCGTCCACTGCTGGACGTTGGCCTTTCCCAAGGGGTATGACTGAACCCCCGCTTCCTAACTGCCCACCTGAGCTGTCCACCTGGGTGGGGCAGTTAGGAACAAATATTCCTAACCACCCACCTCGGATGACAGCTGTCAAACTTAGAGACTAGTGATCCTAGACTACTAGTTTGTAAAGAAGAATGATAGATCTCGTTGAGATCTTAATTTCGGATGATAGCTGTCAAACTTAAAACACGGAAACTAGTGATCCTAGACTACAAGTTTGTAAAGAGGAATGATAGTACCAGATGCTTAGCTGTAAATGTTTATTTACTATTTTGTTTAAATTCCATTCGGTAATTTCGGCGCTTTCGCATTAATCAAACAAATGTAAACACATAGGAGTTCTCTTGGTTTTATAAACGCAGAATGTATACAGTTGCTTTCTAATAGTATTGACTGTTGTGTTGGTTATACATGGGCACTGTGCATAGTTGAATCTTAAAGAAGTTGGCGCGTTGGCGTTGGTTCCATTCTTAAAAAGCTGTTTCCAAAGAAATTGAATTCGAGTTTCACATTTTGGTATTTTCTAAGAGACAGTGGGTTTTGTTGTGTTTGTTTTGTTCTCAAAAAATAATGGGTAGACTAAACTGGATAAAAAATATATATATATACTTGATATAGCCACAGGTACAGATAATGTTGCCGTTTGCTTCCCATCCCCTTATTGGAATACACTTAATTTTCAAATATTTTATCTGAAATTCGAAACAAATTACATATGTTCAGTTTCTCACCCATACCGAGATCAAATTGACATTGAAGTCAAAGATATGCCAAACTACATTAAAACGTGGCTTTCCTTGAGGATGGTATTTCAAATAATTGTAAGCTTTTTAAATGACCAAGCAACACTAAATATAATAGTGTTTTATTCCTTGCTAACAGATGACCGGATCGAAGCGGAGTTTATGAGAGCGCGTCCGGGGGTGGTCGCGGCGGCGGGAAGGGACGATGGCGCGTGTGCGCGCGGCGTGCGCGTGCGCGCTGCTGCTGCTGTGCCCGCTCGCGCTCACTCGGCACGACGACGACTTCGGGTTCGACAACAGTGACGAGTTTCAGGTACTTATACCCGGTATAACGTGATCCGCCGGTAACTTTCAGATGCAACCACAAACTGATTACGTGCATGATCCGATGGGAATAACCCGATATTACTTATCAGCTTATTCAGCCAAGTACATAGCTGTTATTTATTCGGTACACCACTGCTTAGGTATAGCTGGTGAAGGTCGCGGGACCCAGCTGGATGAGGTCAGCGCGGGACCGGTCGTCGTGCGGATCCCTGGGGAAGACCTTTGTCCAGCAGCGAACGTCTTTCGGCTGATTTGGTGAAGATAGGTATAGCTGAAGTTTACTCGGGGTCTTTCTACTACTCTGGAATATACATATAGAGAACCTGATTTGTTCTGACAAGTATGGCATCCCAGCTGTGATGGATCACGATAAGGAAATGTTAAAATATTTATATCTTCAACAATGGCCAAAAGTGCTTTTGAACAATATTTCACTGTCTACTACACCAAATTCTACTAACACTATGTTTTTCTAATTTGTACTTTTGTCTACTTAATTTCCAGGTGGAGCTAAATGTAAATCATTCGGAAATAGCCAGAAACGGCCTAAGGAGGTTATGGGGTGTTCCTGACACATCGGCCTACGTGGGGCACCTGTTCCGTATGGAAATACCCAAGGAAGCGTTCTCCGGAGAGGTGTTAGCATATAAGGTATCGTTGATGTTCGTGAACATTTTAAAATGCGAATTGTTACAATCGACTTTAAGGCTGCTTTTCCACTATAGGTGTGCGAGGAAGCTGAGCGGTGCGCGAGGAAAAATTTACTAATAGTATCACTTCAATTTCTTACCTTCGCTCAGCGTAGCTCTGGTGGAAAAGGTCTGGCGGAGTGAGATGTTTGTACATGTGCAAAAAGTTAGAGTTGTGTGCGAATGACGCGAGCGAGGAATGTGTGCGAGGATGTATCTGAAAAGAGCCCGCTACGCTTCCTCGCACCGCTCAGCTTCTTCGCACATCTCTGGTGGAAAACAGCCGTATGTTCGTTTTGTTTTCCTCGTTAATGGCCCTCGAACGAGGTCATCAAAGCCTGTCGTATATATAAGGTAGACGCTGGTATACTTGTCAGTGTCCCTATAGTAGTCACATGATAGGTATAAAATCATATTTAACCTGTTGTACCAACTTAAATCAACAGCTCTTCATGCGGCAACATATTTTTTACGATACTTAGAACAATTAAGATAGCAACATTAAGTCGACAACAGGTTAAATGTGCTTTTTAATCATGTGACACTGATGAGTATACGGACCTACCTTATGAGCAATATGAGAAAATAAACTGATAATTAAAAATTAATGTTAATGATAGACATTAATGTGTATTCGTAGGTTCGCAGTGAGGACGGCCGTCACACGCCCAGCTGGCTGGCCGTGGACTCGAAGCACGGCCTCATCAGCGGCATCCCGCAGCACCACGACTTGGGCGCGCACACATTCACTGTCACCGCGCACGGGCGGACCCAGGGCCTTACAGCCACCGACTCTTTTA
The DNA here is from genome assembly GCA_949699065.1 of Metalampra italica. NCBI lineage: Eukaryota > Metazoa > Arthropoda > Insecta > Lepidoptera > Oecophoridae > Metalampra > Metalampra italica. Next base: position 6,446,587 of record OX452986.1, read on the forward strand.
CCATTGAGGTGACTTATCTTTTCTTATACAACTGTCCCATATTATACCTGCTCGCTATTTATCAGAGGAGCTTGTAAAGATAATGATAATAGTCAGATGGACCAACAATTTAACCTATAGAGGTGGTTTGAAGCGGCTGGAGAGGACCGGGTGTGGTGGCGTTCACTATGGAAGGCCTATCTCCAGCAGTGGCCGTTGAAGAGCTGATATGTATTTAAATTGTCTATTGTCCCACTGTTGAGCAGATTTCCCCTCACATTGTTTTTCTATAACTAGAGTCTGAATGAAAAATGGAAATATTGGTACCTAATGAGTTATCAAGTATCATATTGGTATTCAGTGAATGCCTCAAGTAATATGCTAAGCAGTGTAGAAGCTACGTACCTACCCTACGTCTTGCTAACTTATGAGGTCAATCACTTGTCTCATAAGCGAGTCTGCAGTCGCTTGTGCGTACGTACATACAAACGGAAACGTCTTCGTCAGGCGACGCGGAGGCGACGGCACGCGTCTTGCGTGACTCTCACGCCACATTCCGACTCGGCACGCAACTACTTAGGTAGAACTAGCGCCAGATAATCCTTCTTATACACTGTCTATTTGCAAATATCCTAAGAATATTATAAAGGCGAAATATTAAAAATGTGAGGATGTATGTGTGTTACTCTTTCACGCAAAAACTACCGAACAGATTTTGATGAAACGTGGTACAGTGATAGCTTATATCCTGGAATAACATATAGGCTACTTTTTAACGCGGACAAAGTCGCGGGGTGTCCGCTAATACCCTCTAAGTAACAAAACGCATACATAGAGGGCGCTGTTTCACAATGTACACGGGAAAAACTTTTCTGCGCGGGCGAAGCCGCGGGAAAAAGCTAGTTGATATATAAAATAGTCTCTAATTGGGAAAACCGGTGGAAGGAATCTAGTACAGGATCTAGACGATGGTCACCACCGTCTTACCGCCTACGCCCAGTAGTGGACAGTGATTGGCTATTGATGAAACAAGAAGAGGGAATGGAAAGCGTGCTTCCTCCTTCGGCAAATCAAATCAAATAATCAACAGCCTATTAACATGTCCCCACTGCTGGGGGCTCAGGCCTACCCTCTCAACGAGGGCGTTCGGGATATAGTCCACCACGCTAGCCCAGTGCGGGTAGGATTCGCCTAAAAATTTCTTCTTCGCCGTATGCAGGTTTTCTCACGATGTTTTCCTTCACCGTTCTTTCACCTTCGGCAAAGGTATAGGAAATGGGATCCAACAGACTATAGCATATTAGGCGAAGGTAGATTCGTTCCCAAGGCCCTGCCTTTTTGTACAGGTAGGCGTTGACTGTCATCATCATCATCATCATCAGCCCGCACTAGTCCACTGCTGGACATAGGCCTCCCCCAAGGCGCGCCACTGAGTCCGATCTTCGACTCTCCGCATCCAGTCACTGCCAGCCGCCCTGCGCAGGTCGTCGCTCCATCTAGCCGGGGGGCGTCCCACACTACGCTTGCCTAGTCGTGGTCTCCACTCGAGAACTCGTCTACCCCAGCGGTTATCGGTTCTCCGACAGATGTGACCAGCCCACTGCCACTTCAACGTGCTAACCCTTTGAGCTATGTCAAAGGCTTTGGTTCTCTGGCGGATCACCTCGTTTCGGATCCTATCTCTCAGAGAAACCCCGAGCATAGCTCTTTCCATAGCCCGTTGAGCGACTTTGAGTTTTCGGACTAGTCCCATTGTCAGTGTCCACGTTTCGGCGCCGTAGGTCATTACGGGTAGGACGCACTGGTTGAAGACTTTTGTCTTCAGGCATTGTGGTATATGCGACGAGAAGATATGACGCAACTTCCCAAATGCTGCCCAGCCCAGCCTGATCCTCCTATCGGCTTCCCTCTCGAAGTTGTTTCTACCTAACTGCATAGTTTGCCCGAGGTAGACATATTCTTGAACAACTTCGAGAGTCTTACCGTCGACGGTAATCGGTCCCGGAACAATGTGATCGTTGAACATGACCTTAGTCTTGTCCAAGTTCATTCCGAGACCCACACGTCGGGAGGCAGCGTTGAGGCTGTCCAGCATTTCCTGTAGGTCCTGCAGCGATTCTGCCATGACGACGATATCATCGGCAAAGCGTAAATGGGAGATGTACTCGCCGTTTATATTTATGCCCCGTCCGTTCCATTCCAGCGTCTTGAACACATCTTCCAATGCGTTTGTGAACAGTTTTGGGGATATTACATCCCCCTGTCTCACTCCTCTGCGCAATTGGATAGATTGTGTTTGCTGGTTTTGTACTTGGACGGACATTGTCGCGGCGTCATACAGACATCTCAACACTTCGATGTACCGCCAATCTACTTGGCACCGCTGCAAGGACTCCAGAACAGCCCAGGTTTCGACGGAATCAAAAGCCTTCTCATAGTCCACGAATGCGAGACACAGGGGCTGATTATACTCTTCAGTCTTCTGTATAATCTGCCTCACTGTGTGTATGTGGTCTATGGTGCCATATCCTCCTCGAAACCCGGCCTGTTCAGGTGGCTGGAAGTTGTCAAGTCTTTGTGCGAGACGATTTGTGATGACTCTCGAAAACAGCTTATATACGTGGCTCAGGAGCGAGATGGGCCGATAATTTTTGAGAAGGGTTTTGTCTCCTTTTTTGAAGAACAAAACTACAATGCTCCTGTTCCACGCCTTCGGAGTACTCCCTTTGTGAATGACAGAGTTAAAGAGCTTCTGTAGCTCCTTGAGTACAGGTGCACCCCCTGCTTTTAGAAGCTCTGCAGTAACTCCGTCTTCGCCAGGGGCTTTTCCATTTCTAAGCTGTTTGAGAGCCAGCCCAATCTCGTCTAGACTGACTTCTGGCAATTCGTCGGTATAGTGGCGGGTTAGCGTGGCTCTGGGATCTGTCGACTGGGGCTCTGGTTGCGAGGCTTGCGATGCGTACAATCGACCATAGAAGTCTTCAACCTCAGCGAGTAACTCTGGTTTAGAGGTGACGGTTCTACCATTCGAGGTCTTAAGTTTCGTCAGATGGCTTCTCTTTAGTTGCTGAACGAATACTTTTGACCCCCTGTTCTGCTCAATGGCCTCTTTGATGAGGCGCGTATTGTAGCGCCGGAGGTCGCGTCGTATTCGTTTGCGAATGCTTTTATTGAGTTCTGACGATGTGGCCTCTGTGTCTTCTCGTCTTATCCTCATAAGTTCCAGAGTCTCATCTGAGAGTTTCGACTTCGTGCCCGTACGTAGTTGTTGGCAAAACCTTTTGCCCTCATCCCGGATGGTTTGAACCACGTGCTCGAGAACCTCATCAACGTCGTCGACTGCAGTTTCCAAAGCAGCAAACCGTGGCAGCAAGGCGTTGACTGTGTTTAGTGTTAATGTACTATTGTCGATACTATATTGACGTGGCATGTAAGAACACAGTGGAGGCGTATTTGCAAAACTGATCGATGAAAAGTGTCAGCAACAATGTTGTTTGATTAGAGAAATGTAAACACCATTTTACGCAACTGCTTGGGGAAGACCTATGTCCAGCAGAGGATGTTAAAAGGCTGATAGAGCGCCAAATGAAATTTTGTGAAGTTTTGAGCTCACGTAATGAATAGAAGCCTACTTCAAAAACAAAATTAACGCGATATGTTCTATAATTTTTCAGGTTAGGAAATCCGAAGAGAAGCCCCAGTCGAAGTACGGGTCGTGCAAGAGCGGCGAGAACCGGCTGGTGCTCGTGATCCTGGTCGACGGGCTTTTCTACCGCATCGCGCCGCGGCAGAGGATACGCGCGCTCATGGAGCTCGCCAACTTCATGGCGCTCGATGGGGTAATACACTTGTTCACTATAATAGAATCTGTAGATAAATTGTTGAATGAGCTCACGTTTACTGGATTGCCTGTTTTTGAAAAAATAAAAGTATATATCCAAGAGGAGTCACATTCAGTCACATTAGCAATATCTGCCAATTTACTTTTTTTAATGGAATACGGCCATGGGAACAACGTCCTTTTAGGCCCAATATAGTTTAAAAATAATCATATACAAAAACCGGCTGTAACAGCACGGCCTCCACAAAAACACGGCACGACCAGAGTCAGTCGGCGATTTTATCTAATGTTCACATCCACACTAGAGCGATAGTTACTGTAATGAAGAGTTACAATGTACAATTTTGGTCATACGAGCTGAAAGATTTGTTACACGTTTTTATTTTAATTTCCCGCGCAATATACACGACCACAAGCACTTATTGCATAAAATACTATCACAATTATTAATTAAATCCCGCAAAATACATAATTTATAGGAAAATAAAATAAAGTGACAAACATGACACTCCGGGTCCTGCAATATAGACTTTATAAGAAACAAAAAATTGGATTTAACGGCCATGGAAACAACATCCTTATAATCGTCTACAACAGGGTCGATCTCCTTTATTGTTGTGTCAGTGATAATTTATCACTGTTGTAATGTTGTTTCTAAATGCAGGACGAGTTCTGGATGGAGCCGTACAAGCCGGCGAGCGTGCAGACCGTGCTGATGAGCGGGGTGGGGACGGCGCAGCGCAGGCGCGGCGACGCCACCACAGCCATATATCTTAACGTGAGTACCTTTATTATTATTATATGTCCTTTTGTATTATGTAGGCACTATAATTCCGCCAATTTCAAGTAGCGGAAAATATATTTGCAAAGTCAACAGAATAATACATATTCAGGAAGTTGTGTTCCACCCAAATCATCTAACTGCAAGATTTTAACAAAAATTGCAGGTGGGATGCGGAGACAAGCTCTGGGCCCGCCACAAGGTGTTAGTAGCGGGTCTGAGAGAGCAGTCTCGCGACGGCACTCTGGCGCACACGTTGCGGCTGCCCGTGCTCGGCTGGCGGCTGACCACCGTCAAGCCTGTGCCGAGGCTCAAGAGACAGGTGAGATTACAGGTCTCATGCGGAAATACACTCTGGGCTCGTCATAACATTGTCGAGTAACCACAAGCTCTGGGCCCGCCACAAGGTGTCAGTAGCGGGTCTGAGAGAGCAGTCTCGCGACGGCACTCTGGCGCACACGCTGCGACTGCCCGTGTTCGGCTGGCGGCTCACCACCGTCAAGCCTAGGCCTAAGAGACAGGTAGGTTACAGGTCTGATGCATAAAAATAATCTGAGCTCGTCAGTACATCGTCATGTTATAGTCCTCCTAAGTACTTATACTGGTTGTTTGCCATATGGAGCACATGTTTCCTTAGTGTAGGTACTAATGACATGTAATCAATTGATTATTATTTAAATATGTCTATATAAGTCAACCAGAGGAGGATAACACTTTTTTTTACCTTACGACATATCGAGATGGGTCTGTTAGGTGCGACACTCCGGTGCATATGCTGGGCTAAACACGGCGATCGGGAATACTATATGGTGATCGAAGGCTAAACATGTTAAGCTACTAACTGCGATCATTAATACTAATAAGTAAACTACTACTAATAATACTAATACTAATTAGTATTGACGATCGCCGGCTGCTAAGTATGAATCTTATGGTATATTTATTAAAATTCGTACTTGACAGAACTTTTTTAACTTGACAGAAGTTGACATAACGTAAATTTAACATAATTATTTACGGGTCTTACAAAGCGCGAAAGTCTAAAATGTACTATAAATTTAACATATTAAGTTTTCGCAATAAAGTGTATTTGAAGTGAATTGTTGTATTCGCCAGTCGCCGCTGGACGACGGGTCCGGCGCTTACGACACGTACGACGAGGACGGCGACTACAGCGGCTACGGGGACGACGAGGACGACGAGTACAGCCCCGTCGACATCGGCGGCGTCGCGCCGGACATAGTGAGTGTTACTCGGTTGTACTTACTCGTTTTAGCAATGACACCTATTAGTAACCATGGAAAATATCAACTTTTACTCTATAAGTTCAAAAGGATATTTGATGTACAGTCAACAATAGAGACAGGTAAGCAGGCACATTACAGAGCTCTATAGTAGCGCTGTACTGTGCCTGCTTACCTATCTCTTTTGTTGACTATTTGACTCCCAAAATTTGTACCCAACGCAGCTGTTTCAAAAAGTCGTTGCGCCAAAGAAAAATTAAAACAATGTTTGCTTCTAAGAGGGAGTGTAACAAAATTAGTCCAAAGGATGTTCTTCATGGTTACAAAGTGAGTTTAAAAATATTTAATACCGGTTTAGTATGTCTGTTTGATTTCAAAACGAAGAGAAGGTTTAAGAAAACGGGAGACTCCTACCGCTCTTGTCTCACCAATCGGTGGGGGCGATAGGACTCCCTAGAAAACAAACTTACATTGTTCAATTTTTGTAACTGATATGAAGTCTTCATCATGGATAAAAATAAAACTGAAGCAATCTGCCATTTTGAAATACAACCAGACGGTACCGTCATATCATATAAACCGCAATTTTCACTGCTTTCGATAAATCACAATGTTTACAATAAGAAATGTGCATCATACCAACATAATATGCATAAGTGTCTAAATGTATACCTTATATTAATAGAACTGCAACTTGCAGTTTGATTATTACCAAGGTACAGAACTGCGCCTTGCAGTTCGATTATAAACAAGGTATAGAACTGCAACCTGCAGTTTGATTATAAATAAGGTATAGAACTGAAACTTGCAGTTGGATTATTATAAGGTATTGCAAAATGAAATAACAATCGTCATTTCCACCCTTCCTGATATGAGACTGTCATCCATTACATGTTATCTAGCAGAATGTACTATTCATTGGACATATATTTTGTTTGCTAATTTGTTACACGTTTCAAGAGAAATTTAAATAAATTGGTTGTCACTTGCGACGTTTTGCTGCTTCAATTAAGCAAAGCAAATTCCTATATAATGTAGTACTGAATATACCCGCAACTTTAAGCTATCACTCTACCAAGTTTTATCTAAACCCCCTCAGCGTGATTAACCGACAAATAAGAAAAAAAACTTTCACACTTTCGCATTTACTAGTATTCTCTAGATTTTCTCCTGTTGTATGGAAATTAGACAATACACAAATAAAACACCCAGGCCAGGACAAAACAAAGTTTGCCAAGTTGTACAAGATTGTGTCTGTCCCCACTGGGAATCGAATTCCCGACCTTTGACATTTGAATCTTACGACTAAGTACTAAGTAAAGTAATAAATATAGTGCTACTTACATAATTTGAGACAATCTTCATTTCTCAGTGTCTTAAGCTCCAACCTTTCGTTGAAACGTCAAAATATGCAATTAATTATAAAATAGACACCTTTTTTTTGTGAAAAGTATTCCAAAAGTTTTGTATTTTCTACGAGTATTTCCTATGAACAGTACATAGTCTTCCCAATCAGTAGCGATGCATAAATACCTTGCACTTGTCTGTCACCGTCATTTATCATAGAAGCATCCATAGGGGACCACATACAGCATGGAATGTTGAATGAATTTATCATTATTACGTACTATTTCTTGACTTGAGGTAAAAATCGTTTCCTACAAGACATTTATAAGCCATACATTACAACGGAGGTACTGGGTCACAACCATTGACCAATATAAACGTAATGGACAGACCTAGTATTTTACTGTCAAAGAAAAATTATGGCCATCCTTTCATTTTATATTGGTCGAAGGTACATGCAAAATAGTACATGGTACAATTACCTATTTGAAATGAAATCAATGTGGTTTACTTATATTTTATCAAGATTTAATTTATTTTAATAACTGATCATGCATTACATTCATTTCATTTAATCTTCATTATTAAAGCCATTCCATACATTTACATGTATCATGACATGAAACATACTCAAATATTTAAAACATGTGTTGTTTTAAGCGTGAGCTTTGTGTGTGGTTATGCTGTTATTACACTGCACATATAATATAATCCTATATTTGTAACATCATTCCTTCACTAAGAAAAAAATAAACTTAAATATAGAGAAAGGGAAACCTTTAAAACATGTATAGTCCGTACAAATACTCAGGTATTCTATTTTCTACTAACTACTATTGGTAAGTTTGTACATTTTGTCACATTGACCATTTCCAAATTGAAGTCATCGACCAATAACATCTCATAACGGCTTTATCTGGTCACCTAAATGTGCTTTGTGCTCTAACATACCATGAGTCACGACAAAACAACCACAGACAGGGCTCACTCTAGGGTATGTACAAAATGGGTGGCAGTACTAACCTAGTGTGTATGTCGCGGCACGCGCTGCCAGGTGGACCCCCCGGCCGCCCCCACCCCCGCCGCCCCCACCCCCTCGCATCCCCACCGCCACCACCACGGTTACAGCGCGCCACACACCACCACCGACGTATTTCAGACCGAGAGCACCGCTTCGACGACGGTCACTGCCCCCACCTCTCCCGCCACCGCCCCTTCTTCATCCCCCGCCGCTCCCCCCACCGCCCCTCCGTCGCCCACGCCCACAACCACCGAGGAGCCGACCACCGCTGAGGAAACCACTCCCGAGCCCGCCTCTACTAATACGTATACCACAGAGGTTTGTCGTAACCCGCTCTCGAGCTTGTGTCCTGTGTGGAAAGCTTAGTGTGCCTATAAAAATGGTTCGGAACGAAATTAAGAAATCTATGTTTGTCTCAATCGCTCTTTGGAAGTAAAAGCGAGTAGACTGATTTCTTTATTTCATTCCAACGATTATTTACTAGCGCACGTTATACACAGTGTGTCAACTAAGGACGCAGTGAGTTGTAAGTTTTGTGACGTTTCACAGAAAAAAGATGTCATTGTACTTCTTGAGTACATCTGAACATATGCCTATTTAGTAAGAATGTAGTATAAAAATTATGTCTATACATAGGTACTTACTTTTCTGCCTCGTCCGAAATTGACTTGCTGGTTGCTGGTATTCGTTGAATGTTTTTTCATCGCATGTTTATGTAAATATGGATCTGATTTCGTATATGCATGTAAGTATTTGTTATTGATATAGCCAATGTATTAATAGTTTATAAAATATACTCGTATTTATTTTAGTGAATTTGTAATTTATTCAGTTCATGACAAATTAATTTTATTATATTTTCAATTTATTTTATTAGTTTTGGAAGAGTTCAGTGATGTTTGTAGTTTGAGATTATTGTTATTTAACTAGAATAGCTTTTATATTTTGCTAGAAACTTGTCTAGATTTTCTTTTACAAATAGCATGAATTTATTAAGCATGGACATTATTTGATCCCTTAAAATATCAATTTTCTCATATAATTAAACAGCCAGAGTTTAAAAATCTATACTTAATTTTACCTCAAGGGGATCTACCAGAAGGCTGCTAGAACATTTCTTCTTATCTCACAACCCATTCACACTATTGACTAAAATATTTATCAGACCCTTAATTTGGATTGTATTTACGCTATTTTTCAGCATGTATTGTGTATGTCGTAAATACAATCCTAATGAAAACCATACTCTTACATTATGCTAGGTTATGGTTTAAGGCAAGTACACTGCCGGAGTCCATACTCCGGCAGTGTACAGTCACAGCAACATCTTGTACAAACTGATCGAGATGTGATCTGATGATGGCCATCCAGAAGATGACGGAGGAGGTCCAGTTCGCTATTCACACCCAACTGTTCAAACAAGTAGACCTGGGTTGTTGTAAAAAAGCACAATAGACATTGGAAAATGTGTGTTATGGCGATCTGGACCTTTTCTATTTACTCTCTGGATGTCAATCTTCAAATCACACCCTGATCAAGATGTGACAGACCTGGCGGCGGACCAAGATGTCAAAGTTATACCACTTTTGTATAAACATTTTGCTATGAAAATGTAGGTATCTAGTATTTTTTTCAGTCAATAGTGTGGTAGAATTGGGAGATAGGGACAGTTAAAGAAGTCATATAACAGCCCCCACCATATCCCGTTAATTGTTGTACATAGATTGTCAAAGTCCGTTCATCCCTCAGGACAACAAAGTGCGCATCACTCCGTACTCTGAATCCGCGTCGGAAGCGAGCAACGTCAATTACTCGCACGTGCCGGTGCCCGTGGTCCCGCGGCGCATCGGCGCGCACTCCCCCGTGGTCATCGTGCCGGAGGAACCTACCACCACTATGGAGCCGGAGACGGTATGTAAAGCTACCCGGAACTACATAAACTCCGTGGAAACTGCCGCAGCGGTACCAGTATCTGTCCATTTTATTGACGTTTTTGTTTTATGGCGTGGTCCGACTATTAACAGTATTGGTTTTAATTTAAACACAGAGCAATTTCCGATCATTTGCATTTCCTGTTTTGAACAACAATGCAGTAATATATCTGCTACAAAAAACTCTAATTGTTTTAGTAATGAAATATCAAAAAGTATAACGATGGCTTGGTTCCCATTATTTTCTTTTCTGATTATTTATACATTTAAGTGGTTGAAGTTAAAGAACAAGCTGGTTTGGATAATAATGGTTGTGATGCGTGGTAACTATATTTTTTTATATATATAAAGTTTATAAGCTCTAAGCTATATTACATACGGCCAACGTACCACAACAGTAAAAGCTTCGAACGTTTCAATTCGACGGAAAATCAAACATAAAAAAATTTTTACGTAAAATTTCATGGACAGTTAATGGTCTCGCTCGGCGTAGTTTCAACCTAACATTAACCTATCATCTAATCACATTTAGAGGTTAGACTAATGGCCATCGTGTGGTGTTTGGAGTTTACTTAACACGGGGTAGAATAGTTAAGGATGCCTTAATTTCACCTCCATGGTTTTAAATACATGACTAATATATCAATGTACGTAAAGACAACGTTACGGGTTAAAGACAGGTGTTATCTAGTACATAACTGTAGTATATTTTTTAAAGTATTTCAACTTAATGGTAAAGGGCCCAGGGCAAGTAACAGATTTCGTACTTCCAAGAAATGAAATTATAACCGAAAGTGGTTACAGATAATTGAACTGAATTATATTTATCAAATGTAATGTAAATAATAGACTATAATAAGCACTTTCAAGAATGTACATCCTTGGCGCAGGCGTCCCTTGCCATAATACAACAGTTCTCAGTATGTATATTGTACATTACTTAATGTAAAATGACAGTGCCTTGTATTATACATTTAAATATTTGTAAATATAAATACTTATACCTAATTGGGAAAATGTTACCATAAAATGGGACTATGACAATTGTTTTCTGTAAATATACAACAGAAACGGATTCTCCTATCGCTTTGTATACAATTGAAAATACCTTCTGTATAAAAACTCTATGAACACTTCAACTTCGCGTTGTCTTTACCTCCATTCACTTCACTTGTGTGAGTCCGCATGGCACTTTCAGCAAACCGTTATAATACGCGCCTCGAACGAACTACCACCCGTGACGTCATCCGAACCGCCCACCTCAATATCGTCACCCGCATCGCCTACCGACGAGACGGTGGCCTTGCCGCCTGTGACGCCGCCGACGCCGCCTGTGACGTCACCGACGCCGGCTGTGACGTCACCGGTGCCGACGTCCGCGACGCCGACGACGATTCTGTCGTCGCCGACGACGCCGCTCACGACGCCGACCTCTGTTCCAACGACGCCGTTCTCTGAGACGACTATAGAGGAGGTTACCAAGCAGGTCGGTAATGTACAGCGAGAGTTGCACTTGATCACTCACTGAAATACCTTAATTGTTGATGTACCACGTGACGTTCTTTCACGGTTTTTTGACACACACGTTTTGCACTGTAGCTCGTTTTGTCAGCACGGTGGAAGATACATTCATATAACATTGTAAATTTTGATCAAGCGAAACTTTGAGCACACGAAATGGTATTATGAAATTAAATTTCTGTCACATTTGGTGTTTTGATTGACATTTTGGCTTGTATTTTGGGTTATAACCATCTAACACTAACCATCAAAATTCTAAATTTCACTAACAACTTTTCATTGTTCGATGCGGTCGCAATCTTTACAAACAGTTCTTGTTCAAATTTGGTTTTAAAAGATGTGTTGCGGAAGTATGTTGTGACGCTTCTCAGCGCCAAGGAAGCGGTGGTAGATAAAAAATTACATGTAAAATGAACCAACCCAGTATACTCCATTTGCAATAAAATATTTTGATTTAGAATTTTCCTCAGAAAAAGTGTCTTACCGACAGCATAGTGATCCTTTAACGATTCCGTTTTTTTTTCTTTTGATGTACGGAACCGTAAAAATCACAAAAACTGAAGGTTGTTCTCCTCAAACTGATGAGTTGACGTGGCGTATTACAGGAGTACGTGAGCTCCACGGAGCGGTCGAGCACCATCATCGGGCGCACGACCGAGACGGTGACGTTCGCGATGCCCGTCAACCAGCCGCCGACCATCACGCACCACATGAAGAAGCTCGCCATCACCGCCGGCAAGGCTTTCAGGTAATATATCCTGCCAATAACAAGGAGAGAGTGTGAGCAATTGAGAGAGCTAGAATGGCGTCGGGGCTGCGATCATTACATGATCTCAGGGTCGGGGATAAGACGCGGCCTATCTTAATCATATTTTGATACCTAAGATACAAGTAAATTATTTTACTTAGTTTAGGTATCACCCTAGATTAATGTACTACTAACCTCAATTCATTATAACATAACAATATAAATATCATTATAAAGAATTTGTATACTCGGCACTTTAATTGTAAATATCTAGTAGGTTAACAAATTGTTCATTGAATTGTATTAGGCTAAGTTTTATAATGAAATAAATTTTATCTTATCTTATATCAAAAGGCCCGAAGTTCGATCCCCGGCTGGGCCATGTACCAATGGGTTTTTCTCGAAACTTAAGTACATTTACTGAATGCTCTCAAACTTTGAAGGAAACATCGTGAGTATATTGCATACGCCGAAGAAGAAATTCTTAGGCGCATGTGAAGTCCACCAAACCGCACTGGGCTAGCGTGGCCCGAGCGCCCTCGTTGAGAGGGTAGGCCTGGGCCCAGCAGGGGGGACATGTTAATAGGCTGTTAATTTGATTTGTACGTTGTTTCAGATACATAATCCCCGCGGATTTGTTCACGGACCCCGAGGAGGGCAGCAACCTGACGTTCACGATGCACGAGCCGGACAAGGCCGCGCTCGGCGCCGCCTCCTGGATACAGTTCCTGCCCACCGAGCGGGAGGTGTACGGCCTGTGAGTAGCCGCGGCAAGCGATGGCGCGGGATGTTATTGTCATTCGTAGACGTATACGTAGCACAGTAGACGTAAAAGGAACAGTGAAACGTATTCGTACAGACGGCAGAAACGCGAGATAAATCTACGTGCCTCGAATTCTTAGCACAACTCGCCCAGGGCCACCATCAGTCGCGAGTGCTCCGCGGTGACGTACGGTCGGCGCGGGACGCTCAGTGGGCAGCCCTATCGCGCGTTAGTCTATTCCTTTTCCATGTACTGTGTACGTAGGCAGGCCCCCACAAGATGGACCGACGATCTGATCAAAGTCTCGGAAACTGACTGGATGCGGACAGCACAGGATTGTGGAGATATTTGGGGGAGGCCCTTGCCCATCAGTCCGTTACCCAGCATGCGGGCAGACCCCGGATGGTGCGCCAACGAACTTGTGAAAATCTATTGAAAATATGCCATTAGCGTTTAGTTACAAATTCCGCTTATATGGCTGTGGAGGGAAGGGACGATATTTTTCGAGCCAAATGAGACTCGTGTCCGGTGCCGTTCTTCGTCACTGTGAGCTGAAATAGACTTAACCTCTCGATACCCGCCGCTCGGATATCGAGCCAGCAAGATATGACGTCAGGTGTAACCGACGCGAAATACGACCAAGTTTCAAAGTTTATGCGCTTTAGGCCTCGGGTTTCAAAAGGTTAAGGGTTAATTTTCCACTCGTCTCCCATACAAACTTGGAATGCTTACAATATTACAGGCCTCTGGAGGCGCACGTGTCCCGCTGGCACTTCACGGTGGAAGCTGAGGACAGCGAGGGCCTGGTGGCGCGCGGCCCGCTCGACATCACCGTCCAGCAGCACCGCAGCGCGCACACCATCAACCACCAGTTCGTGATGCACTTCAAGCTGAACAAGCAGTACCCCAACTCGGTGGACTGGCAGATCAGGGCGCTGGAGGGCATCGTGAATCTCTTCCGAGACACGGACATGGAGCAGCTGACGGTGCTGAACGCGACGCGGAATGGGGACGTGTGCGAGTTCGTGTGGACCAACGACACGCTGCCGAAGGATGCCGCGTGCCCCATGGACGGCATCAATAGACTGATGAAGGTATTAATAATTTTTACTATAAGTAACTTAAGTCGGTGGCGTAGTAGTTAAGGCCTTGGTTTCGAAGGCAGCGGCGCGTTCATCAACAGCCTATTAACGTGTCCCCACTGCTGGGGCTCACACCTACCCTCATAACGAGGGCATTCGGGCTATAATCCACCACGCTAGCCCAGTGCGGGTTGGTGGACTTCACATGCGCCTAAGAATTTCTTCTTCGGCGTATGCAGGTTTCCTCACGATGTTTTCCTTCACCGTTTAAGAGCAGTCAGTAAATGTACTTAAGTTTCGAGAAAAAACCCATTGGTACATGTCCCAGCCGGGGATCGAACCTCCGACCTTTCGATATGATAGGCCTCGTCTTATCCCCTGGGCCACTGACGCTCTTAACGAGCTTTTAACTTTGAACGCGCGGCGCGTTCAAATGCATAGATCAAAGGCACGAGCAATGCGTTTCGAGAACGGTTTCATATAAAACTTTGCATTTGTACGCGCCGCTACCGCCGCTGCCTTCGAGACAAGGCCTAAGACGACCGCGCCTAAAGCGATAAGACCGCCTAAATTGTAATATCTGTAAATTGTTTCTGTATTTAATTTTATCTGTACACTAAAGTATGTTGTATTGTATTAATATCCAGATAATGGAGTCTGCCGTCGAACCGGGCAGTCCGTCCGCGGGTCTAGTCCGCGCCATGTCGCCGGAGTTGAAAGTGAGCGGCGTGTCGTGGCGCGGCGTGGGCCGGTGCGCGCAGACCGCGCCCGCCACCAGGTCGCCGGACACGTACCCGCCGGTGCCGAGGAACCAGGTGGACCACCTCACGGCCACCGTTGGACACCTGCTCGTCTACAAAGTGCCAGATGTAAGTGCGAACAACACCTATAGTCAGGTTTCTCTTATGGGCAGTATGCAGTGTTTTTTTTTACTGAGACATTATGGGGAAGTACAAAACTATAGTTTGTTTGGCATAGTGGAGTCTCTCTTCTGTCAGATCTTCTCTGTCGCCCCTGTAATTTTCACCAATTTAGTCACCTGCAATAATTTAACAATGCAAAGAGTTTTGGGAGTGCTATAACCACAAATAGTACATTACTGCAGGTGCCGGAAACAGAGGCATTGATGGACGAACATGTACCACCAATGTCTCTGTTGCCGGCAGCTGCAGTAATATAACGCTTATTTTTATAACCTCTCTCGTCAATTTCAGGACACATTCTTCGACCCCGAGGACGGCGGCACCCGCAACCTGGCCCTCTCGCTGCGGTACAGCGACCGCTCAGAGCTGCCGGCCGGCCACTGGCTGCAGTTCGACGCCAAGAACCAGGAGTTCTACGGCCTGCCGGGCCCCGGCGACGTCGGCTCGGTCAACTATCAACTGGTAATGAGCAAGTTTAACTCAATACCTTTGCAACCTGGACGTATTTCACGTCAGGTGCGCGGGGCGCCGAGTTCCGTGGCTCGGGTAACGATACCGACCGCTAACGAAATCTCAAAAATAAAGCGGGGTACATTGATTGTACAAATGAATAACTCTTGTAACTTTATAAATACGTATCGTATCGAAGTGAAATGAAAACTATTGTCTACACTACATAGTAATTTAATTTTTTCGCACTTCTCCCACTTGCACCAGATTTCATAGAAATAAGCTTAACCCTTTGTATAATTCTCTGTTCTTTTGTATTGTTTTTATTTTCTGTGTGTACAATAAAGTATTAAATTAAATTATTAAATTAAATTGCATTGGTGTTGTAACAAGCAACCTGGGTCTGAATATAGTGTAGTGTAGTCAATGGTTTTCATGCTACAACCAGGTTTAATTGACGCTATAACCACGAGTTGTCTGGTGTGTTCGCAGATCGCGGAAGATTCAAGCAAGCGGAGCGCCCACGACAGCCTGATGGTGGAAGTGGTGAAGGCGCCCACCATCCGGCCGACGGTGGAGTTCCAGATGACGATGGAGTACCCGTTCCCGTCGCTCGCGTTCAACGCCAACGTCAAGCGCAAGGTGGTCGAGAAGCTGGCCGAGCTGTTCGGACAGAAGGAGACGGACAATATCAGGATACACAGTATCACGGATCATCCTACCACTATCATTTGGTAAGTTGTTGGAAATACCGGTAGTAATAATAATATGATAATAATGTTTGGACAAATTTACACACGGCTGTTTAGTCCCAAACTAAGCCGAAGCTTGTAAATGGATACTCAACAACTGATAAACATACATAAATACGTTTAAATAAATACTTAAATACATAGAAACACCCAGAATCCGAAAACCAACAGATATGCTCATCACACAAATGTTGGTCCCGGGTGGGAATCGAACCCACGGCCTTTGGCGCAGTAGGCAGGGTCATTACCACTACGCCAACAGGCCAGTCAGATTTTGGTTTTGTTTCATTTGTATTTCTGAGTGTAAACAAATACCGACAGGTATCTTTGCCGTCGAACGTTGCCATGCCAGTGTGACCCTACCGTATCAGAGCGTAGGATTTTAGGATCCGCCGATAACCTAAAACCCTACGGAAGGGCCATACATAACCTACCAGGATCAAACCTTTTTTTTATATGTATAAAAAGAATGACAAATGTAGTTTGAGCCGTTTTGAAAATATCGAAATTAGTACCGGCAGGGTCGGAGATATACTAGTACCTACTAAAATATTATACCTTCATTTAAGTATTTTTTATTTTTTACCAAAGCACGAGCAGTGTTACCGGTACCAGAGACGGCAAGGGAAATTGTGTAATTTGAAAGTAACTACCACATCCAACTTCAATAATTGGACTTCGTGAAATTTATAATAATATTGATTAATGCCTAACTTACTACTTGTCTCGCAGGTATAACACAAGCCTACCAATGGACCGATGCCCCAAAAAAGAGATCGAGGAACTGCGACAGATGATAATAGTGGACGAACTCAACAACATGGGGAGCGCGCTGAAATGGAACGTCGACCACGTGTTCGACAAAGACCAGAAAGTCATGTCCATAAGGCTCATACCACTCGGCCTGTGCGCCGAGCAGAACACAAAGACGCCTAAGATGGCGCCGCCGGTCTTCATAGGGTCTACCAACAAGCCTGGACCTTCGGATGGCTACACGGAATACCTGGTCACCTTCATCATTCCGGCGGTGGTGATCGTGTGTATGATATTGGTGGCCGGCATTATTGCGTGCGTGCTGTATAGGAGGCGCCGGACCGGTGAGGGATTATTTTTTATTATGTATTTAAAAATTAATCTTAATTATATAATTATTTACGGGTCTTACACACGAAATAGTTTTATACGAGATCAAGCAATCAATCAATATCAATAACACAAGATCAGCAGAGGGTAGTTTCAGAAACTACTTACAGCGATCAACAATGACAGATCGCCTCTCCAGTCAGCTCGTGACCACGGCCAGTGTAACCTGGTCGAAACGTCGGGCAAGGTAAATAAAACTGTTTCGTGTGTAAGACCCGTAAATAATTATTTAAATATGAATAGAAAGCGCGAAAGTCTAAAATTAATCTTAGTCTTAGAACTGGAGTCTTCTGGAGTGGAGACCGCGGACCGGTACGCGCAGCGTGGGACCCCCTCCGTGGACCGACGACCTAAAGAGGGTGGCCGGTAGGGTGTGGTGACGTTCATCGGGGATGGCCTTTGTACAGGAGTGGACGTTGAAGGGCTAACATGATGATGGCTGATTACAACAAGTTGTAATATTCTTGATACAATGAACATTTTTACTAACAATTATTTTAACTGTATAGGCGGTCGCTGGATTCAGAATGAGAATGCTTGACCCTTGAGTGAGATAGAAGGTGAACTAACATGATATACTAAGCTCATGCTCACTGTTGCTTGCACGGTCAAACCCTTGAACAGCCAGCCATTTTGCCAGTTCTTTCTGATACTCGAATTTTTAAAAATTGTATAGGTACCATTTTCATTGTCTACGAAAATCATTGCATTTGTTGTGCATTTAGTATATTTGGCGAGCATTTTAATTTGTCTTGGTGGGTTAAAATTATTCCTAATATATCTAGTCACGTTGTAAAAATATACATAAGGTCAACTTGGGTAAATGCGTCCATGGGGAAAATGCAAAAAATTAAATTACTTAATGAAGAGACATCTAAGGTTTAAAGATACTTTATTCTCATAAAAGACAAACGTCACTTACATGAGAAGAAGACATTAATTTAGTACAATGTAGTAGTCACTTGCACCGGACAGAATCACACTAACTATTCTACTACGACATCTAGTTAATAAAACCTTAATTAAGCCAACCATAATTAAGTTTTTTATATATTGTTATATGTATTTCTTAGTATCTAAGGTATTTAATATGTAATATGGCCCATAGTGGCTGAAATAAAGATAATAATAATATTAAAAATAACAAAATCCAAGAACAAAAAATACTAATCGATTTTTCAAATGATTTTATAGATAACAGGGTTTTCAATTATTTGTATCCTCAATGAATACCATAATTTTTTGTCGCATTTGCCCCTATGGACACAGTTACCTTAAGTTATCCTTACGATGATCACCTGATCATGTACGCGCGTATTTTAATCTCGCTAAAGCGTGACACACACTGGGCGGCGGCGTTGCGAAAGCGTTGCGTCGGCGAAGGTTTGTATGAAGAACGCGCCGCGCCGCGCCGCCGCCGCTTTGACGTAAAGGGCTTCATATTATTTCGAACATTACAGAAAAAAACTGCAACGCTTTCACAACGCCGCCGCTCAGTGTGGGTTACGTTTAAATCTTTTGCATAGCAGAAGTGCATTATGGCTGACGAGTTTGCGGTTTTTCTTTGTTATGTATGATTAATTGATTATTCATACATACTGTTGAATCACATATTGAAGTGTTATTTACAAAATTATAATGGTTATTGCTATCTAGTATCTATATATTGCCAAAACCTTGTAAATACACTTTGGTGTCACTAATTTACAGCACACTAGGTGTTATAATCGGCTACACAACAAAATCATTCGTTCGGTTATCGAAATACCCGTTTATTTTATAACGACCAACTTATTCAATTACGAACTGTTTCAAACATTTCCAGAATTTTCAAAAATTCTGGAAATGGATAATATCTTGTATCCACTATACCAGTAATTAATTCGTCATATATTTATTTACATATTATAAAATAAGACACAGCACAGCACACACATAATATAAATATTTATAGCCGCTAGTGATCGCTAAATGCTAGAATGTTGTTACCAAAGTTATAAGAATATTTTACCGCATATTATATTGTAGTTGCCATTAAAATTATTCTTTATTACATTGCCATATATAGGTGGTGGTTACATGGCACCCTGTTAGGGTATAGTAATTTAATTACAAGCTATTAGAAACATTGAAAGAAATACAAAACTAGACTACATAGCAATAAACTAAACTAATATGTACTGAAGGTTCTGTTAAAATTTATCGAGTCTGTATTCATTAACGCTATAGTAGGATTTCTCTATTAGGAATTAAAGGGGTCTCTTCCTCTCATCTGATATATACCTGTCGTATTTGTAATTCGATACGATGACCGACGTCCCATTCGCAAACAGTCTATCAACTCCATCCGTGCAAATAATTATTTGACGCTGTGCTCAGAGAAAATCGATAAAAAAAGAAAAGTCGATAGACTAATTAGCCAGAATTTGAAGTTGCAACGTAGCCATTGCGACGTCATAAGATTTAAACTAGTTTCTAGATTTCTATGATTAATAAATTATAATTCTTCAATTGAATTTCTCGAAATTCCATTTTACATATCATTTTTCAACCACACAGTCCATACATTTACATGCGTGTTCAAGCTAAAGCAAAGTTCTAAATTTTCAGGCAAAATGAGCGTGGGTGACGAAGAAGAGCGTCAGGCGTTCCGCTCGAAGGGCATTCCCGTCATATTCCAGGATGAGCTCGAAGACCGGGGCGACAGCGAGCCGGTCCACAAGAGCCCCGTCATCATGCGCGAGGAGAAGCCGCCCCTGCTGCCGCCGGCGCCCGACTACCGCTCCGGCGAGGACGCGCCCTACCGCCCCCCGCCGCCCTTCGCCGCCTCCCGCACCCCCCCTCGACCCAAAGCCACACCAACCTACAGGAAACCCCCCCCGTACGTGCCGCCTTAAAACAACACTGCCTCACTATTATAAGCCTTAGTACGTAGAGTAGTGTTGTCGGAAAGTCGATAGTCGATGCGTCGATTGCTCCCGAACCGAACATTATTTACGACGCTGCACTAAAAATTAAATATATAATTTTTAGTTTTTTAGCAAAAGTTGCATGTAAGTATGTAACTAAAAATTATTTAAGTTGACAGAATTCGCTGTGTACGACGTACACTTGCAGCCTTTTTTTAAATAGTATAAAATGATATTTTTAAATAAAGTAACTAACATTAAAATGTTAGTAATTTATTTAAGTAAATAAAAAATATTATAGGTATTTAAAAAGTTGTCAAAAGGGCGGGTTATGCCAATTAATATTTTTAGTTTTCCTTTCCCAATCGGTCTAGTAGATCTATAGTTGTCCAGGAGACATACAGACGGACCAACATTTGCATAAGAGTATCCGTTTTGACGTAACGCACGTTCTAATAGGAAAATAACAAATAAGCAATACATTAATTTAAGAAATTAGGTAGGTACTTAAGCTGGAATTGGAAACAATAAGATATTTTAGCGATTTCGACTTTCCGACTATACTATAGTAGAGTGATCGTGTCTCGATTTGTGGTTATGTATGAGAGAAAACTTATAACAAAATAATTATATTAACGATTTCTATAGGAACTTCGCGAAGTATGCTTAACTAGTCGTCTCGAGTTTTCTTTTTACTATTTATTTTCGAATTGGAATATAAACTGGCATCTATTGTATAAAATATTTGGAGCATTTACATAACTATTGAAGTTATGAATGAAATGCATTTATTACGATTATTAAATATTAAAAATTAATTAGGTAAATCAAACCTCATTCAAGGCAAGGAATTGTTCACAGTTATTAAGTACGAATTTCATATATAAATTGTAAGTAATCACGAACTAACTTGTGAGATATAAATAGTTTGTAATCTGGTATGTTACGGTGTTGATAATTCAATTATGTAAAAACTGGAGACTTCACAATAATATAGTTGTACCTAGCATTGTTGAGGTAGTTACATTAGATATTTAAGATAAGGCGCAGTTTTTTACGCGAGTGATTTTTATACCCTTAATAGGCTGATTTCATAGTCGAGCTACCTAACTTACAATACACATTCAACTAAAAATGTGTCTCGAACTTTATATAAAGAAACAAATTAAGTGATTGGAATATTACCATAACCAAAAGCGTTATGATTTATTTAGACATGTCTACATAGGACATTATAATTATGACCTATTGCAAAGAAGCACAAAACACAATTTAATTTATTTTAATTAAAACATTGTTCCGAACGATTTGCCCTGACTTGAAACCGGCCTATAACACTTTAAATAAGCATGTCTCAACAATTAACTAAGTTGGCATGATCCACAAAATGTTGACATAATACAATATGTCAATTATAGTAAATTTGTTTACTTACAAGACTACTACAATAATATTACAGTAACAAGTGTTTGGCTAGATATGTGCCATTGTTTTGAGAAGTTGTTATTTAATAATGTAATTTAAAATTAAAAACATATCGAGAATGTAACGTTTTAGCCTTTAGCGTAGTTCTTCCATGCACGATGTAACGTTATAGCCTATACTTATAGGTAGCTGAGAGGTTGTGTGTTTGTATGTGGGACTTGTTCGGTTTCGAGGTGCTACAAAAAGATATCACCTACAGTATTCTATTTCTAAACGATATTGTTATCGGGGTCTTGTTATTTACTTGATGACTAACATTTGTGATTGGTCCAAATCTGATAGCAAGATTCGTATCTAACAATGCGTAGGTAAGAGAATACGAGGTCTTTGCGCCGACATGTTTAGGAAAATCTTAAGGCGGCAATGGGAGGCAAAACTACCACTGCTCGCTGCTAGGCGGCGCCACAAGCGCATAAAAAAACCCAATCTAAAGGTGTTAAATCGTAAACAAATACAAAATTATAAATTTCGTACAAAATATCTGAATTTACTTGTGTATAAATTCACTTTTCAATTCGACCATTTTCACCACAATGTTTTTACTAACGCTAGTGGCGCCATCTGAGTTGAGCTTTTGGTAAAGCCTCCCGTACACTTCGCAACGTTTGCGAAACATCTGGATGGCCATGCTTTCCATTCATTCAGTCCTGAGAAGAATGGCCGTCCAGATTCAAGATGTGTATTGCCAGCAACAAAATATGCTAATGCATGAATGAATATGATTAGCAGTATACAATGACTATGCATTACAATGTATTGTAATAATTTATACAACTGACTCTAGTTCTAGGTTACGAATAGATATTTTTAAGAATGAAATATCATTTTGTACTTGTCTAATTAATGCTGTAAGATTAACAAATTGTGTAAACGATAGGGACTATATTGAACGAAATGAGCTATATAAATAACTTTCCTTTGGATGTATTTTTTTCTACTGTAACTCATTTAGAGTTTTGCATTTATATATCTTTTTTATTTAGTCTTATATCTATCTATACACTTTTATATAGGACAGCTATGAATAACAGCTAACTTATGTTTATGCTTTGTTTTCTTTAAGTGAGTAAGTACTTAATGATGTCCACTGAAAACCGAACCATTTTGATTTAAACTTACCTATGGCAGCATTTTTTGTTTAATTAACTTTTGATTATATGCGCACATAATTTATGTAATTAATGAGCTTTTATTTTTTAAAGTAAATAAAATGATCTAGTGAACATTATCTTTTTTTGGTATACCTACCTGTCATCTAAGTTTAAACGTGTGTAATAAATTCAATTCTTAGAGGTAACTTTACTACAAACCCTAAACTAGGATTTTCTCATGTGCTATAGAAAAAACAGGGGCAGTAAAGAGTAACTAGTGTAATTGTCTGGGAATTCAAACCCACGACCTGTCGCTTGTGTCCAATGACCAAGCCACTGAGCCAATGAGATTAAGCGGATTTTCCAGCAGTAGATACAAATGTGAGCTGATGATGAACGATTCAATGATCTCATGAAACTCATTTTAGCTCACTTTGAAAGTTTGAAGTGTACTTGCCATGGCTGAAAGCAGGACCTGCGCTAATGAGTTGAACGAACTTTACTTTTCTATTTATTCGTCGACCGACAAAATCTAGTTTTTTTTAAATAACGACATTTTGGATAACTATCTATTCAGAATTGAAGTTGCCAAGATGACGTTTACGTGGACCGGGTATGATGGCGAGGCGTTCATTGGGGAAGACCACAGAACACCAAAAAAGCTCGCTACGCTCCCAGGTTTTATTAAATCTGTGGGGAAGACTTATTATGCCCGGGCAGTTATTGAAGAACT
Organism: Metalampra italica; assembly: GCA_949699065.1. NCBI lineage: Eukaryota > Metazoa > Arthropoda > Insecta > Lepidoptera > Oecophoridae > Metalampra > Metalampra italica. Next base: position 6,470,331 of record OX452986.1, read on the forward strand.
GATAGAACAAAGTATACATCCAACTGATATGACAATTCCTCCGCCAAACAATGAAACTATAAGGCTGATGATTGATTTTATGGAACTAGTACTACGTACCAGTACATATTAGTTCCATGATGGATTTATTTCACCTGACATTCTTCAAAAACGGAATGATTTTTGATGAAAGCGAGAAAGCAACAAACAAAACACTAACTATTAGGTACCATGAGCTAACGAGAGAACGTTATACAGAATCTTAACTCGTTTGCAAATATTAACAGAGAACTGAACTCAGATTAGAACTAGACAGTGGTTAATCTGAGGAACTGAACGACTCTTTTGGCGGGAGCGAAGTGTCATGGTCGTCTCTTCCATTTTATTTTCTTAAATTAAATATTTTGCGGGTTTCAATGTGTAATGGTGATAGTATTTTACACATTAAGTGGTTGTGTATATTGTGCGGGAAATTTAAAAAAATGTCCCTTGGAAATCTTCATTAGAGTCACTAAGTGAGGATAAGAACTTAAGTGAAAATCGCCGACTAACTCTAGTCAAGCTCTTTTTTTGTGGAGGCCGTGCTGTAACCGCCGGTTTAAATAAATACCTTAAATAAGACTTTAAATTCAAAATAAGATATGGCTTAAAAGTCTCGTTACCATGACAAAATCTACTTTAAAAAAAAGAGAACTGAACTGTCAAATAAGTCATGTTCACTGTCAGCTGTCATTTCATTTCATTTGTCGGGGTGCGTTCCAAAACATGTAAAATTCAATAGTTAAAGTGTAAATTCCATCTACCTCGGTTCCAAAACTCAAAGTTAAATTTTAACCGGAGGTTTTGAAATTGACGTACTCGGGTGATATTCCAATTGACATTTAGATTTTTTCACCCGGTAAAAATCGTCATTAATATTTACTTCTGTCAAAATAACAGCGTTGCGATGTTCGAGCGCAAAGAAATTGTGCTTTAGTTCAATTTCTTTATTCGAGCAGCTACAAACTACAAGTAAACGAATGAGACGGCGGCCTTAGCTAGATATGTACATCACTGCATTGCATGTGTAATTCGTTGTTGATTAGGTACCTTTTTGTTGTCCCGAAGCTTCTAATTTATATTCATCAAAGGTCTGTGCTGTAAGCTAAGCCCGCTTTTGTGTTTCCTGTAAAAACTGATTGCTTGCGAGGGTTCATATCCTAATAAGCAACATCGTGGATTTCATTGTTTCGTTATGTTAACGCCTTCAATGTTTGATTTTGATTTTTTAATTTTCTCTAACAAAAGGTTTTAAATCATGATAATCTAATCTAAGTAAGGTGCTGGCAAAACAAAAAAAATCGATTGAAGCCACAACCAAGAATAATAATAATACAAAAAAAAATTAACACACCAAATATAATTTGTCGAATCTTAAAAACCTATGTTCCGTAAACAGGGACGTATTGTCAGCTGTTTTTCACTCTGACATTGTACCTATAGTTTTAAAACAAAGATTACCTACTAGTTGGAATATCACTCGGTAAACATCGGTTCCAAAACACTAATTCAGAATAGGTAATTTTCGCCCGATGGTTTTGGAACGCACCCTCGAAGTGCGAACGAAAACAGAAAAGAAAGAGTCACATTTGATTTTTAATTTGCATTTTTCATATTTTTGCTGTGAATTCACGGTATTAAGTAATTCATTACACAACGCAATAAATAACATGGAAGTTACAACGCCAGATCCGAACAAAGGAAGTGGAATGCAGAGGAAGAAAAACAAGAAATTAAATCTCCGAAGTCTTCGGTTGTCTCTCAAGTATAGACCTGAAATCCTAAAACTTATTTTAAAAATGAGGCAATGTATCAAGAAGAAGAGTTTGCTGTTAACAAAATTAAAGCGGCAGATGAAATTGTTGATAGTAAGTACATATTCATTTAAAACCTATAATAAAAATAATTTGGACAAATTTCACAACACAATACTTATAATCACGACGGTTAGCTAATAAAACAGTTACACTGGTTAGTATGAATGAAAGTATAAGAGGGCACAATAAAAACCTTGGAAAAATTTGGTAACCTACCATCACAATTTTCTTCCACGGCAATCTCCTCGCAACCTACCAAGATTTTATTGTTGACATCTCATATTATAGGTGTAGGTACTTACTCTAAATTCCAGCCACGCAATGAAGTAGCTCTTATCAGTCTTACTTTACTAACCTAATGGTTGAAGTGAAGAAAAGAGGGCGCTGAGACAAAAAAGTGTGACAGTTAGCAGTTGGAGCACCCTGAAGGTTAGGTTCGTTAGGTTACTGATGACGCTTGGAGTGAGCGAAGCGAGCGACAGTACCTGGAAAGAGGTAATAAGGAAGAGTGATGTGTCAAGTAATTTTATCATTGCGCCCCGTTTTGTTCAATAACTGAAGATTAATGAACTTTCTAGGTATGATAGAATCATGTATTTACTTTCCATTACTTATTACAGGAACACTCTGAAGATTCATCTATGAAGGCTGGAAATGATACTAATATAGTAAATTCAATAAGAGCACAAGACTGTGATTGTACTGCGACAACTATTAAAATCGAAACAAAAAGTCCTAAAGCTTCTGATATTTTGCAAAATGACGACAACTCTACAACTAATATAAGTAAAACCACTGCAACTTTTGTTTTAAAAAACTCATCAACACAAACTGAAGAAACACCTCTAAATAATGACACAAACAATAAGAATGCAAATCAGATTACTGACAGAAAAGATGAATGCAGTGAAAAAAAAGAATCTTTAGGTTGGCACATCAATAAAACAGAGGATGAAGGGAAGAGTATAGCAGAGCAAGTGAAGGAGGCAGCGCAAAGTGCATTACAGCAATCCGGAATGGTGTACATAGAATCAGCCGGCATGTATTATGACTACAAAACTGGTTACTATTACAATACTGTGAGTCTGTAGCTACTTAATCTAATGTAATAAAGAATAATGTATGTAGAAAAAAGATGTCTAGGGATAGAAAGTATTTATTATGCTGATGCAAACTGAATGTACTTAAATGATTAGAATATAATATATGTGTGTATTGTATTGTATGTGTGTATATTCAACTATTATAGTTAATTCAAAACATTTTATTCAAACCATTTAGTTATTAGAGAAGCAACTTTGACCCTGTGGTAAATCAACATAAAATAAAACTAAATCTGATGGTTTATGGACTTTTTTTTAAGATCCAATATTAAAACCATATTAAAATTAAGTATCTGATTAGTTAAATAGGATCACTATGAAACATATTGAGGTTGCATGTGTAGCCATTTGCATAGTAGGTTCATGTGCAACAGTAATGGCTGCAATAGGAGCTGCTTAGGGTCCTGACCTGCCGCAAACCTGGTCGACAACAGCGTATTTTAATACTGTCAATGAAATTAGCATCTTTGAAATTTTTAGAATAAAGTTCATGAATCATGAAGGAGTAAATTGTAGCTGGTTTTCACCAGATCTGCTTTGACCCATGCCATCAGGTGGGATGTCTGCCTATTAGCTACTTTGGATTGTTAATTGGTTTGGTTCATTTTAGATTGGGTATTTGCTTCCAGGAATTAGGTTTGTACTACCACACTGACACTGGATGTTATTACCGCTACTTGGATGAGAAGAAAGAGTTTGTCTTTCACTCCTACCCAGACAGGAGTGCAGTAGCTGTAAATGCATCTTTGCAAGCTCATGAGAAAAGGAAAGCCAAAAAACACAAGAAGGTCAGTAATAAAATGAGTTTAACAAAGAAAATGCCAATAGCAAACAGTTACACAACTATTGTAAAAAATGGGGACAGTTGGTTGTGAAAGACCAATTGGATTGATCAATAAGGAAATATGTTTTTTTTCTCCATATCATTTTAATTTTCTTTTTTTGTTTTCAGGCTCAGAAAACTGAAGAAGAAATCGACAGTCTCACGAAAAACCTATCACAGGTCTCACTCAGAGGCCAAACCGCCTTAGGTAAATACAATGATACCAAGTTACTCCCCAATACCAAAATTATCAATGTATATTACAGGACAAAGAAGATGAAGCAACCAAACCCAAGCGAAAGAAGAAATCTGAAGAAGACAAAGCAAGCAAACCAAACCGAAAGAAGAAATCCGCCAAGAAGATGGAAGCAGAAGAAAATGTCAGTACTAAAGATGAAATTCAGAAACATAATAAGACTGACATAGAGAAAAATGAAACAGATATAATATCTTCTGACTGCAAAGAGGATGAAGAGAAACAGAAAGATGAACAAGATGGAACAGATTTAGCAGATTTGGAAGATGGGGAATGCAGTGAAACTGAGAGTGAGAAGTCAGATGATGAAGAAGAAATTGAGTCTGATCATAGCACTTCGACGGCTAGTGATGATGGTATAAAAACATTTGATAAACATTTTTTTAATTGATAATGGGACAAAAGATGGAACATAATGTACCGAGGCGCCTTTGAACTTCGAAAAATACCAACACAGCACTAGTGCAGCACGGGGAATAGGGTTGAATTGAAACGCAGTTTATTAATCATAAGATAAAAATAGGTTAGATTTAAACCCCAACAGCACTTAAAATCCTTTGCATTGTTTAATTATTGCAGGGAAATACATCCCGCTCAGACATACATCACTCTACAGTTTGTTCCATGGCTTGCAGTACATTGACTATCTCCTTCAATCCGAAATTACCTAAGTCAGATCCATATCCTACTAATACTATAAAGGTGATAGTTTCTAAGGATGTTTGTGAATTTGGATGAATGTTTGGATATTTGTTACTAATTCACGAAAAAACTACAGAACAGATTTTTATAAAACTTTACAGCTATATAGATTTACATTAGAATAACACATAGGACATAACCTCGGGAAAAGTTTTAAAGTAAATTTTATTTTAGAAGTTTAAGTATCAGCTTATTAAGATAACTATTTTCTTGCTGCCAGATGCTGTGGCCAAACACCACCCACCATGCATGAGGGTCATCGTCCGGGACACCAATCTGCCCAAGCTGAAAGTGGGCACTCTATTCCTGGTCACAAAAGACGGCGGCACGGTCGGCAGGGAGGGGGAGCAGCACACTATACTGTTAAGGGATACCAATGTGTCAAGGGTAGGTTTTTCTGTCAGCACATCGAGCTTGGCAGTAGCTTGTTGCTATAATTCCCGTAGAATTTTTGGCGGCTGAATGAATATAGTCACAGATAGTTTGCACATCGCTGACAATGTTTACGGTCCATAAGCGAGATAGTGTGATAAATAGAGATGTCCAAAAATTTGAAAGTTAGATTCGGTTGATCGAATCAATGAACTATTTCTTGAAATTTAATGAGCGTCTCTAGTGAACCCACGCACAGCTCTCCTTTGGCACCTAAAATTAGTCTGCGCAGAAATCAGCTAACTTCACAAGACCGCCAAAAAACTCTACGGCGACTATACTATAGTAAAATAAAAATATCTGGTGTGAAAAACATAGGTAAAGACAGTCCAGTGCAACCCAGGATCTGTCAGTAGCCAAAGCTTTTCTATAACGTAGGCCTAGCTTAAATTTTGATAAAAGTCCAACCAGTGCGTACTTTCAGTGATCTTCTTTCTAATTACAGCAAACTAATCTACTACACAGAAACCAACTACCCTTTATCCAGATCTCTTCATCAATTGCTGTATTTATGCTTACAATCTCGTGTCGCCAACATTCGCTGACATGAGCGTAATAATCCTATCCTACTAATATTATAAAGGCGAAAGTTTGTAAGGATGTGAGGATGTTTGTTACTCTTTCACGCAAAAACTACCGAACAGATTTTGATGAAACTTAGTACAGTGATAACTTATATCCTGGAATAACATATAAGTCGCGGGGCGTTCACTTGTACCCCCTAAGTAATAAAACGCCTACATAGAGGGCGCTGTTTCACAATGTACACGGGAAAATCTTTTCTACGCGGGCGGAGCCGCGGGAAAAAGCTAGTTATTCAATAACACATTCGCTTTACAGACTCATCTGGACATAAAGTACGACATGGAAAAACGAATGTATATGGTGACAGACCTGGGGTCTAAGAATGGAACACTACTTAACGGCATCCAGATGTCAGAGAGCCAAGTTGTCAGCAAACCCATGGAGGTGAGTCTTTCAATGTAACCAGAGCCCGGTATCATGGCGCTCGAATGAATGCATAGAAAAATATAAACAGATGGTACGGTCGACCGCACGTCATTGGAAAAAAAAAACAGTATAAACTGGTCTCTCATAGTATTGAAACTCCCTAATAGGCTAAGCCAGCTCAAGGTCAATTACAACTGACGTGCGGTCGACTGTACATAATATAGGTATATTACACATTGTAACACTATATAAACTATCTAGGATAATAAATAGTACATTGTTAACCTAGGTGTGAAAGTAACTTATTTAAGTCCCGAGACGGGGTTTGGCGCCCGACGCGTAGCGAGGGCGCCAATAGTTCGAGGGACCTCTAAATAAGTCTTGAACCCGAGGGAAACACTGTGCTTTTCATTAAGAATACACTGAAAGTAAAAACATAAACAAAATGAGTTTTAATACAAATCTCTGCTATACGGAAGTATAAACAAAACTCTACAACTCGAAAAAACAAAAGAAGATCGGATTGCCGCTTTCCCGTCTATTTTGTTTTTCTTTCTGTGGCCGGCCAGGTATTCTGCCATTATTTTTCATTTCCATCATTGAAAAAATGGCAAATATTTTGCCCAAATCTATTTTATTTTAAAGAAATAGTTGACAGTAATAATTATAATAAAGTCATTTTAAAAAATATATTCTTTAATTATTACATAACTTTATGTTATTTCAATTTTACATTGCGCTGTAATTGAGAGGCTGTATAGCCAGTTGGAACATGGTCCAATAGAAATGTCAAAATAGTACTAGTATTTTTTTTCATAATTTGACAGCTGTCAGTTGAAAGCGATTCTCCCTAGGGCTGAGATGTATTACTTTCAACCCGCTACTCAGGCAACTTCAGACCTTCTTTCAGAGTATGAGTAATGAAAAAAAGTTAAACATATCTTAATGGCCGGCCAGTTAATAATTAAGTTAAGACAATACCTAAATGCCACTGAATGTTTTCCTGAGCTGCATTTATATAACGTGATTAAGTGGCCTTTTCTGTCACTGGTTTTATTTTGGAATATTATGTTGTCATTCAATTTTTATAAATAATTTGACTGTACATAAAACTTAAACCGTCTTGTTATTTTTTTTTCATTCGTGCGCAAAGGTAGTATATAAGTAGATAATAAGTTTTTCTCACTCACTCGCTAATTTATTTAATAATTTTCACCGGAATAAAACAGATAGTATATTATTTATGTAACAAACAACTTTTAAGTTTCCGCCAGCTGCCATACGCAGAACGTCGCTCTAGCCAAGGGGCGTCCGGTAAAATGGCTTCCCAAGCGTGCTCTATACTCGCGATCTCGTCCATTTTAACATAGCTCTATTATCTATTATTGCATAACGACTATCGGTTCTCCAACAGTGACAAATAGGTACTGCCACTCCACTAATAGCTTTTAGAGCTACATCTCGATACGATCGGACACAACGTGTACTTAAAGCCCCAAGGGCCTAAGAAACAAGTCCTTTAACCATAACCTAAGGGAAGGAAGAAATTGTCTGGAACAGATCTCTTATAGAGATATGTCCACCAGTGTTCGCTGTTGTCAATTCTTTGTTCAATTTTTATCTGTGCTATGAAGTATTTATAAGGTTTCTGACTTAGCGGGCTAGGAGTGTCGAGATTTATGAATAATGTAATGATGAAATCATCATCGGCCTGCACTAGTCCACTGCTGGACATAGGTCCCCCAAAGCGCACCACTGAGCCCGATCTTCGGTTCTCCGCACCCAGTCACTGCCAGCCGCCTTACGCAGATCGTCGCTCCATCTAGCCGGGGGGCGTCCCACACTACGCTTGCCCAGTCGTGGTATCCACTCGAGAACTACCCCAGCGGTTATCGGTTCTCCGACAGACGTGACCAGCCCACTGCCACGTTTTTGAACTATGTCGAATGCTTTGGTTCTCTGATGAAATGATGAAATACTTCTCAGGTAATTCACGGCAGTACAATACAGTTGGGTGAAACAAGATTGTTATGTCACATACACCCAGGGAATGACACGTGCGGCCATTGTGAACCGGGACTTCTGATGGAGAGTGAGTTATAATTTATCCTTTCTTTGAAAACAATCGTTTATCTGCTCCTTTTTTCTCCGTTTTTCTTCTCTGGAACTACCAGTCAGTTTTGAAAAATGAGAAAAAAAAGTCAGAAATAACTTCTAAAACGCAGGCGAAGCGGGAAAGATTATAAAGATGTTAATACTGATGCTAGCATTCTATTTACAGCTCAAGAAAAGGAGAAGGTCGCGTACACACGAACGTGTAGCGTTCAAAAGCAGTACCACATGGAATTGGCGAGACTGAAGAACAAATACACGCCTGAGCCGCTAATGATAGAAGACGGCTCGTACAACGACCGGGCCAAGGCGCGGCGGGAGACCGTCGGCTCGTCGCACCATTCAGTGAAGACGCAGAGCACTGACGTGGACACGTTAGTAGCTATTGTCAATTAGCGATTTTCAAGTATCTAGCTCTTCAAATCATGTTCTATATCTCGATAGGATTGCACTGCCTGCATCGTCGAATGTTATAGTGTTTGAGAATGTTTGCAAAAGCACATGAAGCAAGGCCATAAAATTGAAGAAAAGAAAAAAAATTAACCCTCGCGACTAAAACTTTGTTCTCTTAGTTTATTTTTTTTATGTTGCACAAATAACTATTTAAATGATCAGGTTCGATTCCCTAGTCTTCCACTTTTTCTTATCTATAATATGCTATGGTTCCATAATACAATTTTTTTATCGCTTAAAGTTTTAACGTGTTGTTTTTACCTTAGTTTTTGCCCATGCCCAACAAAATGGTCTTGATGAATCAACCCTTGGTTGGCATTTAGAACAATAAGGGCTTCTTTCACCACTTGCTGATAAAGTCTCAGATACCCTATTTTCAGGTTATCTGACAGATAGCCTATTTTTTTGGTTTCACAGGTATTCAGATACCTGATTGCCTATATCTTATATATTTTATATAGTCTATCACACAGATTTATCTGATAGATTAGTTTATCCGTAAGATTACTATCTGTAACAATATCAGGAAGTGGTGAAAGAAGCCCTAAAAGTCTTAGAACCAATGTGTTTTACATAGACATTCTCGTAACATCAACAAAACTGGGCCTAACTTATATCTATCTGCAATAACCGGTTTCAGAGGCGTTCAATATCGCGTACTGAATGTATGAACTTTAATGTTTTTGTGACAGGTTCATAGAACCAGAAAACAAAGGCTTCAAGTTGTTGGAGAAAATGGGCTGGTCGAAGGGCGAGGGACTCGGCAAGGACTGCCAGGGGGACACAGAGCCCGTAAGTATTAAACATGTATTATTTAGCGTTTTTTTGAAGCCTTCATACTGTCCCGCTGCTGGGCAAAGGCCTCCCCTCTTTATTTAATCGTATGGCGTTAATTTAATATTAGAATAGGTGAATTTAGCTCATAAGTCAACATTCATTTTGTTCTGGAGCCAATTGGCAGCGTCAGATCAGGTGTGAGATTAGGGTTGCCACCTGCCACTTCTTGATTTACGGGTTACCAGCATTAAAAAAACGGTTTTAGATTTTTTTACGGGAGACATTTAAAACAACATTTTAATTATGAATATATACATATAGATACCAGGGATGTTAGATATCAACCAAATTCTAACTCAGAAATTATGACAACGGCCTCCAAAATGATATTTCGGAAAAAAATACTATGACGCACGGCGAGCGCGAAGCGCGAGCCTCAAAAATTTTATAGCGCAGTTGATTTTAATTGAAATTTACACTTAACAAAACCTACGACACTCGCCAACCAGCAAGAAAACGTCAGCGTTTGGTTTCGCCAACCTGCTCCGGCTGAATTTGTTGAAAATACGGTAGCTTTGTTCACCCCGTATTTTAATTTCCCAATTACGGATTTTTGTATTACCCTAGCCTGAAAAACGGGAAAACCCATAAATACGGGGCATCTGGCAATCCTATGTGAGATCGATCAGGTCGGCAGGGGATCCAGGGTATGCACGCAGCGGGCAGCGCTGGATGATGTGTTCCATCGTCCGGTCCTCTTCGCCGCAGTCGCATAGGGCCGACTCTCTCCATCCCCACTTGTGCCTGAAGGCCGTGCCCAGTTCCCAGGCGATCCCCTCTTATCTTGTTAGAGGGCCAGGAACATCTGCGAAACTTCGAAAATCTTTTGTGCCAAACCCCTGTCCAACAACGACCTTCTGATTTATTATGTATTTATTTAAAAGTATTTATGTATGTTTATCAGTTGCCGAGTACCCATGTACAAGCTTCGCCTTAGTTGGGACTAAACAGCCGTGTGTAAATATGTCCAAACATTATTATATTATTATTATTCTGAGATTGTATACTACCATATTCTAGTAAATATTTCATTCATTCATTCCTACAAATCTAATATACCAAACTTTTCATTTGCAAAGCCTCTAAATTCGTAAAATTGAATCCCCGTACGCGGTCATGGTTAGGATAAAGTCGTTAGTCATCTGACAATGTCAAGAAAAACTACAAAATGAATTATAACTCCATCCAGAATTTGACGTGACTAATTAATTTAGGGCAGACATATCTTTAACCTTGCTAACCTAAAAGAGTAACAAAATTTGGCGGGCATTAAGGGTTCTACAGGTTGTAACAGAAAATAACAAACATGGCAACTTTATTCATGACCAAATTCTCAACGTCCTCTGATGGTCTACAGGTTTTCCGTCCTCCCATAAGGGTTTTAAAAAACAATCATACTAATATTATAAAAGCGAAAGTTTGTAAGGATGTTTGTGAGGATGGATGTTTGTGAGATGAGGACGTTTGTTCCTCTTTCACGCTGTAACGGCTGAACGGATTTTGACGAAACATGGGACAGTGATAGCTTATATCCTGGAATAACATTTAAGCAACTTTTTAACGCGGTAAACTGTTCTCGTCACTTACTCCACGCGGGCAAAGCCGCGGGCAAAAGCTAGTATTTCATAAACAGTATGCAATAAAATATTTTGACTTTGACTTGAGCAAAAGGAACATTGACGAAACCCGCATATTCAGCACAATGCACACTTCGTTGTTTTTTTTATTATTTTCGGCAACAACTGCAGTCTGTAGGTGAGGCGGGCGCGCGCCTACCTGCCCATTTAAAACAATTTGCGCGCTCGTTTATTTTGCGTCGCGCGCGCATTAGAGCGCGCGGGATGATGGCTCGCCATTACCGCGCGTCCAGACGGTTTGTGCAAGGTAATGGACGCAATATAATTATTGGTATCCGATGATGCACAAAGCACGGTGTTCGAGTATGCTACAGACGAAAAGAGCCGTGGTAACCTAGCTGGTTGTGTAAGTAAGTACTTAAGTAATAGTACATTTTAGACTTTCGCGTTTTGTATTCATAAGTAATAGTAAGTGATCAAGTAAGTAAGCGAGTAAGTAAAGTAATCCAGTGAGTAAGTAAGTAAGTAAGCGAGTAAGTAAGTTATCCTTTTAAGTGGGCACACAACGGTGAAGGAAAAGATCGTAAGGAAACCTCCATACGCCGAGGAAGAAATTCTTAGGCGCATGTGAAGTCCACCTTATGAGTCCACTTTTATGTAGGCAAACAACACTACGGTGAGGGAAAACATCGTGAGGATACCTACATACGCCGAGGAAGAAATTCTTAGGCGCATATGAATTCCACCGTGTGAGTCCACTAGACTTGCGTGGTGGACTATAGCCCTAATGCCCTCGTTGAGAGATTAGGCCTGAGGTCCAACATATTAATAGGCTGTTACAAAAAAAATTTACATAGTCTCAACTCAGTGCTGACATAAGTGTCAGCAACATGTAATCTATATTACTGTAAAATTTCATTAAAATCTGTTCTGTAGTTTTTGCGTGAAAAAGTAACAAAAATCCAAACATCCCTACAAACTTTCGCCTTTATAATATTGTAGGATGCTCTTAATTAAAAGGCTAGCTCTAGTTTGTTAACCAATATGTAGACTATATCCTTCAAAAATGTTCCATTTCATCCTTCTTTTTATAAAGACGTAGCTTGATATTTTCCAATTAGCATCACGAAAAACAAATGGCAAACATCATTCTTATCTTACTCCAAAACCAGCGATACCAAAATTAAATAAACTGCAACGTATCGTAATCAGTCATTTGTCACATTTTATTAATGTCCTTCTAAAATGTTATCCTGCGGCGGCGCGGCGGCTGCATGACTAATACTTTGTTTTCCCACGACAGAAGACTGAGCTCAGAATGAATAGGCACTAGAAATATTACATTAGGTACTAAATTCTTCGGAGAAACTGGCACCACTTGTCCCCAAGATGTCTGAAACGTCCTAGAACGTCGAACGTCTAGTTAAGAACTTCCATGTTATGTCCATTTCCCCCGAACGTCCAATTCCTTGAACGTTCAATTTAAAACAAAAAAAATCCGGAATCGGGGGAAGTGGACTTTCCGGGAAATAGGTATTGGACTAGTTAAGAGACTAGACAATCGAGGAATTTGACGGCTTGATTCGTTCCAAACTTATGTTTTACTGAAAATGGAATTTTAACCGGTAGAATTTTACCCCCTTGATATAGTTGAATCTTGCGAAGAGATTTACCCAAATAGGTATGCTGCAACACGTAATTTTTTAGACTCTGTTTCACCATACTGTTTTACTTACTAACTCGTGCCTGCTACTACGTCACCTGGACGACATCGTCACCGCGGGTATGCGATTTCTACTGCTTATGTATTCTTAGGCCTGTGGTTCCCACCGAAAGGCCAGGTATACGCCTCCCAGACGACTGTCATCCGTCATTTGTACAAGGATTTCGCTTAATAAAAACATTTGCATTCACACAGTTTGTGTATAAAAACTATAAATCACCAGGCACAGGCTGTGATCGGGCAGTTAAGCTGGAAAGCAACAATGTTGCACGGGCTTATTATGTGGTCGGGGCTGCTACTGTACTTTACAATAAGAGATATTAAGCATATGCGTAATGTATTTTCGTTTCACCGCAACGCTTTATTGCTTTAGGTATTTTCAACCACATCGATACGCAATATCGCTGCAGGTACATATAATTATATCTCTATACTTTTCATATCAAACTCAAAATCTTTTATTGTAATATGTAAGTTTTTTTACCACCACCGCTTCCTAGGCGCTGTATAAATAAGAAGCGGCGGAAAAAACCTCCTCAAATCATCTTATATAATCAAGTTTGTAACAATACCCAAAAGAATTTGCGAAGTTAAAGTAATATATAAAATATTGTGGAATGACCTTCCCTCTGACGCTTTTCCCCAGCGCGTCAATAGAGCCCTTCAACCGCGGCCGGCAACGCACCAGCACCCCAGGGTGTTGCAGATGTCTATAGGTGGCGGTGACCTCTTAACATCAGGAGGCCCGCCTGCTTGTTACCCCCGTAGCAATAAAAAATTAGTACCAGGCATCTATGATATTCAAATACTCAATCGTCTATTTTATCACTTGTCCGACATGGGATATGTGGATTATCATTCCAATTGAAGTGCAAACGAATTTTACGTCTCGGAAACAAAAAACAGCACACGAAATCATTAGCAGCTATTAATTCCTCTGTGTTAACAGCAAAACCAAGTTGGTATTGCCACAGAGGAATTAATAGTATTGCCATGCACAAACTTTGCAGTCCACTTCGGAGCATAAAAATATATGTAGTTCCATAAAGTATTGATGCAATGACGTTATTTTAAAGAAAGTCCGAATTTTTACTGCATTTATAGTGCTTACAAGGTAATCAATTGAAGTTCCTAATTAATGTTTAATGGGCAGGTACACATTTGTAATTTAATTGGATTTTAAAGAATATTATTTTTGTTATTGCATACGATCGTTAAAAAACTTACGAGATTTTTTTATCATAAGGTGTATTTCAGTTTTACTGGGCAATAAAAAGATTTGTTTCACTGAAGGGCCATAATAATGATGATGTGTCCTTTAAAAGAATCGAACTCACGACCTCTGGCGCTCGAGTCTAACGAACCCAACCCCCCTTTTTTTGTTTACGAGGGGGAAATCTTCCTGAGATAAGCGAACTCCTGGGGAGGGAAGGCCGAGTTATGTGGGTTTTCTACCCGCTAATGCCCTCGGTGGCCATATTGGGAGTTTCAGGGCTTTCCTTCACCGTTTGAGAGCAGTCTAAAAATTCGAGAAAAACCCATTGGTACATGGCCCAGCCGGGCATCGAACTTCGGACCTTTCGATATGATAGGCCGCGTCTTATCCCCGAAGCCACTGACACTCTTATACCTAAGTCATATACTCTCTCTCTCTATTGCTCGTCATTTGTTTCTGCACCTTTATGGTAAATATATGTATTTCTACAGGATGCCTTTTGAACGTAGGTTTGACGATGATTTTAGATTCACCTAACCCAAAGGTAACGTCTCCTTATAACTCTTGCGTTATTATAACTATTAATTATTATAAACTTTAAAGAATTAATTAAAAACTATTAAAAATTAAATGATTAAAATTGAATTAAATTTTTATTCAGTTTGATGTGTGTCTTCCCATAAAGTTTTTTTGTGTGTACCCATCGAGTACTGTGGGGGTACCGCTTCCGAATTTGACATTGGTTTTGGAATCCAAACAATAATCAAATACCTATATAAATATACGTGAGCGGCGGGGACAGGTGAGAAGGGAGGGGTGGGGGATGGAGGACGAGGAGGGGAAGTAGGCTCGAGGTAGAGGGGGAAGCTAATCGGGAAGCTGATGATGGTTCGGTTTCATAAATTTGTATTATCGAAGTATTGCACGCACAGCTCAATTAGTCTGTATAGTCAACTTTTAACACGAATGAAGTCGCGGGGCGTTGGCTAGTATCTAATATAATACGACTCTTTCGGGAAAGTGGGTATCCCACCCTGTATAGAGCAGGTACCTGGTAGTGGTGAAATCTAAAATCTCAAATGTTTCTGCATATTAATATAATATTCCGCATAATGCATTACCGTTATCGCTTCCGGGGCAATTTAGTCATTTGTTGAGTGTCAGATGTAACAGTGTGGCAGGTACTTGCACCGTGTATGTTACTGTAAAAGTCAACGACGAACTACAGCAAATCCAAGGATTTACCGATATAACCTAAGATTTATACCAAGTGATGACGGTATACTCCAAACATACCTACAATATATCTAGAACTAGCTGTTTCCGGCGGCTTCGCCCGCGTAGAAAAGTTTTTCCCGCGGGAACAGCTTTTCCCGAGGTATCTATAGCCTCATGTTATTCTGATTTATATCTATATTAGGTGCTGTTAAGTTTAATCAAACACTGTTTTGCGTGAAATAGTAACAAACATCCAAACTCCTTACAACCTTTCGCTATTATAATATTAGTGGGACTAAAAAAAATCGAAATCTGTGAAAAAAATCGTGATTCTTCTCGGCAGGATTAATATCCTGCCGAGCGATACAACCTCTAACTCGGACAGGGTTTTAATGTTTATCTTAAGATACGGCTTTTCTCGTAGCGCGACTCCTTGGCCGATGTTTTGCACGTCGTAACTCATCATCGTTTAAAATCCGGCAGTGGGCTTGTGATGGTATCAAATATCTTGCGTGCGTCGTGTTTTTCACTTCGTACGTAACGCATAATCATACAATTAGGAATTTTATACGTCATACTCACTAGCGGATGCCCCGCGATTTCGTTCGCGTTGAATGTTGTGCAATCCCCGCGGGATTTTCGAAATATCTCGCTTTTGAGGAAATGTTTTTGCGTTGATAGAAAAGAAATTATATATTTAATTTCTTTTCTATCAACGCAAAAACATTTCATAATCTAAGAATTCGGAATGAAACATGAATTTAATACTGTTGTGGGACGAAGGAGTGTGTTGTTTTTTTTGAATGTGGTACAAATGAGGTACCTATAAATAATAATGTTCTGGACAAATTTGCTTTGCACACGGCTGTTTAGTCCAAACTAAGCCGCAGCTTGTAAATGGGTACTCAACAACTGATAAACATACATACATACCTATATACTTTTTTTAATGAATCCATACAAACACACAGAGTCCGAAAACCAACATATATGCTCATTACACAAATTTTGTCCTCGGGTGGGAATCGAACCCACGACCTCTGGCGCTACTGCGCCTACTGGCCTACTCGCCTACTGGCAGGGTCACTACCAACTACGCCAACAGGCCAGTCTAATAAATCGATCAGATTACGGTATTTTGATAATTTTCAAAATACCGTAAGGTATTTTGATAATTTTGAATTGAATTGCGTTCCATATCATATTTCTTAAGATACCCCTTTCTGGTGTGGCGACTGTATTCTAGCAACAATGTTGCACGCGCGGTGTCTGGCTTGCACGTCATAACTCACGGTACAATGAGCCGCCACAGTGGGCGTACCCGTATTACCTGTACATACGTCATTACGGTATTTACATTGATTATAAACGTAATTTATTATCGTCTGGTGCTTCAAAAAGGTCAATATCGATTGTCGATGATTTAATCAACATGTGTGTGATTTATGTGTTTATCGAGCGAAATTGAGTTTTTATCCCCGCTGTGAAGTTTGCGAGTTTAAAGTTGATGTAAATTATGAGAAAGAGTACTTACTCGGTGTTTTCAAAGTTTTCAGATTACTTAGGTCTGTTTTTTTTAAATCTTCATTTATAGAGCATAGTCACTAAGCCGCACTGTACGGATAAATTTTTAAACAAATAAACCCACGCTCGGAAGAAACACAAGCTCGGAAGGGTATACTTTCTCGTTCGAAATCTGCGTGGAAAATGCTTTTTATCCGCTAGCGTGGAAAAGGTTTTCCAAATTCAAGCCTTTCCTCTATGATGAAAACACACAATGATACATTTAGAAACTAGGTTAGTCATTATTCTCTAATAGATTATGATCCTACTCCGTTTTGATTTTATTACGTAACATAAAAATAGAACAAGACTAATTATATATAAGAGAACCCACCCGGTGAGATTTCAGAACGCAACCGAAAAAAATTCTTATATAGGTATTCAATTCACCTAAATTTCCTCGCTATAGTGAAGTGAAAAATTTTGTTTCGTTCGGCAGCAAAGTTATTTTGCGTCTCGTAACTTTGAAACCGCGCAATAACAATCAACTTTGCAGCCTCACTTATCAAATATATTTGCCGATAGGGTTTCCGATTTGACGGGGAACCCTTTAAGTGTTCGTGTGGAACTCCCGTCTCCCATAACCATGTCTGCGGTGTGGGCCGTCATTGCACAGTCACTAGGAGTCGGCTGCATATTTGCCTGACTGCCCTCGCCGCCGCATTCCCAACACGTCGCTGATTTATTATTGACTAGCGGCCGGTCCCGGCGTCGCATGGGTAGACTTTTTTTGCAATAAATATAGCCTATGTCACTCAGGGTGAATGTAGCTTTCCAATGGTGAAAGAATTTTTGAAATCGGCACAGTAGTTTTTGAGTTTATTCATTACAAACATACACACAGCTGCGATCACCAATACTATGGTGATGGCAGACACACACACAGAAAAACAAAACTTTCCTCTTTATAATATTAGTATAGAGGTATAGACTAGCTGACCCGACAGATGTTCTGTCACAGAATATATAATAGATGGTTCTGTCAAAAGCTGGTATTTGACTGTGGCAGTTTGTCTACGCATAAAGGAAGTAATTCAGAAGATTTAACAGACGTATCTCTAAAGAAATGTACTAAATGATAAATTAGTAACTCCTAAAAACTTTAAGGAAAATTCAACTATAAAAGGAAATGTTTACAGTTGAATTCTCCTTGGAGATTTTGAGGAGTTAGTATACAATACAGACGGATATATTCGAGTAGCGTCGTGTGTAGTGTTGTGTCAACTTGTACGGTCTCCACTCGACTTGAAGTGGCAATATGTTCGACCTGAAAGTGCAATTATGCTAATAATGTGCAGTAAAATCCAACGAACATCAGTTTGTGAATATAATATTACGACTGGAAGTTTTTACATGTTTAATGTCCGTCGAAAATGTCGGTCTGTCTGGCTGGTGTGTCTGTATTTGTACTTTCGAACGACTATAGATACTTTAGTGAAGGAAGTATTTTTTGTGAACTTGGAATGAGGCGGTTTTGATGAAAATATATTGTAATATAATAAAAAAGTGTGTCTGTGTGTCACAGCGCCTAAACCGGTGAAGCGATTTGAATTTTTGAAAAAGATTTGAAATCTTGTTTTTTTGAGTATTGCGTAAATATCTCGAGGATTTTTTTCTAACTTTGGAATTATGCATATCTCTCGTGCCTTTTTTCAAAAAGCGTGTATTTAAAAATTCGCGTGTGGTAGAAAATTATACCTGTCTATTATTCTGTAATACCCATTGGCCCTGGAAAAATCGGTAAACCATCACAACAAAAAAAACTGGATGGATTTTCAAAAAATCTTTTTAGCGGTCATGGTACGTACAGTTAAATATAAATACACAATCCCTTCAGAAATATTTTTAGAAAGAAGACAAAAAGGTAAAATTCATACAAATCTGCATTAAAATTACTTAAAATAAAAAATCTCGGATGCATTTTTTATTTTTAACACAAAGACCAGCCCACGCACTTCGACAATAAACTTTATTTTCTGACATCGCAAAATAAGAGGTCTTAAAAATTCTAACCCTTTTATGGTTCTGTCGAGATTGTGAATCCTTTTTGTAAAGCATATTCGGCCTCGACAACAAATGTAATGCCTACTAATTAATAAATAAGCACCCCATTAGAAATTCAGTCGCAAGAATACATAAGTTAGGTACCTGGTTAGTTTTGTAACCATGGGATACCAGTACTATTAAGAGGATTTTGATAAAAGTTGGTACAGTGATAGCTTATATCCTGGAATAACATATAGCATACTTTTTTAACACAGACGAAGTCACGGGGCGTCGGCTAGAAAGAATAAAAGTAGAAAAAGGAAACACGAAGCAATAAGCTGTATGTATGTATGTATTTCATTGACACGACGTAATGAGTACTATTCATTATTATTATTAGGGGGATATTAGATTTATTGAACCAAAAATTTCATCGTTAAAAAAAAACAGCTGTGTTTATGAATGTCTGCTGTAAAGCGCCATGTGAGACCCGGAGTTATTAGCTTATAAACATGTTAACATAAAAACATCGCACCTTTGAATAATACGACGGTCCGCTCGGTGCTAACAACATAATATAAAAATAAAATTAATTTTGGAGGATTTTTTAAGTCGGCAAGTGTTAGTCGTATAATCGCCGATTAAACACCGGTTTCAGTCACTTAATTTTTTCCTAATTTTTTTTCTTCCAAAATCTACGTGCTATTTACGACAACAACGTTACGAAAAGCTTGGTATTTGGAGGGGGTTTTAAACTTTTAACAATCAGGCATCAACCCTTTGGCTCGCAGGATTCAGAGCGCAATACCTTTGAAACCCTTTGTCACTAAAAAAACTGTCATTTTGTAACGTAACCGGGATTGTCAAGACAACGTATGACACTGACAGGTGGCTGAGTGACTGAGAACTGAATAATGTGAATATTACCCGGCGGAATAACTAGCTGTTTCCGCGGGAATAACTTTTCTACGCGGGCGAAGCCGCGGGCAACAGCTAGTATATTATAAATCCTTCAAAGTTTGTGGAGTAATTTTGAAAGAGTTTGTATACCGCCGCGGCTTTCGCCTGACCGCGTGCACATCTATTTGGAGCTGCAACATTGTAGCGGCCGGCTGCGGCTGTGGTTGCAAATCGCCTGTCCGCCCTCCACGTCACGCGCACGAACGTCCCCTTTGGCCCTTGACTCGATCCACAACGAAAACACGAAACGTATTCACCGCATCCCGATCCCGACGTGTTTAATTCACCATTTACTTGAAGACAAAACGTTTTGTATTCAAACTTGTGTTATTGACCGAGCGAGCGAAGCGAGCGAAGCGTCTACGTTTCGAGACTGGCCAAAAATGCTCTTGTCCGGCTGTCTGTCTGTCTGTCTGTCTGTCTGTCTGTCTGTAATTCTCTACAGGTCGCATTTTTTAACCGATTTTGACGAAAATTTGGCATATGTATAAATTAATTAAACCTACAAAATGAGTAGAATAAAATTTTGAAAAACATTTTTTTAGAGTACCTACCATACTCGCAAAGTGGGAGTGAACTTTTTTTTTCTTGTGAATCCCATAGTGTGGGATATCGTTGGATAGGTCTTTCAAAAATATTGCTGGTGTGTGAATACCATTTTTTTGATTTAGGGATCCGTTGGCGAAATATTAAGCTTTAAAGCGGTAATTTTTGTTAGAGTCACGTGTCCCCCCCCCCCCTGCCAGCTAAACGGTTGCTTCTGGAAATGTGAAAAAATTCATGGCAGTAGCATATATAACGTAGTTACAAGGAAAACTATTACGGCTAAGTAGGTTCTATTAGTTTTTGAGTAATAGTGGATCGACTTAAGAAAGTTGAAAAAATAAATTATGTTCATAGAACTGCATACGTAAAATGGAAAATTATTTTTTTCCGCGTGATATCCATGGTGTGGGGTATCGTTGGATGGGTCTTTCAAAAATATCGCGGGTGTGTGATAAACATTTTTCGATTCAGGGATCCGTTTGCGAAATATTAAGCTTTAAAGTGCTAATTTTTGTCACTTTAGTAGGTACTTTTTCTGTTTCCAAAGTTGACTTTTGTTGGTTTCTTTTAGGTTTGGTTTATAAGGGCTGGCGAGGTCTACTGTTCTCACGGAACTACTAGTTATTATTATTGTGATGGGACCCTTTCAAGGCTTACCCGACCTTGTATATCATCTGCGACCATGAATCATATAGCCACTCTCATATGGATGAGTAATAAAAGCATTCTATGGGTGTCAAAATCGTGTCAAACTAATCATAAAATTTTGACTCACTCACACCATTCTCATTTTCAAACTCCATATAAATTTGTATTAGCAACCTCCTCCCGCTACTCCGCTTCCTTTGTCCGCACCCCCCCCCCCGGTAAATGGCATCATAGGTTCCGATACTAAATATGCAAGATGCGATCTCCACAGGGAGCGCGCGCGCGACCAAAGAGATTTGAAACTTCTTGACTGCGACCATCCGCCTTACTTTGCTAAGCTTTGCATCAGTTGGGAACTTCAGCACGCTTTTGGCACTGATTTGTTTAACTTCATCAGATTGATGTGAGATACCTACACCGTGCCCAATATGTTCGAATACATTTTTTCGTCGAATACATCTCACGACGTTTTAATTGATAAACGCACCAGAATGACATCTATACCTTTATATAGTCAGATTTCGATGTACTTAATCGGCGCACTGCCCCAAATTTATTCAGACAGCAAATTCGTATACTTTTTTCATTGCAACAATGTTGCAGAGGCAGCAAATTTAAGAGTTAAGACGGCAGAAAAAGGAACCAATAAAATATCACACAAAATCATGCAATGGAAACTTTTAAACATAGACGGCAGCGCACCATTGAAGTGCATGGTTATCTTTGTCGAAATACACGAAAGTGTATTCCATCCGAAACAGATTGATAAGTTTGAAATAATGAGTTCTTTTCGGACGTGCGTGAAATGTCGGTTTATAAAAAAAAGAAAATGTTGGCATACCATTTTGCGGTTTGCTTGAGACGCGTTCAAAATGCAATATCACATGAACAACATTGTATGAACTGCAGTTATAGTAGTCAACTCTGATAGTTTAATAGGGCGCTTTGGGGGATGTAATATAAAAAATAATTTAAAATTTTTAATTTTATGTTGATGATTTTTATTTGATTTAAATAAAATGGAATAAAAGGGCCACAACACCTTACGCACTTTAAGTAGGGAGGAAGTAGGGTGTGGTAGGTATTTATTTACTCGTAGCCATAGAGAGTGGGTATTGGTACCAATCAGTATTATGAGAATATATGCAAAGTGTACCTGGGCTGCATTAATCGCGATACTCCGTTAGGGCTCTGCAACATTGTTGCATTATTCTCACACTCAGCTTCTGCTAAGCGAAGGACTGTCATTCAAAGTGAAAGATCATTTTAATGCTGTGTCCAAAAATACGTTTTAAAATATCAGACAAACGTATTAAAATTTCGTAACCCTAATCGAAACGCATAGGCATAGAAATTCAATAACGAAATTTAAACCCAGAAACACACGGTGAAATAAAAGTGAAAAATAATTAAAATAAAAACAATAAGTTTTTATAAAGGCGAATACTTCCTACAATCCTCATTCTTCTTTATAAGTATACGAAAGTGAAGGTTTTCCCCAAATTCTAATTGTTTTTTTTTTATTTTGCGTTTTTTTAGCTTATAAAATCGAGGCAGAGTGAAATACCAACGTTCATAATAATAGACGGATAAATAAAACATAAGATTTAATGCGGGGACAGTTTTATTTTTCAGCTGTTGTGACATAATAATGGGACAAACACCTCCCTTAAATTTTAAGCAAAAACCACCCTTTCACATTTTTATAATGTGAGTTTGATTGTTCAATATTTTTATTTACTAACTTGAAAGTTTATCACAATTCAGTGGTATTTTGGAAAGTTAGACAGTGCCAATGTGGTGTAACGCTTTTCATTTCAATAATACGTTTGTGGTCAGTGTGGTGTATTGGTAATATTAGAAAGCCATAACATACACGAGCATACTGTTAGGTTAAAAGAAAACCTTTTAAAATTCGTATGTGCAGGCGTCGAGTACTTTAATTAAAATAAAATAAGTTTACACTGACGTGGCGAGCGCGGCAGACAGACGAGAGCGGCGCTGCCCTGTTTGGCCAGACTGGCCACTCACCGCTAGCGGCCAGCGGCCGGCCACTCGCCAGACACAATACAAAATTGCCGGCCGACGAGACGAGCTCAGACCAAGTGACCACACCCGCCGCGCACGGGTTGCGGCCAGGGCTGGCAATTTCGAATAATTCGAAATCGTTTCATTCCATATTATTATACTTAAAACAAAATACCCACCAGATTGTTTCCACTTGAAGTTTTCTTAAAATACCATTAAAATTTGAACATTGTTTAGTTAAAATTTTTAGCACATTTTTGGTCAACATTAAAATAAGTATAACACACAAACACATATAAAATAAGTGTACCAGTTAAAAGAAAAATATTATAGATTTGAAAAACAAAACTCAGATGTCCTTGTTTTTGTTCTTTTAGGTTCATCAAAAACGTACAAAAAAATTATAAGAATTTTACAACAGGAAAATAAAGTACTAATTAATAGATCTTCCCTCTTTTCTCCGTTGTCGTCGTGACTGCCACCTTAGCTTTTTTTCTGATGTTGACTCCTCCAACCACCAAAATAGATAAAATCATAAAATAGACCGGTTAGCAGTATTCAACCATCTTCTTACGGTTTGAAACGATAAACGGGCAGACAGCCCACAATCAAACAAATCAAACAATCAGATCCTGTAGCCATGAACACATGCCTGCCATAATCCAAAGGCTAGGGCTATATTTCTAATTTACAAAATTTGCAAATATTAGGTCTACCTATATACAAGTACTTTGCTTTGACAACCCTATTTGTCCCAAAAATCCTGCAAAAATTCCAACTACATTTAAACTTATTGCCGCAACAAAACCCGAACAGTCTTGTATTTATTGACACGTTGAGGTAACATTTTTATTGCACATTCCTAATCGAATCCGATATTTTCTTAACCACGCACTTATTTTAGTTGATATTTCCACCGCGGATTGTGCTGTTTCGTATTGGTTTAGGAACGAGATATTGTGAAAGTTACTAAAGTATAAATTTATCTACGAAAAGTTGTAACTTCAAACTAAGTTAGCTGACATTACGTTCTTGTCTATCAATTCTTACATCTACGTCTGTCTACTCGTACGCGCCGATTGAGTACAAAATCTTATAGAATTTTATTCCATTTTCAAAAGACGAAACGGTGTCAATGACAACCCTACTGAATGCAACCTGCATGCACAGTGTTTAATTATTTTATCATTGTGAGACTCTTGTGAGATGATTTAATCTCTCAGCGCAGGTGGATGCACTTTTGGTACATTTGATTTCGGCACATTCTACAAGGTGGTTGGAAACTATAAAACGGAAACTAAATCTGAGATTTTATATCTTACGAATTTTTCCTCGAGTAAATTTCTTAAGTTTCATTATATTCGTGTGATCAAAATAATCATCGTAATTTATTTTTCACCTCACCGGCTCGGAAGGGTATACTTTCTCATTCGAAATCTGCGTGGAAAACTGCACCTGGAAAAAAGCTTTTTAAAACTTTTCTTCTAATTTGTAGAAGGTGGACATTTAAAGAAGTGGTCAATTCTAATTTTGGTTATTATTATTTGTGGTTCTAAACCGCCGAAAGGATTCAATTCACCTAGTATTTTCCTCGCTGTACTGAGGTGAAAAATTGTGTGTTGCGCTCGGCAGCAAAGTTATTTTGCGTCTCGTACCTTGAAACCCTCGCTACGCTCAGGATCAATCCTAGAACCATTCGCTTTGCTCAGTTTTCAATACTAGTACTCGCACAAAATAACCAACTTTGCAGCCTTGCATAATAAATAACTATTAACTATCCTCTACCCTATTAATAAATAAACTTTATATAATTTATAATTTAAAAACTATAGTTTACAAAAAAGAAATCTGTTATTGGCTAATGTACAAGTTATATTATAATGGTTAAAATATTCTGTAACTAGCTGTAGATTTGAGAATGAATAAATAAAATAAAATAGAAATTTATACTGTACTCTGTATCAGCAACTAAATTCTCTCAGTCATGTTATTGTGTCACCTTCACCTTTCATATAAGTAGTGTTCTTAAAATACCACAAAACATAACACCATTATCGGTTTAATACGAATGTATTTTATTTAAGATTGTTAAATGGAACTACCTGGTTGGGACCCATTTGTAGGATCTTTAGCACATTGAAGCGAACGAAGGTAATGTCCGCCGGATGAAATGAGCAAAATGTAGGCCCGGGGTCACTTAAGTCGAAAGTTTACGGGTCTCTTTATCGATATCATAACGAAGGTACCAAG
This sequence comes from Metalampra italica, assembly GCA_949699065.1. Taxonomy (NCBI): domain Eukaryota; kingdom Metazoa; phylum Arthropoda; class Insecta; order Lepidoptera; family Oecophoridae; genus Metalampra; species Metalampra italica. The sequence continues at coordinate 6,495,550 of OX452986.1, forward strand.
CCAGTGAAGGACTTACAGAGGGTCACTTTACTCCCTAGGGTAGAAAATTAATTTGAAATCGCACTGGTACTCCGACAAAATATAAATTTATAATAGGTACATTTAACTAACAAACCCCTTTCATGTTTATCCGGCCGGGAAAGAGTACGGATATGATGTTACAAAATTTTAATTAATATTTAATAATAAGTGATGTAAGTACCTACTTACTTACCTAATTAGTATTAAACTTTGAAAATCATAAAGGACTTGTTTTTATATTAAAAATAGGATTTTCTTATTAATATAGGGTCATGCATTGACTGACCCCCCCTCACTTAATTTGTTTCTGTACACGCCCTCAGTTTTAAATGTGTAAACACAGAGATACAAGGCTTAAATGGACGGACGGCGATCGTTTCGGTTTTATCTAGCTTTTTATTGTTCCGATACTTTTACGATTACCGGTTAAGTATTCAGATTATTATAATAAAATTTGTTGTTTAAATACGTTGTGGTGATACTGTTTTTGATCGCACGCGCATTTGTTAGTCCTATTGTAACCAGATAAAAGCATTGAAAAATGTTTATGAGTTATGTTTTTCATAAGAGATGGGCTCACCATCTTACCTGATGGCATTTGAGGATCGGAATAACAGAAGCTGGCAAAGTTTGAATGATGAATCTAAACGCTTCGTGCCAAAGAATGCATTCCCTCTCTGCGCCGGGTAGTCGGTGGTTATGTCGATATTCAGATAATGGTCACTATATGACATACCTTGGTCAGTGAGTGACTCTATAAATTACAATCGCTTCGAAAAATACATCACTTTGACGAAGAGAAGAATGATTATCTCAGTTAGTCTCAGCCTACAATGTTGTCGAAATAAAGTTATTTCAACTACTTCTCTTTGTACCTACAGTTTAACGGAAAATCCTGAACAAACGGTTCAGATACACCTGCAGACTAAATTGGTGCGAACAGCTATGAGGATTTCTATCCGCATTTCCTCCCGACTATTAGTAGAACTAAACTGTTTGTAGTTTATTCATAACCACAGAGTAGTTTGCGTGCTGTTTCCACATCTGCATACGAATCGACACCAGTGCAGTTACCTACATGGGTTTATGAGGACTGCACACAAACACGCATGCACCGAATGACCGCCACGCAAATGGTCTGCAGCCGCTTCCCCACTGATGGCAGTGACGGTGCGAATAAAATATAATACACGTCCAGAAAGGGGTATTGCAATGTTACTGTCTGAAGTTACTTTTTTTTGCCTGCCAGTAATTGAGATTCGTCATATCGAAAAACGTTGGTCATCTTCAAAATCGACCAACAGCGCATATGCGTATGCACTGTTCATTTTAATTATTTGAAGCGACATTCATTACATTGACGTTCGAGTCTTCTCACACCCCCCTGGCTGGGGGGGAGTGGGGAACCTGTACCGAGGTGATGGCCTCTTACCAGGGGCTTCAGTCGCTACCCGTTAATACGGGAAGGTCCTTAGGTCGCGGTGCGGCTCCGCTGGGAATAGGGTTGAGACCTTTTCTTCTCTCCGGCTCGCGTGGTCAAGCCCACCGGATGAAACCCCGTTGGGGGAAGTCCAGCGAGCGATCAGCAGCAGAGCCGGTATAAGCGTAGGTCTCATGGGTCAGCGGAGCCGTCTTCCGCGAGGTCCTGGGTAGGTTTGGTGTCTCTTCGGGTGTAGAGAATCCGTTGAGGGATGCCCCCCACCCTGGGGGGTGAGGGGGGGAGTGAAAGTGGTTTTCTATGCTCCTGAGGTGGGGCGCCTTCAACTGCCACTTGAAGGCGTCCGCCTGCGGTGGAAGTAGCCACAGTCTTGACGACTCGTCTGGGAGTCGTAGACGTAGATAGTTCACACAGCAGACCTGGATTCTCTGAGCGTCGAAGTTCCAGTGGATCTTCCTCGTACTTAGCCATTTGAGGTTAGTAGCGTGGCAATCCCTCCGAGGATGATCGGGACGGGGTCCTGGCCAGCTTGGTATGCGACCAGTACCTCCGTCAGCAGCTGGATGACTGCTGCCACCGTGGTCCTCCTGACATCGCTGGTGTCTGGCGCTAGGCTCACCTGCGGCTTCTTCGGGGCGGCATTATGGGCTGTCGCCGCCGGTGTTTTGGCGGGGGGGCCTGGGACTGCGGCGCGGGGGGGGCAGTGCTGGGCTTCTTACCCTTCCGCTTCCGCTGTCTAGGCTTTTTGCCTCGTGCCTTGGGGTCGTTCGCTGCAGCCATCAGGTGTGACGCTGCGTCCGGTTCTCCCGTGGGCTGGGCGGCAGTTGGTGCAGCTGGAGCAGCTGCAGCTGTAATAGCGACCGTACCTGCCTTCCTGTTCCGTACCTCCTTACGGAACACAGGGCACTCGACGCTGTTGGCGGGGTGAGCCGCCTGACAGTTCGCGCAGGTCGGGGGCTCTTCTAGAGGTCGTGGACAGTCGCGGGCGGCATGCTCCTCCCCACAGCGCACGCAGGCTTGCCGCCTGTGGCAGTTGTGGGAGCTATGCCGGAACAGCTGGCATCGGTGGCATTGCGCGGGGCCCTTCTTGCCGCGCCATGCCTCGATTTTAATGCCCGGCATACATAACATCATGTCGACGTCATATATGGCCGGCAGGAGGCCGGATTCATTACATACAACACGCAGGTTGCTTAAATGTGTTTTTAAGTTCGCAACGCGCAAGGGTTGAGTGCAGCGGGTCGCTTTCTGCGTCCCTCTCTAATTGATGTGTACCGTCCTCTTCACGCGCGCCTTTTTCTGCGCGGTAGATATCTCCATGGCTATCCTTGTCTACGTTTGTCAAGTTTCTCGGCCTACCCTACATTCACAGTAGACGGAAAATAGAGATCGCAGTATATGAAGTTTAATGCACATTATGTTGGTGCGCTAATCACTTGGTTTTTAGCCTTTAGAACCCTCATACGACGCCGTGCCTATTCTGCGTCTTGGTGCAGGTGTCCTCCCTTGCAATGTTTTCCTTTTACCGAAATGGCTGTGGTACTCCAATAAATTAATAATCCATACCTAAACTCCGATGAAAGTCATTTGTACTGGGTTTTAATAAACCGCAAGAATTAAACTCTCGACCCAACGAACGTCTACTAGGCTACGAGACCAAAACGGGTGCAATATTAATAAGTTGTCGGAAAGACTTTATTACTCATGCCGATTCGCGAAACCGTTCAGTAAAGGCCCGTGGTATCGCAATTTGTACCAATTATAGTTATGTTCTCAGTATTTATACGAATTACGTACAGTTTATTGAATTAAATTGACAGCAGGTATCCGAGGAATTCCTAGGAAAACCGCTTGCAAAGCGGCACGGGTTCTTATGGTTAGTCTCATTTCTAGGAACCGACGACATACATTTTGATTTATAACATTTTATGAATTGTTCTCGATTTTGAACATAGACTGAAGAGTAGGTACCTAGGTGTAGGACTATTTTATTCTTTAGCTGGTGACATCACCTACATCACATTAAAGCATACACCCCTTAACTCAATTGAGGTTGTTAGACCATATCTCCATTCATCTTTCCGCGTCCATACAAGGCAAAAATGACACATCATTTGTATGTCATCGTTGGCATGATTTATGCACTTAGATGTTGACTTGACAACTAAATATATTTCGCAGGCATATAGGTAAGTATACATAAACCATTCGCAATTGTATGGCAGTTTTGCAAGTATGACACATGTAGTCCTCTGCATGTCTTTGAAAGAGAACAAATAGGCACGACAATCCTATTCAAGTTTGTAGTTACGACACCTTAGCATCACTAACTGAAGTTACTAAGTCGTATAGATCGGTGTATTTATTATACTACTTTTTAGCTTCATGTGTATATAAGGTCTTGGTACTATTACTTCTTCTGTGATAAGGTGTATAAAGCACAAGAATCTTGAAACCTATTTTAAGTAAATAACTTTTCAAGGCTGCCAACTTAATAGGCTTACTTGTCACGAAGTGAGCAATCTGCCCGTCGAATGCCAGTCCCCTGATGACGTCCACCCAGATAGCCATCGTTGTGGAATAAGTATTCCCACAGTGTCTAATTTAAAGTGCGCTGCAAACATCAGCGCCCGTATCTAAAGTGTGTATCCGTCGGCGAGTCTCGTCATCTCGTCATTGCGAGACAGCGGATCGTAGAAACTAAATAATATGGCGATGTGGCATACGCTCGCTCACGGCAATGTGGAAGGTGGTAGCAGCCTGGGTGATGATAGCACCGATTGCTGATATGCATGTTCCTGTTTGAAGGGTAAGAAGAGAGCCCTATGTAATTACAGGCAAAATCTTTCGGGTCGCGGGCTCAACCAGCTCCGAAAACACGAAAGGCCCATCCTGAGGGACATCTGTATCCTTCGCATTGATGTATGCAGCAATCTAAGGGTTGCCACAACTGCTAAACCAATACACATAGATGCTGATCATCACGGAAAAATTAATAAAGCGTTCGTAGCACAACGGAATGGATGGTTATGTATGATCGCAACGTCTAAAAAGCAAATTGCCAATATAGCAAAATGCATAAAATCAATGTCTACATTGTAAAATGCCTTAGTAATGAAATGTCTCAAACTCAAATTGCAACTCAATTGGTAACACGTCTAAAACGCAATTTGTCATGCGTTATCTTAAAATCAATTTGTTTCGTAGCAATTTGCAATACTTGACGTTTTACTAATTAGACATTTTACAGTGTAGGCAGACAATTTAACATGATTTGATTTTTAGACAAAACGATCATGGAAGCTGGTGTTGTATGCATAAAAACAGAGAAAAATAAGTTAAATAACACATCTACTTAGTGTATGTGGGTGTTGTCGGCTATCTTAACTGCATCGCGCGATCCGCTGCGCGCGCGCTGGCCGGCCGGCTAGCATGCACCGCTGCGTTACGACGGTTGCGACCCGCAGCCAACTGCTGTAATTGTCTTTAATGCCCATATTAAGATTGTCGAAGAACGCTTTAAGAGTATCCCGTGTTGGTTTGTTTTAAATTATTCCGTTGTATCTCGCACCGCGCCCGCGGTAGGTCTGAGTTCTGATTCACACAAAATGTGCCCAAATATACTTGTTTGTTTTGTCGGGGTTTTTGTAAGGTTATTTGTTTCCTGGTAACTTTGTATATCGTTATTTTTGGGGATTACTGAGTTAATAAAACCAAATAACTTTTAACCAGATAGGTATGATATGAGGTAGGTTGCTGATCTTAAAAACTCTGTAACATCCATGTAACGCAATCAACAATAAAGATTATGATTATGCATATATGAAACTAAAATGTTTTTATGTAAATTAATGGGCGCCTATAAAAACATTTTAGTTTCATATGGTCCGGGCCCTATGGGACCCACTCATCAGACTCATCACACCATGGAATTGACATAAATATTACCATAGCAACGAAAAATAGTAGTTTTCTCTATTTGTTCTCGTGAAGGTTTTTTTATTCGCATTGTTCATTATTAAATTGTAAGCCCCATCACGTGCCTCGAAAAAAATAGTCTAGCCATTTTCTAGGCGGCATTGAACACCATATATAGAGTTGTTTTGTACGGATCCATGCCATTGGCCCCCATAGATCACTACTTTGGATCACTATTACGTTCGCCCGCGGTTTTGCTCGCGGTTCACTTGAAGTGTACAGGGGGAAAGGGGGAGAGTCACAAATAACCGGAATTGTGATTTGATGCTGTCTTTTGGTATGACTGCCAACACAAAATAATAATACTGTGTTGTAGGCTCTGATATTTCAGTGTAATTGTTTTCTTTCTTGTACATGTACGGTCGACCGCACGTCAGCGGAAACAAAACCAGTATAAACTGGTCTCTTGTAGTATTGAAACTCCTTTAGGCTAGGCCAGCTCAAGGTCTAAGTGTTTCCACTGACGTGCGGTCGACTGTACAATATCAATCTTTCAACATGAAATTAATTCGTTCTCCTCAACATTTTACGTGAACTTCCCCCTTTTTCCACAGTACCTTTTAGTTGCTAGTGGTTAATGGAAAGCCATAAAATTACAGGGCACAACGTGATCCAACCACAATATGGTTGTCTTGAAGAAATTTTAGCGATAAATATATATTAGCATGCTTTGGTTGGATGATAGTATCTCAATAGGTTTCCTCCGGTACCGGTGGTAGGACTACTGCAGGGTCCGTTTGGATGGTCACCATCCCCTTACTTACTTACCCAGTAGTTGAGCCAGCGAGGCGTTTCAACCCAATTTTCAGGTTGGCCAGTAACGAACTTCTAGATTTTGCCTGCAAGCGACGTCAGGTGGGAAGTTTGAAATTCTTATGTGATTTACAAATCAAATCATTTTATCATACAACCTCCGAAATATATTTTTTTCTGTGTGTATGTAACGCGATATAATAATAATAATAATAATAATAATAATTGTTTGGACAATTTTACACACGGCTGTTTAGTCCCAACTAAGCCGAAGCTTGTACGTGGGTACTCGACAACTGATAAACATACTTAAATACATTTAAATAAATACATAAATACATACAAACACCCAGAATCCGAAAACCAACAGTTATGCTCATCACACAAATGTTGGTCCCGGGTGGGAACCGAACCCACGACCTTTGGCGCAGTAGGCAGTGTTACTACCACTGCGCCAACAGGCCAGTCAATATATCTTATCTTATCTTAGATATCTTCGCCGATTGTGAACCGATTTGGATGATTCTTTTTTATTGAATAGGTTATACTTCGAGGATGGTCCAATTTCAACTCCTCTTATATATTTTTAAAAAATTAAGGGATTTTAAATTATTTATGGGACAAGTCATCGATGTACCTTTACAAAGAAGTTGGTTTTGTTTTTTGTTAAAAGTCAGATTATTGCATTCCACAATGTAAATGACTATAGGTGTTAAGCTTAAATAATAGATCATTAAGGACCCTTGTGGGCACTTAGGTACAATGTTTTAGAATCTAAAGTTATTTTATTGAAATAAACGCACAGAGTATAATATTTTCAACATGGATATTGCCTGCGCGAATGGCCCGACGCTTATGGCGCAGGAAACCTGCCCTTCCGGCCGTCTAGGATGTTCGCCCAACTAGACAATGAATCGAACAGCACATTGTCTGTCCGTCTGTCTGTCGTTAAATGTAATTGTGATGCGTGTACGTCCATCGTTCACGGTCTAGTGGCCCGATGCGCTCGTTTTTTGCGGCGATGTAATTTTTGAATCGCCTGCAACCATTTGTAGATTCAAATGCCGTGTTCATGTTCAGTCTTTAGAATAATAAATAAATATATTATGCAGTTCTTATTCTTATGGTTCAGTGAACATCTTTAAAGATATATTTTTGTGATCTTTTTAAAAATTACTATAACCGGAAACGACGCTCCGCATAGGTTTTACTGTTACTGTTTTACTGTTTGTCCAAGGTTTGTTTTAGTATATAACAATCATCTGATTACCTACTACAAAAAGGAGCCGACGCCGAGCCATAAACATTTAAGTGACCCTAGAACTGCGATCATGAATAGTATTCAGGATGCAGCCCTACAACAAATATACTATTTTAACACGAGTCTTACACGCGATTATGACTGTTTACCTTCAAATAGTCGCATGGGAACTTCTCATATAAATTACAGGTGTACATGTTGTCACCTGAAATAGTGCAAAGAATTTTCAGTGCTAAATTCAAATTCATTTATTCAGATCACAGACCACCCATCCCAAATTATTGCAGGTGACTAAACATACATGTAAATTGACAGACTAGTCACCATATAAATCGTTTTAAAGTTGATTGAGGTATTTCTTGTTCCAGATACCCCTGGTCAACAACGAGGGTAAAGCCGGTCTGGGTGCCCCTGGCTCCGTGGCGGCACCTCCTCTGGTCCCGAAGCCCAGGGTTCGGAACACCCTGGGACCGGCCACCCTGCGGCTGGCAACCAGGACCAAGATGCTCCAACCACCTGCTAAGGCGTTTCAAGAGCCCTTGGAAGAGGATTCTGAATGAACTGGTTTTAAGAACCCTTTTCTTCTGGGTGGTTTTCGTCAGGAATTTCAACCTTATTTGATCGAGCATTTGCATAGACATTCCTTTTTGATTCGCATCAATATTATACTGGAAAAGTAAAAAAATAATTAGGAATTTTTTATTCTTGTTTTGCTCGACTGCACAAAAGCAATTTTTTTAAACAAGACACCGATATTCCTTTGAAAAAAAAAACTTATTTCCAGTTTTTTCCAACGTAAAATAATCAAAGTAAGATTTAGATGTGTCACAATTTATTTATTTATTCGCTCTAAATGCTTGGAGAGGGGAAGAAATCATTGTTTGTTATTTAAGTACACATATAATTGTTTTAATGCCATAAATGTGGTTTGTGTGTTTTGTCATAATGTTATTAAATATGGTTTTTATTGTACAGTTGCAATTTGTTAAGGCGATAAAATTATTATAGATAAGACTTACTAACTTAATTTCTTTTTTTATTTGCGTTGCTAGTTATAACGTTCTCATACATTCCACATACACTGCTCTAGTCCCAAACTAGATTTTCATAACACTGTGGTATTAAAACAAGAATAGGTTTCCCAAAAATAACATTCAGACCGGGACCACTTGTACAAATTGTACAAAGTTTAGTCTAGACTGGTTTATTAGACTAGATTTAAGGTCGTTTTATTGTTGGAAGTTTAAAACAGTGGTGCACCTGTAGTTGTAGGTAGATAATGTAATCTGTTCACTTGTATTGAGCGCCGGGGGGTTTTATCATCCTGATGGATGACGAAGGCGACGTTTTCTTGCTATAATTGCAGTAAAATAATGTAACAACATGGATACATATCATTAGTCCTGCAACTCCACTCGATACAATTCGCCGAACCGATCGCGACAAAGTAGTAGAGCTAATATTAAATGTAATTCCACTAAATACAGGAAGCTGAACATTAAAGTAAGCTGCCTATGCAGCGAAGTGTTATGATTATTGATCTAACGCGTGGGAACCGGACGCAGCGAAGGATACTTGCAGCAGACCTCAATTGCGTTTCTTATTTCTAGGAAACGCAATTGAATTCTGCAAAGAGCGCTGCAATTTACAGGGCGTCCCACGGCTGTGCAGCGCGAAGGAAAGTACATCGATAATTGAATATAGGAAAGTTTACTTAGATGACAAAAAAATTATTTTAATTAAATTGAACTGCATTCAACGTTTTTTGATAAATCACCGGCTTGAGCCAGGAATTGATCCGGACGAATGTGAATAACAAACATCCTGTATTTTATGATAGCAATCGAAAGAGTCCATCATTAGTTACATTTTTTAAACATTTTTTTTGATCACATTTTTTTGGATTTTTCATTGAAATTACTATCGTATTTTTACGATTACAAATTAAAAATCATTGTTTCTAGGTTAGAAGTCAATATAGAACCTACGCTGGAATAAAAATTGCATTTTGTGACACGGCATTTTGTTCAGACTGATCGCGTGCTCTCTACATAGCAGCTAATTACTGAGTATTGCTGGGCCTGTCTAGACCACAATGTGCACTTGCAGTGTGATTACGCGCGGCGGAAACGTGGGCGGCCCACGAAGCCTGCGCCGCGCCGCGCCGTCAACTGCTCGGATCACGCACCTCAGAAAAATTGTGTGTGCGAGAAAAAAAAACTATGTATCGCACAATCCAAGGAATGCAAGGAATAGGTACTTATGTAAGTATTTTAGAATTTTTGTGCAAGTTTGTTCTGTTACCTACCAAAAAAAATCTTGTTTAACTTCGCACTGTAGATACAAGACTAATTTCGGCTAGCACAAACAACAGATGTTTGGTCGGATTTTTAAATATTCAGTTCTAGCGAGCTATCTTGACTAGGAAATATCGTAATATAATGATACTTAAATCAGGAGTTTATGTTATGTTTAATTTTTCCGTCATTTGATACCTATTCAATTCAAAATCATGGTCATGATTAGATCAGCCTCTCCTATAGCACTTCACTCAAAATAAAAATATATGCGTGGTCATACATAAAAAATAAAAATAAAGTAAAAATATATATACGGGTCGACTTGATAACCTCCTCTTTTGTTTTCGTCGGTTGAAAATTGGAGCCGAGTATCGAATATCTGCTATCGGTACCAAGTGACTCGTAAAAAAGTTTGGAACATTTATTTAATTGTTCGTCGTTAGGTTTGAATGGAAGGAGGAAAGGTTAGTCCGTCTGGCCCGAGACGTGGACTAATGTGTTCGCAGAAGGATTTTGGTCTTAGCCACATTTGGGTTGACTGTCGATTATTCTCAGGATTACATAAGTATAAAAAATCACCAAAGTGTAGCATACTAACCAATGCGCGAGTATCCTTTCAATTACAATTATTTTTAGGTTTCCGTACCTCAAAAGAGGAAAAAAGGAACCCTATAGGATCACTTCGTTGTCCGTCTGTCCCTCCGTCTGTCAAGACCATTTTTTTCAGGAACGCGTGGAGGTATCAAATTGAAATTAATATCAAATACCGCCATTAAAATCGAACTTTCTGGACCCCGGTGCGAAATATCAGGCAAATTTAGTCGGCTCAAATGGTTCAGTAGTTTTTGAGTAATCCGCCGGATATACAAGTCGACAGACGTAAGTATCCGGTATGAAGAAGCCTTAAAAATACGAAACATGCGGAACTTATTGTTCCTGTATACCACAGACCTTGGTTTTACGAAAATATTCATTGGCTTGCCCCGTGTTGAATTTTCTCGCGCAGGCTAAACCTCTGAAAATTGAAGCTATCTAACAATGAAAACCCCATCGAATCCATTTAAGCTGGAGGACAGAAATTTTATAAGTTGTAGAGATTACTTATATTTATTCTGTGGCAATTTATGCCATATAATTACCGAGTCTGCATGGTTTTGTCCATACATTTTATTGTAAAATTTTTATGCCAATGGTTTTGTCACTGTTTACATTGATAAAGACTTACCAAGTTAACTGTGAACTGAAGGGTGGCTCTGCCATCGTTCCATGCCCGTCATTGTGTCCGTTCACCTAGCGTACACATAAGAGATTCTGGGCTAGTTTTAGTGCCAATAAATAGTACCCAAATAGTACATAGATAGTACCTAGATCAAATAAATATTCTATATATTTTGTGCTGACGGCCGAATGACATTCTGCGTAGTTTTTGATTCTGTGAAGTACAGATAACTTGGTATATCTATTTATGACACAGAGCACTATAAGGAGCAGATCAATGAGAAATAAATCATCCTGCTCCCACCCATACCATATAATGTACTTAACTGATACCTACTAATGAAATGGCGGATGATTTTCTTGTTTTACATGTGAGCCTTTCTGCACAATATCGAGTGAAAGGTGAGGGTGACCTCGGTCCGGCGGGCGGCAGGTGCCACGTGGCGCCTGGACCGCGCGTTAGTTCAGGCTTCCAGATTTAGACGTTTTCCCCTTAAACTGGGGTGTTTTGGTTGCTTGAATCCTGTGTTAATCAGGATTAGAGACAGAATTTATACCTAAAACAGCTGTTTTGAAAACTTTTGTCTGTTTGTTCAAGCATCACGCAAAAACCACTGAACGGATTTTGATGAAACTTTGTATAGTGATAGTGTATATCCATTATACTTGCTCTGAGTGTATATCCCTGGCCAACTTATAGGCTATAGATTCTCGAAAATTGGCCGAGAAAGAAGGACCAGCAATTAAAATCTCTCATTTCCTAACATTTGTATGAACTTATAGTTCAGATTAGACTGGTTGGAATTGAAAATTTTTAAATATCTAATCTGTAAATATTTTCATGTGGTTCTGAAAAAAAATGTCATTTTCATTTATACACGCGGACGAAGTCGCGGGCAACAGCTAATCTGCACGGAAAAGGCCTATTGTGCAGCGTCTAAGTAGGAGATGTAATCCAGTAAGAGATTAATATTAATTTCCACTGTCCCATGGTCCCCCCCTATCACTACTAACTACAGAACGTCGTACAGTCGACCGCACGTCAGTGGAAACACTGGCCTTGATCTGGCCTAGTCTATTAGGGAGTTGCAATACTATGACAGACCAGTTTATACTGTTTTTGTTTCCATTGAGCCGCGGTCGACCGTACCTATATTATCGCAACCGAAGTAAAAGGAAAATTTAGAAAACCTCTGGCAACACTGCATTAGTTATGCGTCCGCGGCTCGGCGGCGGCGGCGGGTGCGCTGCGCTCTGTCTGCACCGCTTCCTGTGCACGCACCCCCCGCACCCCAGCACCCCTACGCACATGTAATTAACTGGCCGCTGAATTGTTAATTACATAAAATTTTTAATCATAATGTTACCTACCAGCATAAACCAGGGTTGGAGTGGAGCAAAGGGGGCGCTGAGGAATAATTTTTCAAAATGATAATGTGTGACAGTTAGCAGTCGGAGCACCCCGAATGTTAGGTTCGTTAGGTTACTGGTGACCCTTGGAGCGAGCGAAACGAGCGACAGTACTCCAAAAAAGTTAAATTTGTCGAAGTCTTGTTCCATTACGCCGCCTTTTGTCCATACTGACTAGCCAATATTAAATTGATTACTTACCCAATTCATTTTAAGTATATTTGCTAAGAAATAAATTGTTTTTATTTTTATTTACGAATACTCTTCTAGAATAAACAATAATACCGTCACACTAAGAAAGATGAAGAAAATATCGTTATTGAGTGCTTTAAGAAGATTAGGGTTGATTCCGTAACAGTAGGTCCCTACTGTTACGGAATCTTATCAACCCGTATATTCAGAAATGATACGTAAATAACCTATTCTGTGATGATACCTACCAAAAAACTGTCTGTGAATACTGAATCAATGGAAGATCGTAGACATTCATTCACAACACGCAATCATGACATCACTAGCAAAACGGTCGCTCTGTTCCTCCTAAAAGTTAGAAAAACTTTATAGCTACTAAAATAACTTTCGCCGACTAAACATTGTCTAAATTTAGGTGATAACAACATTACCCATGCCCCAGGACGCGACCTCTGTCAGTATCGACAGTCTGCGTGTTTCCCACCAGACGGTCTGGTAAACATTACGCTATTGCGTTGTTTGAAGACAAAGATGAGGTAGGAACTGACTTATTTTGGGTATTTACTTATTGCCTACAACTTTCGCCGCCAGCACAACGTACCCTCGCGAATGCGATGGAGGAGCGATCGTCGGATTTGTTGCGATAAGTATAACACATATGTGTTATGAATGCGGTCAATCTAATGAAAGTGAAACATTGTGGCTTTCAAATTATCTTACGGGGTATAACCCTAAATATATTTCGATGATATTGACAGAGAGATTACATCTTTGATGTTGCCAGTAAGTAGGTGTTAAAAAGATCATTCTCAGCTTACATTAGTCAAACTCTATGTACCTTGAAAATTAGTAAAAACTAAACACTCTACTTAAATTCTGCCTACTCTTCTGCTCTGCGTGTGTAGCAACACTTTGTCCTGCAAGTTTCTTACCAATTTAAAGTCGAATATCGGTCGTCAAGCTATTTTATTGCATGTAACCACCGCTTCCAAGGGGTTAGCGCTGGGAAGAAGAAGCGGCGCAATAAATCCGCTCTCATAATAATTTCTAAATATCTAGACCCACGGGAAATCTGTTTTAAAATTAGTTGTTCAATTCTGCCTACTGTTCGATTCTGCGAGGGTTATCTACTCTGTGCCCCGCGAGGCTGTCTGCAACAGGTGCCCGCCAAGGACGCCGCCAGCACAGCGCATCCCTCGGGAATGCGTCTGCGGAGCGACCTTCGGATTGGTTGCCCTATAAATTATTTTACGCACTCTTGGTAGATATAGAGTTCAGCTAGAAAAGACATAGCATCTAAACATTACTGCTGCTGTTTCTTTCAGCTTCTGTACGAGCACGGGAACCCTTAAGGTAAAAGAGTTCTTGAGTAGAAAATGCATGTTACTAGGTACTGAAAGTAGCGAGGTTATGACGGAAATGACGACTTGAACAGGATAGCCGAATGGATGGGGATTTCCGAGTCCAACATGCGATGATCACGATTTGTTAAATCCACCATATAAATGTGACTCACTTAATAACTTTTATTATGCTCTTTTTAGTCTCGGATGTTCATACTCTGATCGTGTTACCAGCCAGACAGTCGTAAAATACCGGTATTGATCCTTTACAGGTATTTATTTAATGTTGGCCAAAAGACTTTTTACGACTTTTTAAAATTCGAAATAATTACGACTAAATCTGTTTTTTTCTTTGGGTAGGTATCATCATATTTTAGTGTATCGGTGTCTTATTCAAAAGTCAAAGTCAAAACTATTTTATTGCATGCATGCATGCATTAGTTCCATGATTGCTTATAAGTACCTACTTAGTAGTCCGGTTTTCTGCATCACCGAACTACTGATACGAAAAAGTCTCATCAGTCCGATCATTGTACTACTGATACTAGGCCGTTTAATTTTACCCGGTCCAGTCCGGTTTTTGCGTTTGAAAAACCCCACGCAGCCGCTCTGTTGAAGTTTTTGCGTCTGAAACTTGGTAGTAGGTAGGATACCTGGTGAAAGCAGGATCGGCAACTAGTTAAAATGTAAAAAAATTGCAATAAAGCAGATCCTATAGCCTTTAAATAAATGATCTCATCCAAATATAATGTTTTGGCGTTTCTTGTCCCAGACGGAAAGAAGCCATGTAACACGCACCCAAGGTCTCGACGCAGACGACGTAACGACTCCCAGAAGACTGCGTCTGCCGTCTGGTCTGGAGATTTATTGACCTTTTCTAATCTACCAGCTTTGAGACGAACATTTACATGTAGTTTCGTAAAAGCAAATATTTGTTTATGTCGCAACTAGTGCAGGAAATCCTAATGTTTGCATTTAAACTAGCAGGTCTTTTGTCAAAGTCCAATACGCAATAATATGTCCTATACGAATTATGTCCAATATGTCGTCGGTCCAAAAACTGACTTACTGTCGTGTCGGGCATGAAACAGACTTCTTGAATAGAAGGCAATTGGTCTAGTGAGTACTGCTTTAGAAACCTATTTATGGAGTACAATAGATTTCAAGGTGTCAAGAAAGATGGTGTAACGACATAATTTATAGAATTTTTTTGAGGTGATGCATGTAGTGAAGCACGTTTAATATAGTTGCAATGTATTCTAATATAGATTTTCGGCACTTAATATTGCAATTGAGAGCCTAAGGGCCTCTTTCACCGCTTGCTGATATTGTTAAAGATAGTAAGCTGACAGATAAACTAATCTATCAGATAAATCCTGTCTGCTAAAATTTTCGTGTTTCACACTTCAAGTCTCTGTAAAAATATCTGTCAGAAAAAAAAAACAGCCATTTGATCTTGCTGTTTGTTTGGCTGACAGCTAAGGCAATCAGATACCTGTGAAACAAACAAAATGCGGTATCTGTCAGATATACTGCAGATAAGGTATCTGGGACTTTATCAGCAAGCGGTGAAAGAAGCTCTAAAGATTTTAAATCCTATAAACATCTGATATCTGACACACGCTACACATACCTACTCTCACACGATCATACACTCACAATTACTCATCATCGTCATACACACACACATACACAATTATTACTAGGTACACTCATATTTTTCCTTAACTATTACCCTAGAATAGATTTATTACTATCTCTAAGTTTCATGTAACTATTTCAATTTACTTTTTTTAAAATATAGTGCTAAGGATGAGCGGGCTCTTCTCCTGTCACAGGCGAATCAATTTGCCGACTGGGAGTGTGCAATCACTAATACATTTGTCATTTACCTACGTATATTCTAAGTGCCGCTACAAAAATCTTAAAATTAATCAATGGCAAAAAAAAATGTAGTGCTAGATTTTTGAACATTCGTGGTTTTGCCATTGGACCGACGACGACATGTAAGTATAATCTATAGTCTACAACAATTAGTCACAGCTATTGTGTCTCAAGACGGTACATATCCAAGTCTAGCTCAGAGCAATCAAATGGTCTGTTTGTGTTCCGTCTGTAGGCCTATGTACTTAGTACATAGTTATTGGAGAGTCAGTCTTGCCCTCGACATCGGAAGAATTCACACGCTCTGCGCTAGATGTGACTATATAATAAATTAACTATCTACCTTCAATGACCTTTTGTAGTTCAATTTAGTTAGCCAATAACTTTAGAGAACTTATACTTGAATTAAAATTATAAGTAACAGTTAAACAATTTAAAAGTAAATATGCCTACGACTGAAATGAGACGGTCGGTATAAGTGACTGAAGTCTGAACTTGACTAATAGCACAGATATAGATCTATATCTGTGACTATTAGTGTGTTCAAGGAATTGGAGACAATTCCTTACAAAAGTTCTAATAAACTTATCCATAAAACTTGACGAGAGAATATAAACAGGTACCTACCTGTAATTGTCATACTTGTCTTGCCTAAATATTATGTAAGTACCTAAAATGTTTAGGAGACTGGCCTTGACAAAATATTAGCTGCATTTTGTAGACAATGTGAATAAACAAAGAAACTAAGGCCTCAGACGCCAAAAAACTAGTCTGTGATTTCAAGAACTATACTTAATGATCGGCGGGCGCATTCAACCAGACAAATTCAAGTAAAGATGCAAAAAATGCGTCCGCGATTTTGATGGCAGGAAGTCATTTCTAAGTCTTGATTGAATACTATATTTCTAATATTTTTAGGAGAAAATAGATTCTTCTGAAGATTGCCCTTGAAAAGGGCTGTCAATGGATGATATAGAGTTCGGAATCTATAAGGCATTATGGGCCGAACAAGAAATTGTCGCCAAGCCTAAAAAACGTCTAAATTTCTTCGTCGAAAATTGTCAGAATTATAAACATGGCATGTGTTACAATGTTATCTCATGTTAACACATGTGACTTTATTTTCTTGTCTATTAAAATAAACCTTGAGTGAACCAATTAAGCGCTTGATTTCGTGGCATAACGACATTAGAATATCCAGGTTCACAACAAATTTATAAACCACAGGAAACCAAACTGTATCGAAGGCTGTTCGTGTGAAACTGCGCTCAAAGGAAATCTAATGCAAAATATGAGAATAATCTTAATTTATTTGCTAAACGTCAGTTCATTTAACAAATGAATATTAAACTTATTTGTATGCCCTCCTCAAAATGTAACCCAAATGATATAAAGATTCCTAACTCTACGAGTTATTTAAGTCATAGACTAGGTGTCCAAAATATTAAAATTAATTCTTGGATTTCACACAATTCTCTATTCAAAATCGGAACTCAAAAACAAATTAATATTAACATTATTTGTTACTACCTGTTGCCCGCGGCCTTGCTCACGTGGAATAAGTTTTTTCCCGCAGGAACAGTTTACCGCGTTAAAAAGTACCTATATGTTGTTCCAGGATATAAGCTATCACTGTACCAAGTTTCATCAAAATCCATTCAGCGGTTACAGCGTGAAAGAGTAACAAACATCAAAACATCCTTACAAACTTTCGCCTTTATAATAGTAAGTAGGATCATTACACACGGCTTTTCCTGTTTCTCCCCGAATCGAGCCGTCGTCGGCCGTGTTGTTTTAAATTTGCGCTCTATGTTCACCTTTATTTAAAATATTTATGTATGTTTATCAGTTGTTGAGTACCCATTTACAAGCTTCGTCTTAGTTTGGGACTAAACAGCCGTGTGTAAATTTGTCCATACATCATTAGGCTCATCTAGTGCCGGTATATCCGTGGCGCTCACGTATGCCGCCAGACGTGCACTTAGCATGTTCGTCCGGCCGAAACGTGATCTCGCAAATCGCAATGGCCTGTCTAGACACCGGAGGCCGACTGTCTGGCCTAGGCGACCTCTATAAACCACGTAACGACACCTCATGGCCTGTGGTGAACAGATGTTACAGCCCTTCTTATCCCTCCAAACGCGGATAACACCTATGTTCAACAGTAACTACATGCTTTAGACTCACAGTTGTATGTTCAGGCTGATAATTGTAATGATGTTGAATTTCATCAATACATGTGATCTATAATAATATGCAGAATCCCTGTATTATAGTATCGCTTGCCGTGTGTAAAGACTCTTAGAAGTACAATTTTCCAAAACTTTTTGCATAGGCAAGCCCCATGTTAGCTTATAAAACTAGTAGTTCCGTGAGAACAGAAGACCTCGCCAGCCCTAATAAACCAAACCTAAAAGAAACCAACAAAAGTCAACTTTGGAAACAGAAAAATACATACTAAAGTGACAAAAATTAGCACTTTAAAGCTTAATATTTCGCAAACGGATCCGTGAATCGAAAAATGTTTATCACACACCCGCGATATTTTTGAAAGACCCATCCAACGATACCCCACACCATGGATATCACGCGGAAAAAAATAATTTTCCATTTTACGTATGCAGTTCTATGAACATAATTTATTTTTTCAACTTTCTTAAGTCGATCCACTATTACTCAAAAACTAATAGAACCTACTTAGCCGTAATAGTTTTCCTTGTAACTACGTTATATATGCTACTGCCATGAATTTTTTCACATTTCCAGAAGCAACCGTTTAGCTGGCAGGGGGGGGGGACACGTGACTCTAACAAAAATTACCGCTTTAAAGCTGAATATTTCGCCAACGGATCCCTAAATCGAAAAAATGGTATTCACACACCAGCAATATTTTTGAAAGACCTATCCAACGATATCCCACACTATGGGATTCACAAGAAAAAAAAAGTTCACTCCCACTTTGCGAGTATGGTAGGTACTCTAAAAAAAATGTTTTTCAAAATTTTATTCTACTCATTTTGTAGGTTTAATTAATTTATACATATGCCAAATTTTCGTCAAAATCGGTTGAAAAATGCGACCTGTAGAGAATTACAGACCGACAGACAGACAGACAGACAGCCGGACAAGAGCATTTTTGGCCAGTCTCGAAACGTAGACGCTTCGCTCGCTTCGCTCGCTCGGTCAATTATGAAACAATGTATTTTGAGTAAAAAGTTTTCTTTTGCATATTCTTCTCATAGTCCGCGTTTCGATCTTCGTAACATTTCTGTATGTTTTGGACGACCCCAACTAAGCTTTATTGTGTATCCTTGGAGACAAGCTTCGCTCTCTTTATGCATATCAAGAAGAATTAATTCCTTATGGCACTTCCAAGTCGACTGTCTTTAATTCAGATCTAGACCAACAGCGATTAAATGTTCTGTCCGATTAGATCTGTAGTTCACTCTCTCAAATGCTTCAATAATTTTATATATGGGGTACAACCAGAATGTTTATACAGACCTTCTTGGGTACAACTGACAAAATAAAATAAACGACATTGAATAATTTGAAAAGCAACCTCTACGTGATGTAGTATATGAGTATCCCCTCAGCCTGAGATGGTCCGTCCAAAGCCTCCAATTATCAGCACAGTAGCAGACTATCAGATATGCCTAAAGCAAATAATGTATTCAGACCCGCTTTATTATTATAATATTTTTAATATGAAATCACTTAATTATACTATAGAATTAGTTATGCGCTACTTGTGTTCAGTCCGATAAGTTAATGAGATTACAAGACATAAACATGCGCTAATGATTTTATTTTTTAAAGTCATGAGCTAATGGCTTTAATTTTAGATATTTTTTTCTTTTTGTCTACATCACTGACTTCTTCTTCACTGACGACATTCCGACGCGGTTCTGCAGAAAACCTGTCCACTAAGAATGGGGTCCAGATCTGATTCCCGGCAGTAAATAAAAAATAAATAAATTCAATTCATAAATTACACATTATTAATTTATTACGAAATTACAGGTTAACAAAGTACTCATAAAAATATTTTTACATGGTGAGATGAAATTAGTCGATGCTTCAGAGAAGCGCTGCTTTTCAGTCATCGCTTTCGATCATCGTTAAGGTCGAAGTAAAAGAAATATAAGCATAGATGCATTATTTATATTTCAAGCTTGTTTAAGTTTTTGTATTTATTCTTCGATATTTAGTTCTGTGTTTCTCGATCAGACGGACAACAGTGAAACAGTACAAAAATAGAGATATTTAAAAATGGCAACACTATTTGCAATGTAAACAGACCAGCCCAGACGCTCATCAATCGAGATCGCAGAAAAACGGGCAGACGCGGAGGCGTCATAAAAACCGGCGCAGACGCGGATGTGCGCTCGCGGTAAAAACTAGTTGCATCCGTCCTCTCCCGCGCAGCCCGGCGCGTCGCGTCACAAGCAAACACGTACCAATACGAGGATGTCGTAGGGTTCCATGTCATTTTGTATGATACTAGCGGTTTCCCGCGGCTTCGCCCGCATAGAGAAGTTTTTCCAACATCTTTTCCCGAGATATCTATAGCCTATGTGTTTTTCTGATGTAATGTGATCTATTTATATTACTGTAAAGTTTCATCAAAATCTGTTTCGTTGTTATTGCGTGAAAGAGTAACTAAGATCCAAACACACATCCAAACATCCTTTCAAACTTTCGTGTATTTATTATTAGTAGGATAGCAGTCTTCTGCAAACAAGATCGGTCGTATTGTTTTCCCCACAGATGGCGCTTTCGAAGCGGTCTGATTCACTCATAGACTTACCGTCAAGGACTGTATGTAGGTATCAAGTATATGTGGTGGTATCTATATCTGTAAGTGGGTATCTATCAAGTAATTCCAATAGACTTTTAAGCGGTCCCTACACGATCATGCGGCATGACATGCGTTACGTGCTGTCACTCATGCATGACCGTTTATTTGTAGTGATTGACGCGAATGACATGCAAATTACGTGCTGGCCGTTGATTGACAATCGCGAGTACTCTTCACTGTACTAAGTGATTGATAGCAAGCGTGAGGGTCCATCATGCAGCATCATAATTCACGTAAACGTAACGCATGTCATGCCGCATGATCGTCTAGGGACCGCTTTAGAAGAGATCTTTGAAGGATACTGTAGAACTTTGAATGAAACACACTTCTAGCCAATAGCCATAACATTGTAAAGAATCTTATAACTCACTTTTCACTCACTTCTAATTAACGTATCGGTTTGAAAATTTTCAAACATAATGCGAGTCTGCTCACAATACAATGATCAACGAGAATGGTTTATAAAATACATGATTATTTGAATGACAAAGATGCCTGGTATTAATGTTGCTTTAGCCTCGCACAATCTTTACAAACAATTGCAATACAAACGTGATTTTAAACGATTTGTTGCAGAAGTTTGTTGCGCCGCTTTCTTCTCAGCGCTAACACCTATTACCTAAAAGGAAGCGGTGGTAGATAAATATTGACGTATACAAATGTACCCAGTCCATACTCTCTATGTCTCTACAGCATACCAGCACTAAAATATTTTTAGTACATTTTAGACTTTCGCGCTTTGTATTCATAATTATATAATTATTTACGGGTCTTACACACGAAATAGTTTTATTTACCTTGCCCGACGTTTCGACCAGGTTACACTGGCCGTGGTCACGAGCTGACTGGAGAGGCGAGCTGTCATACTATCCGCGGATAGTGCGAGAAGCTATTGAAATCAAGAAATTCAAAAATTTCAATAGGGAAGATGGTTTTAAATTGTCACCGTCGTGGAATCTAGTGATCGATAAACTTAAATCTCGTGACTTATCGTCGAATACACCCGCGGATACCGTGAGTGTTGTGTGCCGGGACTTTCCAATAACACAAGATCAGCAGAGGGTAGTTTCAGAAACTACTCACAGCGATTAACAATGACAGCTCGCCTCTCCAGTCAGCTCGTGACCACGGCCAGTGTAACCTGGTCGAAACGTCGGGCAAGGTAAATAAAACTATTTCGTGTGTAAGACCCGTAAATAATTATATAATTAAAAATATTTTTACTTTGATGTTTGGAGGTGGTCATAGTGACTCCTCATTGGATATACAGTAAGTCGGTCATTTGGTTACATGTTGTTTTGTGTCCAGGAGCGCCTGAGCGTGTTTTTTTTGTTATTTTATTTACCTAGGTACATACATATTTTGTACAATTTTTTCGTATAATATTTTGTGCCCAGCCGTATAAATTATTTCTCCTGATCACCTGAAAGCATAAAACCTTAAATCAAATGTTGGCTTGCATGAATAATCAAGCCCTGCTTAGCTTTAATAGTAGGTAGGGTATGCAAAATACCGCCTTATAGTTTTTTAATGGCTGTTCCTGGATCGATGATGGCTTTATAATCGATTTCGTAATGGCCTGCCAGCTTTCGCAGATAGAATTCTTTCTTCCATTTGCGTGCTATCCGACCATATAAAATACCTCCAGACATTTAGATTGATAAATAAATTTTTTAACATCATACTAGTACATACAAAGCTGCACTATAGGTCTGTAATATAGAGACCATTTTAAGGACGTCGCCGGACAATATGACAGTGAAAATACAAGGTAGTGAGACTTAACTATTATGCATTTTAAACAGGTTGGCCTAAATCATTCAATAGTTAAGACTAACACTGAATGCACCGTCATCTCCACGTCACTCATCTGCGAGGAATTCTGTCTGCCATTGCACAAAGTCAATGAGGACGGCAGAAGAAGATTGTCATAGGTCAAACCCAGTGTAGGAGTACTTCAGTACCTACTTCAATACAGACTGACAAACGAGCTATTAATATTTTTTCAAATACAGTAGTGTGAAATGCATACCTAACGCAACTGAAATTGTAACGAAGCTGATAAATTTCGTTACAATTTCAAGTCTAAGTACCTACAGTTATTTAGAACCATAGAGTTAAGATCTCTTTGGTGCGTGCTCGCGGCCTCTTAAAGAGGCGTAAAAAAGCATTCTATGGGTGTCAAAATCGTGTCAAATGTATCACAATACTGTGACTCACTCACCCATTCTCATTTTCAAACTCCATATAAATTTGTATTAGCAACCTCCTCCCGCTACACCGCTTCCTTTGTCCGCACCCCCCCTGTAAGTGGCACCAATGGTTCCTATACTAAATATGCAAGATGCAGTCTCCATAGGGAGCGCGCGCGCCATCAAAGAGATTCGTACCTTCCTGTTTAGAACAGGTCGGTATGCAGTCTCGTTGATTAGGAATGAAACCTCTTTCTATTATGCAGCTTGTGGAAGTTCCCGCGACTGGATACGCTGCAGCACGTTTCACTTACAATGTTTTTTAAACTAACCAGTGGTTTAGTCCTGTAGTTCCACCAGTTCTCGGCCGCGGCGACAAAAAGAGTTTGTAAACAGTCTCGCGGGGACAGGTTCCACGACTCTCGTGTTCGGAGAAGGAGCCTCTTCAAACAACGTATCGCATGTCGTCTCGATCGGTTCTACGTTACACGTGTTCCGTGCTCATCAGCTGTGACGTCACTTAGGGGAAAAGTTCCTCGCTGTAGCGTGGCGACCAATGTAGACAGAACGCCGCCGTCTATGCAGGTTGTTCATACAGAATATTCCTTGAAATGTTATAACAAATAAATGATACATAAGTAGTACTTACTTACTTACTTATCTTATCCCAAACAGGACGTACTTATGGACTTACAGACGAGGACTGGTAAAAATACACTGACATCGAACTTGTATTAGTTTGAAAAACCTTAGGTCTCTGTCAAAACCAGGCGCTCTATTTTGCCAATTACAAGTACCTAAGGATTCTACAACCTAAGGACCCAAACGGTGCCGAGTTTGTTTAGGAACTATGTAGTTTTAACCTCTTTTGGAAATTCAAAAATATTGGCTTCAATTGAAACGCTATTTTCGGCTAACCTCACAAAATGGCTTCAGATTATGTTGATTTTATTATTGATTATGAGCATAGCAGTGTTCTCTAAACAAAAGTGATAAAAATGTAGATACTTACCTACTCATTACCCTTTTTAAACAAGTTTTTAATATTTTCTTTTAATAAAAATTATTCTCAATATTTCTAAAATGGCTCACTTTGGCATTATGAACATCATAAACAATCTTATAATAATCTCCCCTGTAACGGGAATATTTATGTAGATTTTCCAGTCACCCTGTATGAAATAGAACATCTGTAAGTATACCCACAACAATAAAATAAAGTCTGAATGCCAGACACATGAAAAAAGCTTGCAAAAACATTGAATTAAAAATTAGGCCAACATGAGAACATAAATAACTCGCGCATTCCGATTTCGCGTCAAGACAACACATTATACCATATGATTATTTGGATCATAAATTATTATAACAATCGTTTTGTTTTCATTTATTGGCCGCGGTCTAATCTATTTCTTCATTTTCGTTATTTATTAACTCCCAAATCGACGCCTGGGGGTCCAATTTGGAAACATTACCTACTGAGTTATGGAAACAAAAACTGGTCGATTTACATAACATTATTAAGTTAGTTATGCGGATACAACATTGTCTCTAAGGCTGTCCGTCCGTCCGTCGGCACCAGTAATTGTCCACGTTTCTTTCCTTTGAACAAAAACGCTTAATTGTTTCTTATTATTGAAAATTTAATGACATAGTCTTTTTTGCGATTTCATCCAATGGTTCTATTCTCGAATTCATAATTATGTTCGTACCTACTAAATATTTGAGAGATGAATGGGGTAAAGACTGCAAAATCTGTACCGAGTAATCCTAATAATCGGTGAATTTTTCACCGTCTCTGGGCAGATTTCCACGGCTCTATACAACCGACCTCCGTGTAACTTACACATAAACCGATTATGTGTCATGGAAATTATGTGTTTAAAACTGTTCCCACAGGAAAGAAATTACTTAATCCTAGCGGACAAAGAACTGACAGTTCAGATTTCCGTAATTATGGCCATACTATAATGAATACTGGAAGAAGATTTAATCTATTTATATCACAGTCTAAGTGACAAAGATAAATGGTTAATAATATTAATGAAACAGACAATAACACTACGGAAGCCCGACATAATTTGTCAACGCATTAGAATTGTTGATCAACCGATTGGCCAAAAATTACATCGGAATCCGAACAAACAACTCCGAAACTGTTCGCAAACAGATGACTAACAAACTGGCAGACAATTATCACAGCACGTAATAGGAGGTAGCTAATAAGCACATCCGTGACGGTCTCAGGATCTGAAGTGAACGAATCCGCGTGGAAATCGTCTAGAGACAACCTGCTACGAGAACCTTTGTTAAAAGAGTCTACTTGTTTAGTTAAGCTATGGGACTTGTCATTCTCTGCCAAAGTACAAGACCACCGGTCATGAGTGGTATCTGGTATCAAGATAATAGTAATAATGTTTGGACAAATTTACACAGGGCTGTTTAGTCCCAAACTAAACGAAGCTTGTAAATGGGTACTGTTAAACATACATAAATACTTTAAAATAAATACTTAAATAGATACAAACACCCAGTATCCGAAAACCAACAGTAATGCTCATCACACAAATGTTGGCCCCGGGTGGGAATCGAACCCACGACCTTTGGCACAGTAGGCAGGGTCACTAC
The DNA here is from genome assembly GCA_949699065.1 of Metalampra italica. NCBI lineage: Eukaryota > Metazoa > Arthropoda > Insecta > Lepidoptera > Oecophoridae > Metalampra > Metalampra italica. The sequence continues at coordinate 6,521,029 of OX452986.1, forward strand.
CAACTACGCCAACAGGCCAGTCGTTTTATTGACGTGTGGTTCGATTTATTACGTGTTTGTTCCGTATTGTGTCCCCAAAGAAGAAGAAGCAATGTCATCTACTTACGGGTCGTGTTGGTGGGTGTGTAGACTTATTAAAATTCACCTATAGGTTGAATCACGAATCAGTGCATATGATGGGGTGAAAAGTGCTCTCGATCGCTGACTTAATATACTCCTAGGGTGCATTATGTGCCCTTCAACGTGGTGCTAATACACCTGAAACTAATAGGTATAGTCTATAAAAAGCTGACTATCTATTTTGGATCACACGCACAGATTATCAAAGAAACACTGGCTGCGAAAAATGACAACAAACAAAACCTAATCCGAGCCAGACTGACAAAAGTACGAAAAAACAAATATTATAGGAAAAAACGTCGTAAAACACAAACTCCAAATGAAAATCAAAATTACAGGTCTCTCGCTCCGTGGGTAAACAGTAAACACGGGTATTTGACGTGTGTTCGGCTGGCAGAGTCACGGTGTTGGGTTTGAAACCGCACTGAACAAAATGTGTCGGCTAATGCATTATAATATTAGTGTAGTATTTGTACATATATTAGTGCTTAATCGTGCGAAAACCTGCATACGCCAATAACTAGAATTTCTATTCTAAGGTGTATGTGAAGTCCACCGATAAACGGATTGGGGCACCGTCGGTGGACAGGGGTTTGGCACAACAGGTCCCAAAGGTGTCGAAGTATCGCCAGGAATTCTTGGCCCTAAGAAGATAAGATATTGATGCTTCCGTCGTTGATTTGTGTTTAACACGTCCAATGATTATTTCATTCCATAGCACAGAGGAATTAATAGTCTTCCATAGTACGTATTCGTTTTTCTGCTCATTCCTACATTTTGACATTTTTCCATTGCATTTTCTCAACCGTTCTCAAAAAAGAAAAAAATCTTTCAAAATCTAAAAATACACAACATTATTTATATCGGTTAACTGTAGTTTTGTGCAATAAAATGTGATTGTGTAGAAATAGGACTGAAATGTGAATAGGAAAAATTGTGATTGTGTAGAACATCGCACAGACCTTCACGTACAATGGGGGGCTCAGCCAGTACGACACACACTGTTATTTGTCATCTGCTCCAGTCTAGACGTGATGACATAATGATCCGTCTGCGCGCGCGCCCGTCGCCGCGCCCGCGCCCTGCATGTGCATACCAAATCAATTATTAACGTTTTTCTGTTGTTTGCCTTCCAAATTCAAAGGAGACTACGTAATGGGCACACAATAAGTTCTTTAGCGTAATTTCCCCCCGTGTATTGAATTCAAAATTACAAATTGATACTTGACTTTGAAACTTCTTTGAAACGAATAAGTTCAGTTTCATGTTTAGAAATTATGTAAAATGAAATAAAAGTATCAAGAAGGGAAGCGTGCGTGGTGGATGCCCGAACGCCCTTGTTGTGAGGGCAGGCCTGAGCCCCAGCTGTGGGGATACGTTAATAGACAGTTGATTTGAAGAAGGTATAAGAGGGACCACAGTAGATCCGTCTTGGTCTCTTAGTTTTTCTTTCCCCGTGAGTGTCCCTTTTACTCCACCTGACCTTAAAATATCCAGAAACCCTACTCGTAAAAGCGTAGTAACCTAGAGTGACTATACTAATATCGCCTAACCTTACAACTGCAACTGGATCTATCTTGGTGGAAAGCTGCCCTCATTGACATTCAAATTCATTTAAGTGCATAGGTTGTGAAAGTAGTTAAAGTAATAGAACTAAACAAGTTAGGCTTTGGGTTCAAGGCGCGCCTTCGAGGAGGCTTCCAGCAGTGGACAAGTGCAGTGTGATGATGATGAAGTAAGAATTGACGGTTTATCCTTGCACATCCAGTGGTCCATCTAACCTTAGGAGGGTGCAAGCTCAAATGTTCTTTCCAGTGTTTTGCCAATTGACAAATGCCATAGGATCGTCGCTATTGACGAAGACGTGACAGTTAATTAATGAAGATACAAATACAATTGTATCTTAATACACCTATAACTGTATCGACTTATAAATTCAAAAGGAACGGTGCCGGTGTTCAACCTGTCGAACGCGCCGCCATTGGAGAATATATTTTCTTTTTCACAACTAGGTATGTATTTCCTTTGCTTTATTTTCTATTTCTCACAAATAACGTCTGTTTAAACACTATTTAATAGGCGATAGCCTCTCGCATCCTGTTTACAATGATACTTCTTGAAATATCCCGCTTTCTTTAGCTATACACGGCGACATTACTCATAGGTAAATGAACAGTGGTTTTCTCTGAGCGCTACAGAAGAAAATAAATAGAGTACAGAAGGTTCACTTCTTACAAACACGCAAAACGCAATCATCATATAGAGCAGTTACCGCATAAAATGCTCCTTTCAGTGTTATATGCATTGTAATTGTTAAGCGCTATGCCATACATTTATACCATACATTTTGTTATTACCATACTATTTATTTATCGTGCGATCGTTAGTGAAGTAGCCTGAGACAGTGAACAAACCATTTGGGTTGGGTGCACGCTGAAATGCATGGTAATGCATAGTACGCTGGTAAAACTAAGTGAGCTGTTTAAAAAAGTTCCAAATATCCGGTAGATGGCACTGACTGTATCATCAAATATCATCATGCAAGAATGTCCGTGAAAGAAAAGCCAGTGAAACAAAACCAATTATAAAAAATACCGGCCGAATTTGACGTTGTCCTTGAATTCGAGTATCTGTTCACAATGACAGTAAAGTTAAGTTGAGATCAATGCAACGCCATCTATGGGCAAAATTAGCAAAAAAATAGTACATACAGCAAAATGTCTCATTGTAGTGAACTAGCCCGAGACACGTATACCTAGTATATGCGTGCGTTACGTACGCTTGTTTGTTCTAAGCGGACCTTCTGTTTTTCCTTTATTCTGTGGCTACGAGGCCGGTCCCGCGTCCGTTCACTATTACTAACTCTATACCGATCATTAACAAATTCCTAGGCAAGACTTAAGGGCTCCTGCAAATCGGGCGATTTGTATGCAGCTGGTGACATTAATGAAACAGAAATGCATCTATAAAACTTTGACTGTTATAAGAGTTAGTTTTTTGTCCGCTGAGAAGTTGATAACGATCACCAAGACCGAGCTGACAGATGTGCCAGAAAGTGAAAGACATGCATTTAATCTTATTAAAATGGTATTTAATTATATATACAGTGTGTAAATCTGCATGCTTGCCATATTTTCAGAGACATGGTCTTGGAGTGCAAATCGGAATAAACGAGTTTTATCTAAGGGGGTAGAGCGAAACAGGCAAAACGAAGCGAAACGGCGATTTCTGTGAGTTCAATTTTCACGATAAACCCAAAATTCAATTCACAGACAAAAAATATTACCTTATATTATCAACTAGAAAGCTATCTACAAACGCAGCTACATAGCGTCAGCAGCGCTGGTTTTATGTTCAGTAAGCAGCTGGTTGTGTTTCAAGTTAATTAAAAGCTTTTAAAAAGCTGCTTTTAGGGAACTGACGCCCAATTTGAAGGAGCTCCTAATAAACGTTCAAATATGCAGGCGGGCGCAAGCGATGCCAAGAATTTGGTCGAATCGACAGCTTTACATAGCACTTGTTTACCTCGCCCGCGCTGCGGCTATTTCTGATAAAGTGCGCTTGCAACGCGCACGATACCGCGCCCGGTGCGCGCGCGTGGAACACTCCGTTTTGATTCTCTTCTTACTGCTGGGGGACTAGCATAGACAACTTTTGAATACATCTATCTTACCCTCGTCATGGTCTTGGCCGTAGGAGGATATCTAAGGATGTAGACTGGTTACAACCACAATTATCTGTTGGTTCTCCAATAAACAAAAATAAATACACTAATGAGATGAAAACAGTCCTGATTTGGATGTTATATTTCAGAATTGTTTTGTCGTTGCCTTCCCCTATAGTAACTACGGGAGAAAATTCTAGTCTGGGATTATTTATGTTATCATCATCATCATCAGCCTGCACTAGTGCACTGCTGGACATAGGCCTCCCCCAAGGCGCGCCACTGAGCCTGATCTTCAGCTTCGTCTCCACTCGAGAACTCGTCTACCCCAGCGGTTATCGGTTATTTATGTTATGCGTATTTACTAATTGTACGAGTATGTATGTTATGTACCTACGTTTCCACTTCTAATGTAAGCGATTTAGTTACGATCGACCGCACGTATGTAGAAGCTAAACTAGTATAAACTGGTCTCTCATAGTCTACTGATAGCCTATAGTCATGACTGGTCTATCTGTCTGTCTCTCATAGTCTATAGTCTTGACGGTCTATCATAGTACTAATAGGCTGGTCCAGCTCAAGGTCAAAGTGTTTCCACTGACGTGGGGTCGACTGTACGAGTAGGTAAGGAACTAATTCCTTTCAATCAAATCTCTTCTCATCGCTACCTCAACATGAGTTTCGATGGTCTGGAGATTATACATGCCCCGAAATGATAGGTTGCAGAGTCAAATGCAGAACGTTCATAAATAAAATTTAACTAAACATTTCTGAAGTGTTTACTACATTTCAAATTTGCCTTAAGTTCATTTTACCAGTCTTTATGTTTCACGTTCACCAAGTGGGTTATTTATTCGGGAACGCTTTCATATGTATACCAGCTTTTGAATACAAGTTTCATTCTATTATTTTTACACGTGTATTAATAACTGTTAAAAGTTCGTCTAGTTAATTTTATAAGACATTGTAGGATAGTCTAATACTGAGCCCCATTATAGATTGTATAACTTTTTAAATAATATAACATCCGTTTTGAAAGATCTGTTTCTCGTTTACTGTTGCCAATGTCCGAATGACGTACCCTTGCATAATACGGGCAGCTCGTGATCGGATGTTGTTTGTTTAAACAATTCATGTCTGCGGATCGTCTAAACTGTTTTTATATTTCATTGAATCCGGGTCAGGATCAGGTCATTATTTAAATGACAATTTCTTAAATAATTACGTATTTTATTAAATATTTCAATTACGATGAATTGAACAAGTAAATACTTTTAATATTTTGTGTATGTTCAACTGGGACTTTCAATTCAATTCGTGAAATTACAAATTTCCTGGAAAGGACATTTTAGGAAAATGACATTTTGGGAAAGGACATTCTGGGATCATGGCATTTCGGGAATAGGACATAATGAGCCGTGACGACAATTATTTGTTCAATAACCACGAATAGAACAGAATTTACAAATAAATCATGAAACTTATAAGAAGCTAAGCCAGTGTGAAATAATATGACATACCTACTTACCCACTGATAATATAACAACACTAGCTTATGCCCCGCGACTTCGTTCGCATTAAAAAGTATTATATGTTACTTACTGTTGCCCGCGGCATGTACATTTTGATCTGTAAATTTTTGTTCCCATACGAACCTTAGCATCCCTTTTCGCCCCTTTAGGATTGGAATTTAAAAAATCCAAGTACACCAGATTTTAAGTCAGACCACATGCTTTCAAACAAACAAAAAACCCGGTTCAAATCGGACCAGTAGTTTTAGCGTGATGCGGTTTCAAACAGACAAGAAATTTTTTGAACAGTGTATTGGGGTCAGTTATGCCTAAATCACGTATTCCAATAGTTTTTTTTAAATCCCTTCAATGTACAGAAATACTCTCGTTACAATTTTATAATAGTATAGATAGAAGATAGGTAAATAATAGCACATAAAATACGAGTCAGGCAATTCCCGTTTCCGCCGGCATATATAGTGCTTTTCTCAAACAATGTGATAAAAAAATGGGTTGGCGAAAGAACAAGTAAATGTATAATCAAATATACCTACATATATATACAATACATAATATACAAATATATCTACATATTGTTTAAGTAACTGCCAAAGTTTGTGTAATTAATTATTACACATTGAATATGCATTTGTTGCTGTCATTTTAGGACAAATAAAATGACATTCACGCTAACAAGGACGCAGAGGTCACGACAGTTTTGTGTCATTATTGACAGAAACTAATGACCACGGTCTAATGGTTACAGTTTTTATGCGAAATCAATTACGCAGTACCTAACTAAAATAAATGATTTATCGAAAGATCCGAAAAAGAAGCAATCATAATTTTTATGTGTTTATATAACTATAGTTATGTTACAATGTTTTCTTGTTACATTCCTCAAATATTTTACAAAAAGCATCGCACAATCTTTACAAACAATGTAGTTATACAATGGAATGTACAAGATGTGTCGCGGAAGTTTATTGTGCCACAGAGGAATTGAGCTAGGATCTCTTTGGTGGGCATCATCATCACATCATCAGGGGCTCAGGCCTACCCTCTCAACGAGGGCGTTCGGACTATAGTCCACCACTCTAGCCCAGTGCGGGTTGGTAGACTTCACATGCGGCTAAGAACTTCTTCTTCCGCGTATGCAGATTTCCTCACGATGTTTTCCTTCACCGTTTGAAAGCAGTCAGTAAATATACTTAAGTTTCGAGGAAAAACCCATTGGTACATGGCCAAACAGGGGGTCGAACTTCGGACCTTTCGATATGATAGCCGCGCCTTATTCTCGAGGCCACAGACGCTCAAGTGGGCGCCCGATTCGAACCTTCCAGCACAGAGCCATAGAAAGCGGTGATATAAACAATTGACGTGTATTATTATTAATGCACCATTGTGTATGTACTCATTGCAATAACATTTAATCACAAAATAATAAATTATAATTAATGGGAAAAATAAAACAGTAAATTAAAAATAACTTAAAAACTAAAACTAAACTACAAAATAATTATAAAAAGAATACCCCCTCGAGGCCCCCCACCGCTGGGAGCGTGCCCAGAAAGCTGGCGGCATTACCTCGCTGAATGGTGAGGTAATGCAACTTACTGCACTTTTTTGCAATATTAACACTGACTTTGATTTGTGCCTGATGTTAAGATGTTCTTTCTCTGAAGGAGTGACGAACGAAGATGAACTCGCGGGCAACAACTTATTAAATAATACATCTGGTAATCATTAATTATATTATATTATTTATTTATAGCCTTCCTGAATCTATATAAAATTACAATTCAACTTAATCATTAAGTGTAAGTATATAAATTCTAAATTAATGCTAGGTATATCATAATAATAATAAATTGTACAATATTCATTATTTTAAATTATTAGATAACATTTTGTTAAATTTTTATTATATACAATTAATATATTTTAATCTAGGTTTGGTAGTAGGTACTTTTTGTTTCAGGTAATCCCACGTGTGGGCAAAGGCCTCCCCCAACTTTTCCTAAGCTTGTGTTTCGGGCAGTATGTTTAGCTTGAGGTTGGGGGGGGTTTTGTCTTGATCTTCCACGGTGACAAACCGGCTTGGAAGATAGTTTATTTATTTATTTATAGGTAGGTACTTATTTTTAGAAATCTTTTTATAGGAGGGGACCACGAGGGGCCTTCTGTAACTGCTATTGTTCTGTATTATCTGGACATGGTATTGTAAAATCGTGTTTGTTGGTCGATGCCTCTATTATCGTCATAGGTTTTGTTTTTCTTATCTGACTGTGTGACCATGTTCACATTTCTTTTTCGAGATTTTTCAGGTTGCGATGGATGTAGCTCTCGTGTACTGTTTTAACTATTTATATTATCTTTGCGAGTAATTTCATTTGACTCATTTGGTTTGTTCGGTCCGTCTTTGGTGTCGTAGATTACTAGTTTAACGTACACGATTCTAGCTTTTTTTCCCCTGTTTGGTCTCTTGTTTTAGCTGCTCTTGCAGGGACTTACGTATTTCCAATATTTTCGGGGGAAAGTCTTCTTTTAAATAGTATGCAGTTTCTTTTAAATTCAGTTTATTTTTTAGAATTTTAATTTTTGTACCTAGAGTGGTAAGCCCGAAAATAATTGGTCTAGGGTTGTCACCCTTTTTGCCCAATCTCCTCACATGCTCTATATCAGTTTCACTGCACTGAACCTTTATATTTTCGTTGATAATGTTTAGAAGTGTGTTCTGTAGCTGGTGGTATGAATTTTCGCATTTCTCAACTCCGAAAATAACCAGATTGCGTATTCTTATTTGTTTCTCGATTGTGTCGATTCTTTTCTCTTGTAATTCTTGTGTTTTTGTGATTTTTTGAACATCCCTCTTAAATTGGGAAATTTTCTCATCTAGAGTATCTATTTTAGTTGTAAGTTTAGTTTCTATGTGTTGTATTTGAATGCTCAATTTTTCGAACTCTCTTTTCGAAATTCTCAATTTTAATAGTTCTGCATCTGCCATGTTCGGTAGGTATCGGTGGTATCGGTAGTTTTTTTTTTGTGATACTTGTCGGCAGATGGCGCCTCTCACTACTCGTGACTTAATAGAGAATGTGTGGTGTAAGCGAATAAGTTTGCTATCGGGTATTAATATTATTTAAGAGGCGTTAATATTATGTAAGATAGAAAAATAAGTTCACAAAAAGTGCGCTTCTGTGGAGAACCGAACCCGGGATGGTAGCGTCCCGTGGTAGTAGCCGCTCGTCCAAATTGGTCGTCAAGACAATGCGTGAAAAATGGCACTTGTTTGTTACACTGATATTCCTCTATAGATAATAAGGTAAGATTTTTACGTCTACCTTCACTATACTGTTTGCAAATACACTATTTTAATGTTATTTGTGGTTTGTAATCACTTATAATTCTTATTCTGCAATTTATTTAGCTAATATTGTTTATCCGTTCACAAGTTCTCTTGAATTCACACAAATCGCGCAAAATGTTTAGTCTGTCACTCGACACTCGGATCACATAAGGTTTTTGTTATTTGTCTTCTTGCTATGAACACACTAACGAAACTTCTTGGTTTAAACGGTTAAAAAACCTAACCCTCTTTTGCTTGCGAGTTGGGGTAAAAAGTGGCATACTTACAAGAGCATTAGCCGAACTCTCGTTAAAAACTTAAAATTTTCCACTAATTTTAGAAAAAGCGACGCTAATTCCTTTAGCTAATGACTTCGTAAATGCACAGAGGCGGACGACTAAATTGTTAACCGTAATGACTGTGAACGTCCGGTTTGATTATAGTATGCAGTATCGACAGACAATTTTTAAAAATTTTCAGCGATCAAAATCGAATCAACAGCTTATTAATATCTATTCACTGTTGGGACACAGGTCTACCCTCTCAACGAGGGCAACACGGCTATAGTCCACCACGATAGCCCAGTTCGAGTTGGTGGACTTCACGTGTGCCTAAGAATTCCATCTTCGGCGTATGCAGGTTTCCTTCCTTCACCGTTTGTATAACTTAAGTTTCGAGAGAAACCCATTGGTACAGTCGACCGCACGTCAGTGGAAACACTTTGACTTTGAGCTGGCCTAGGCTAATATGGAGTTTCAATACTATGAGAGACCAGTTTTGGAGGAGGACGCCTTTATCCAGCAGTTGGCGTGTACAGGCTGATATGATGATGATGATGAGAGACCAGTTTATCCTGGTTTTTTTCCACTGACGAGAGGTCGACCGTACATAGAACGGCCGGGTATCGAACTTGGAACTAGGGGTGCAATCGATACCGATACGATATCGATATATCGGCTTATCGGGGCCTTTTACCAATATATCGGTATCGCCTATACACACGTCGATACATAAACACACCAACATACAAAAATTCAATTGAAAATAATAAGTTGGCGCCGCGAGCTCTCTTTTCCAAGCGATTATGAACTCCTGTCACGAGTGGGAAACTCAAAATTAGAATAAATGCACGCAAAAACTTGATTAATTTGAATGGGTTGGGGAGGGGAATTATCTAACATACGGTCATCTTAAATTTTCATTTTGTATTTAAGATATCTAAATACATTAAAATTCTAAAATTAACGCCCTATCATTAGGTACGTTGTTTTCTTACATTAAACTGATAATAGCTTGCTCTAATCGGTGTATCGTATCGGTTTAGGAGATTTTTTCCAATAATATCGGCATCCGTATCGTATCGGTGGGTCAGTGTATCGTTGCATCCCTATTAGGAACTGTTGACGTGACAGCAGCCGCGTCGCGCGATAAATTCTTAAATTGTCACAGAATCTTGTAACAGAAGTCACGCGAAAGTTTATGCAAATACAATATGTACGACCGGGATTTGAACTCGGGACTGTCTGCGCAGCAGCCATACAGTTAAGATCTCGAGCAACAGCTCGCGGCCCCTTAAAGAGGAATAAAAAAATCGTGTCAAATGTATTACAATCTGTGACTCACTCACACATTCTCATTTTCAAACTCCATATAAGTTTGTATTAGCAACCTCCTCCCGCTACTCCGCTTCCTTTGTCCGCACCCCCCCTGTAAGTGGCACCATTGGTTCCCATGCTAAATATGCAAGATGCAGTCTCCACAGGGAGCGCGCGCGCCACCAAAGATTCGAACCTTCCTGGCAGCAGCCCTCTCGGCCGAGCTGTCAAGGATTCGTAATTTCGTACCACTGCAGTTTACTTCGCATACAAAAGACATCAACGGGAGCGTTGCGTTTTTATTACTAAACTAGCTGTTGCCCGCGACTTCGTCCGCGTGGATTTTGGAAGTAGGTACCTATCTCTGCTATGTACAGACATACATCGTCTAGTTATAATTTTCCAAATGTAAAATGGATCATTCTAAGTACCTATATATTATTCACCATAATTTAAGGTATACCATACCTTCAGGAACAAACTATGAACACCGTATCTAATTTGGTGAAGACAGATAAAAATTTAAAAAATTGTTATTTTCACTTCTATTGCTCATAAGACTTCTCATATCAATTTTTATTATACGTGTGTATTTTTTAACTGATACAGTATGGGCAAAACCAAAACCATAGGAGATACAGGGAAACTGTCTTAGGAACCTTTAGGTATTTTTTCGTGATAACAATTTTGACATAGTAATCGGAGTAATGAATAAGTAGTAAGTACATAAGTACTTTGCACAGTCTGTTTTATAAAAAAACATTTTATTAAATTTGACTAACTTCTGCTGCTTGGATTTTTTTCTTCCGATACAATAAAATAATTCTAACATGAAACTAAGTCGATACGCATTTTTTAATAATAATAAAAATTATTTTTCACTGGCGTTCTATGAGAAAACATTTTATTGAATTTGACTAACTTCTGCTGCTCAGATTTTTTTCTTCCGATATAATGAAGTGATCCCTACATGAAACTGAGTCGAACTGCATTAAAAAAAAATTGTGCATATTGTCTCATTTTTATGGACAACACACGCTTGACCAAAAAATTTCTATTTCATAAGACACTTTCCCTGCATCTCCTATGGTTTCGGACTTGCCTATACTGTCCCAGTTAAAAAAAACACTGATATCTCCTATGTCTATGACATCGTCTTGTTATGTTAAATGATTTATCTGTAAATGACGATAACTTTTTTCGCTGTCATCCGATTTCAATGAAATAAAGCCTATAAGTTGCTCCAGCCTGTGCTTAATCTACCTGTGAAAACCGCAAGAAAATCCGTTCAGTGGTTTCGGAGATTAGCGATTACAGACAGACAGAAAGACAGACAGACAGACAGAAAGACAAAAAAATAAAAAAAACCTTTTTTGTGTTCTGTTACTCTTTTTTTATCGCCCACACTAATTTTTTTTTTAATTTGTTCAAAGTACAGACACACGATTTCTACTCCTTTATTATAAGTATAGATAATTAATTGATGCTGCGATGACACTACATTAATATACTCGTAATACTTAGGTATGTACCTAGTACGTTTACTAACAGACCTAGACTTTTTCCTGCCAGGATTGATAACAACTCTCCAAGTGCTAAGATATATAAGGTCGATAGTATAAAGCTTAAATGAAAAAAAAATTGCTACTAGGGCGCGCGCGCCACCAAAGAGATTCGAACCTTCCTGGTATAAAGTATCGATAACTCACTACATTTATATTTCCATTTCAATCCTTATTCATTTTAATGTGGTCGCTGAGGTTTAGAGTTTATTTTTGAAAACTCACATAATAAAATTATGACAACAAAAAGTACAGTGATTAAAGTTAATCAAAGGCCAAGTGCGTGTCGGGCCACGCGCAGTGTAGGGTTGCGTAGGCAAGTTCAACGACGAACAACAAATAGAACAAGCGTTCAGGTTCTATGCAGTTTCTATGAACTTATTTTCCTTTTTGTACTGTTATATTATAAGTTGGTCGACTATTACTCGAAAACTAATAGACCTACTTAGCTGGGATAGATTTCCTTTTAACTTCGTTAATTATGCTACTGCCGTGAATTTTTTCACATTTCCAAAAGCAACCGTTTAGCTGGCAGGGGGGGACACGTGACTCTAACAAAAATTAGTACTTTAAAGCTTAACAAACGGATCCCTAAATCGAAAAATGGTTTTCACACGCCTGCAATATTTTTGAAAGACCTATCCAACGATACCCCACACTATGGGATTTACAAGAAAAAAAAATTCACTCCGACTTTGCGAGTATGGTACGTACTCTAAAAAAATATATTTTTTAATGATTTTATTCTACTCATTTTGTCGGCTTCATTAATTTATACCTATGCCAAATTTTCATCAAAATCGGTTGAAAAATGCGACCTGTAGAGAATTACAGACAGAAGGACAGACGGACAATAGCATTTTTGGCCAATCTCGAAACTTAGACACTTCGCTCGCTCGGTCAATAAGTTTTTATTTTACTCCGCTTCCTCTGTGTGTGTTTTACGGCTACCACAATTGTATAATACGGCTTTGTGTAAGTTTCCAAAACTGAATAAAAATATAATTTGTTAAAAAAGTAACTATTGTATATGTGTAACTATTTAAGTTTGAGCTGCATGAGACGCCTGAAAATAATATGAGGTTTCCTTTATTGAAATCAAATCCTTAGAAGTACGAAGTTATTTTCATTTTGTTGACAGATGCATGACTATCCATATAGTTGCCATCAGCTTTTTTCTGTATAAGTTAAAACAAACGAATCCAATTTTTTGTATGTTTCTAACGTAATGCCCTTGAATAGACTTCGTCGCTGGGTTCATTGATCTAATAGTTGCTATTATTAAGCTCGATCTACTTAATGAAGTTAACTTAGTCTTGAGTATGTATTAAACGTGTCGTGTTTTATGAGTGCGAGCTTCATTTACCCGCTTAATACTTATACACTCGACATAACGTAAAATATACATATTACATGTTTTTATCTATTCTACACTAATAATAAAGAGGTAAAACTGGTGCATAATTTGCACGCTTAACTTATATAAGTTGCGAAAAACCAAATGATAGCGGGGTGTAAAATAAACCTAACGCCATCTATTGACAAACTTTAAAACTAAGAAACTGGCATGATTAGAACGGGTTAAAATTTTTTGAATAACATAATAAATAGTATACTTTATAACGCGGATGAAGTCGCGGGGCATCGGCTAGTTGCATAATATTTATATTAGACTATGAAAATGAAATGAAAAATGTTTATTTCGTTTCTCAGTAAATAGATTTAGATGTCTTATTTTATTCTTGTTTTAAAACCAGATAAAATTTGTCTTGGGAAGAGAATCTAAAATGATGCCTAAATCTGATATAATTTCACTTACACTTTGTTGATGTGTTTACTTAGGTAATTCGCTTTATAAATGAAGATAGCATTGGTTTTGTGTGCCTACCTAATGTAATCAGTTGGTCGCCGTCCCCCTCAGGTCCATTGTGGGCCACAGCGCGCAATGACTAACCTACTACGATGACTATCTTTGACAAATTTTACTAGAAAGAAGACAGTAATTTACTATCAGTGTCGTAGTTTTTTTGTAGCAATAGTGCTATTGACATTTTTGCCAGTGTTGCGTTGTTTCAGTAGCGATTTCGGTCCGATCAGCGAAGCTGGAAAAAACATAGATTGTCCTGTCCTATGCCATGATTATTAGTATTGTAATGTAATGCGACATTTGTGAGTGTCTGTCTGTCTGTCTGTCTGTGCGGCGGCGGTGCGTGTGCTGGGCGCATTCCGGCGGCGGCGGCGGTGAGGCGGAAGGTGGCGGAAGGCCGCGGGAGGCGCGTGCGGCGCGGTCGTCGACTCGGCCGCGAGTCGCCGCCGCTGCACTTGCAGCCGGCCGCGCTCAGTCCGCGCCGGCCCGCTGATACGACAGCACCGATGGTCCAGTCGGCTTCGGATGTGTACGCGCGGTGCACCGGCGGCGGCGACTTGTTGCGGCGGGTGGGTGTGCGCGCACGTGCGCCGGCCGGCGTCGGCCCGGCGGCGGGCCAGCAGTGCGGCGGCGGCGCCATGCCAGGCTAGCGGGGCCATGCGGCTGCCGCTGCTGCCGCTGCTAGTGCTGCCGCTCGTGCTCGCGCGCCCGGCAGCAGGTGAGCCCCCCTGACCAGACGCTATCGCGCGCGGTCATTAATTGCAATTTAATTAATCGGAAACACACGTGATAATACCGGAGTCGCCTGACCGGTCGGTAGCGGCACGCGTTCGGCATCGGCCGCGGCAGGTTTGAGTCGTTTTATGCATTATAAGTGCACGCTTTACTTCAAGTTTGGTGAGTCGATTATTGTGCTTTTATGTGCTTCGGCTGGCGAGTTGCGGCGCCGAATAGGGCGCGTGTCAGTACGCATAGAAGTCCGCAACGCAACTTTGCGAATAAAGTTTGCGAGTAAGTTTTAGTAACGCGCCGGGCACGTTCTTTTTCGGTTCAATCTTTTTGTAGCACAGAATAATATAATTTTGTAGTTAAATACAAATGGAATGAATAATCTGTCCACAACAATCACTCTTGTAATATAGTTACTTAATGTATGTTTTTTACAGATCTCTGCATTTATATTCCTGTTTTACGTAATAAATGATAGATAGATAATTAAGTAATTAATAAATAACGTTATCTTAAAAAAACTAAATCGAGTTAAAGCTTGTAGTAAAATATTTAAATTTATAATACCTAACAAATATTATAATTTTATTAGAAATGTAATAATTCCATTATTTTTTGCCGGTTGATTAAGTTTCCTTCAGGATTAAAACATCAATCAGTAGAGAATACCAATCGTTAACAAAAATTATAACTACTTATACTGTGATCTTGTATTTATTTAATTAAATTCGAACGCTACACATCTATTCAGGTAGGTAAGTATATATACTAATAAGAGGGTCAAGTTTGTATGACTGGATGTATGTGTGTTTCAACTCTTTGACTATCTGCCTGCTACATGTAGCAGGATGACAACCTAGCTAGTTAATCCGCCGGGTAATATGTCAGTCCGCAGTCACTCAGACTCCTGACAATGTCTTGACAAATGTAAAGTTTACATTTCAAATTAGACAGTTTTTTTAGTGACAATGTCAGATCTATGACTGACGTGATATACGTCCGAGTTTAAAAGGTATTGCGCCCTGAATCCTGCGAGCCAAAGGGTTATGTAATCTAAGTATGTAAAACTACTGAATCGTTTTCAAAAAAATATTTTCTGTTGAATAGTAGTCTCCTTTCGTACATAGGCTTAGACTAACTTTCCTACGGGAAAAACATTTCCCGTGGGAAATTTGAATACATGCGGGCAAAGTCGTGGTCAGATGGTAGTTTATAACAATTGTATTAAATTATCAAATATCAATCGAGAAATCGATTTCGTTTCGAGTAAAGCTATGTCCTAAATATGCATTTAATTTACTAAAGCTTTAAATAGTCGAAACTAGATTTATTTCCTTGCGTACGCTTGACGTAACCGCTTAAACTATTTCGTGTCCTAATTTCCAGCGGATGTTTGAATAATTTGCCAATAAAGGCTGCTTGGGGCGCTGGCTACATCTAAGTGACACTAACTGCAGTTAGCGCCTACTTGTATGTAAGTATTTAATGTCCGCTTAGCTGTATATACATATAACTTACCTATAAATAGCACGTCTCATTAGATGTACATTTAGTCACCTGCAATAGTTATAGAACGCAAAGAAATTTGAGAGCCACAAAAATTCGCACCTCCTCCCCAGTACTACAACGTTAGAATTGTCAAAATTATTTATATTTATTCAGGATACCAACAGCTTAGAACAATTGAGTTAACAATGCCAGAACTTAGTCGCTGAACAATATTGCTCATTTGTTACCTGGTGTTTATATCTTAATTTTTTCTTCAAATTAACAAACAGCGTTTTAAAATCCTATTCGCCGCACACTGCCGTTTCGAACCGTAAGTCCGCCCCCCCGCCGCCGCCGTACAACACTAGCTAGGGTTTAAATTGAATAAAATACCTAATAAAAAATTAACTTCAAAGTTAATTTTTTATAAAATTAACTTCAAAGTTAATTTTTTTTATTGATGTGTAATGTATCAGAATCGCCCAGTTATTGTAGGTGACTAAATTTATACCTGTATAGGTAGTTATACAAATTCCACTACTTAGCTAGACAATGACGTAGCGTCCCCAGCTCGGGTAGAGGGTACAAACCACGTACTCTTCGTTGAAGTTTAATTGTTTATTGAACATCGTGTTCAAAAATATATATAGGTATATCAATTTTTGGTTTAGAGGGTTTCCTAGTCATACTATATTATTCTGCTAGTCTAGTGCAGATACTTCGAGACTTCGTTCCCGTCAAGTAGACTTTTTCATAATCTCGCTGCGTTTTGATCAATTCCGTTAAAGGGTTGCCTATGTGATTTGAGCTGTTTTGCTATCAAAACACCTAGTTAACACCTATTGGTCTATACCAATAGGTATTAAATAAACACTTTAAAAAAAAAATGTATATTTGTATGACTAGGATAAGAAAAAACTAGTTCAGATTTTTCTGAGGTTTTCTATGTTGTGGTAGTTAGGTAAAATATCATGGAAATAATTAAATACCTCGTCTATGCGAACGATGTGGGAAAAATATAAGTACTTAGTGAAACATGTTTCTGTCTGGAAAACATCCGCTGGGCGGCTAGACTTTAAGGCCGACCTACTAAAATATGCAAGTGTACCGTTTTATTTAAGCCTCATTGGCTTAACTTCATGAATATGTTTATGCATGTGTATAGTCAATAAATAAAGAGTGCATTGTATTCTAATAGTTCAGACATTTTAAATATATATTTCCTAATAGTTGACATGTATTTAAGTGTTATCAGGTAGTCACGAAATTGTTTATGTGTTGGAGCCAATAATGGTGCCAGATGGTCAATGGGAATAGTGGGAAGTCGCCAACAGCTATTGCTGATTCTAAGATTAAAAGTAAAATTTGAATTGAAATTAAAATTAAGTAACGACCGAAGATAGAAAATTATTTCCATTATATATTTTTGTTTTGGTGTCTTTAGGACCATATTTGCATGTGTAAATAAATATTAAAGAGCTGGACCGTCTGGTCGCGGTCCGGCGATGACTCGCGACAAACTGCACCTGCGGGCTGGTGAGGTCGTTCGGACGCCAATATCGATATCGATAATATGGCCACTAAGTACCTACCACGATTTATCTTATAGATAAATTTTTGTATAAAATAGAGTTTATACACGTTCTAGGCATTACAATCTACTGTAAATTCAGCATTCGCGTTTCTTGAAACTTGAGCGTCACAAAAAAATTCAGTTTGTTTCGTACATATTAATTATGTTATTGTAATGAGAGGTTTTCTCTGCAGAAAATTACTTAAATATTAAAATTTAGACAAACATATGTGTCAAACAGAAACACAATAGAATGAAGTATTGTGTAATAACGTGTGTATACTTGTGTGTGTGTGTGTGTGTTTGAATCGGTAAGATTAGATTAGATTCATTTATTTTGCTTTTACATTATTAAATTCATTAGAGCATCAACTTATGAACATGTTAACTTGCAAACTGGTTAGTAAAAGGCCAAAAAGTATTAGAGAACAGAAATTTCCATAATTAAACCACGTAATTTCCGAGCTAGCTTATGCTACCAGGAATCGCACCGCTTGGCATGCAGACGTCTGTGTCCATTGCAAAGCAATAAACCCGTTAGCGGCGACACAATGTGCATATCGGAGGTCTAAGGGACCTCAAACGTGCTCGAGCCTCGAACGAGTGATCGAGTACACCTCCATTAGTATTCCACGTCGTGTACTCTTCGAGGAATTCGTAAATTGTGTTTTGGCAGACGATACAGCATTATGTTTAATGATTCGAAATTGCTTCATTTACAAATATTTTAGGATATATTGTGGTCTGTGACCACGTTCTGTTCGTTGGAATTGTAAATGTATAACGAGCGTTAACCTGCAGCACTGTACTAAACTTCGAAAGACTTCTACTTTAATTTAGTTTATACATATTTAGTATTTTGGTTAATAAAAACATTTATCTATCCGGCTTAAAGTTTAATTTTGAACATTCGAATTCTTACTTTTTTTAAATATGATAGGTTCTTTCCACCCAACATTTAGGGTGGCACACAAGTCCCCACTTTTCTGCAAGCGACAGATTGTGTTGCTTTTGCACTATTTTTCCCCCAAAGGAACTTTGTTCGTATTTTTAATCGTTTTTAAGTTACAGTTCGACAAAGTTTAAGATGTTTAGGTATGTAAAATTTCATCCCTAAATAGCTGATATCAATAGCTCAATGATATTGTAAAGCACTGTAACGATATAAAACGACTAAACATTGAAAAATTAACTTTTAAAAAGTGCTAACCGTTAAAAAAAGATTGCTTATTATCTAATATTAACATGATTCTTTCGTGAAATTGGGTGGTTTTGTCTGTTTAATAATGTAATTTAAATATATATAGGAAATAAATAAATTTAAACAAAACCCTAAATAATTAAAAATCATTATATCGATATGACAAAATAATAATTATAGTCGTGACATCACTAAAGTGAATGCACGCCCGAGGTGCAGCGGTCGGTGCATCGGAGCATATTATTTAAACTACGAGTATTGTTTGTGAGAAATTAAAAACATCACTGGGTTTTTGCACTGTCTAACCGAGTTACTCCTAAACTATTAAATTCTAATATTCTTTTTAAATCTCAGGTATTTGCTAATACCTGTCCAACTCCTATAATAGTCTTGATGGCATCATAGACGTATTTTCGGATATTTTTTTTTTGCTTTTGGAAGATTACAACTTTTATCGCCATAATAGGAAAAGAAACATTTAAATTTATGTAAGTTAATTACAATCT
The DNA here is from genome assembly GCA_949699065.1 of Metalampra italica. NCBI lineage: Eukaryota > Metazoa > Arthropoda > Insecta > Lepidoptera > Oecophoridae > Metalampra > Metalampra italica. The sequence goes on from OX452986.1 coordinate 6,540,194, forward strand.
TCGCTATTATTTTATGTAAACTACCTAGCGGACGCCCCGTTGATTCATTCGCTGTAAAGTTTCCCAGAACCGACCGCCGTTGGGACAGACTGACAGACGAGGTCTGGAGTGGAGACCGCGGGTGGGTACAGAAGGTGGCCAGCAGTGGACGTTGATGGGCTGATATTATCGAACGCACGATCTCTAACGCTAATGCCACTGAGCCAACGAGGCGGTGATTATCTTATGTAACCTCCCTTACGTCGTATAGGCTAAACATAGTTGCATATAAAGTACCGAATGCAAAACTATGATACATTGCTAACAAAATTCCACTGATTTGATGGAACTTTTGGCAAATCTTCAGGAATCCTCACGTGTGTATGTCATTTGCAAAGTTATCCAATACCTACCGGCTGACACATTGTTGGTATTTGTCTAAATTAACGTACATTTTGTAACATATTTTGTAATTATATTAACTACCTTGTAGGTACTACATGTTCTTGTATATATTCATTGACTTACACATTTCGAAAAATATTATCTTTTACGGTTACGAAAACAATAATTTTGTTAAATTTTACCAAATAGAATAAAAATATCTTGTTACTTTTGGTTGACTAGTCCCTAAAAAGCCTAATATGAACAGCAGCCGTTACATATATTGTAATAGGTACTTAAACAACGAGACAGAAACTCCTTCATTATGCATAACAGCCGTATACTCCAAGCACCTGCTAAGCCGTCCTTCAGTGCCCCACAAACTGAAACTAGGTCGGCTGAAGGCTGCCAGACAATCACAATTTTAAATTAGGCACCCTAACTTTGGGATCACCCATACACTACGCAACACCTTTGTTGATCTTTCTTCTTGAAATCTCTAATCAAACAATTAGTCAAATATTTGCGGCTTTATCGCTTTCTGCAATTTCTTCCAGACAACCTTTGGGGGCGTATCTGCTGGAGTGGATTCGATTGGGCTAATAATAAATAAGAAATTATTAATAATAATAATTCTACAATGTAATTAAAAATATTCAAAGTATCGTAATACAAACTCATCTAGAAATATTTAAAACGTATTTTTAAGCTCCACAAGCGTGGTGCTTAAATATAAATAAATTAGAGAATAAAGAAATTAGCTGATATATAAATTAGATAGAGATGATTTCATTTCATTTTAGGACATCGATTTTCCGTTACCGTAGAAATTATAACGTTTCTCCCCATTGATGAATTGCTGCAGTGACAGTCCACTTTTATTTTACGCTCCGAAGATGAACATAATCTGATGATGTCCTTGTTTCCTAAAGTCTTTTTCTCAAAATGACCAATTTGCTAAAAATAGGTACTTCAAAACAAATAAATTATTTTTCAGGCATTTTGTTCATTGAATAAAATCGCATCCGATCTAAAGAATCTATTAGCTTTGATAATCCCGCTTTTGGTATCTACTGTAAAGCCGTAGTATATGAATGCTCCCGCGTAGGCTAGACGGATAAATTTTAAATGCTACGCGTATTTAAATGGGCCCTTGGCAACAGTATAGCTTATGACTTTATAGCCCCCTCCGTCTGTTAACTTTGTAATGATTATTACTGTTAATTTTACAGCTTGTGTTGCCTGGTGCCTAGCTATTCCAGTTTTCCGTTGTTGAGGTATTGTAATCTTTTATCCACCGGCACACGTTTTTATATTATATATTATTTTCGAAACATAAATAGTCTAAAAGTCAAAGTTAGTGGATTATCTACCTCATATTGGCATGCCCACAAGGGAAATGTTTAGCCCACCAAAAAACTAGGATTACCTCTCCTCTGCTATCGAAGATGACAGGAGTTTCAATTGCTTATTTTCCTGTAATAAATGAAATAAATATAAATACACTTAGGTAGGTACTTTACATACTTGCATCTTGGCAATATAATTAAAAATTGCTCCAAGGAAAACTAACGAATCGGATATTTTTCAACCGACGAAAAAAAAAGGAGGTTCTCAATTCGACCCGTATATTTGGTTTTTTTTTTTATGTATGACCACGCATAACTTTTTACAGAGCAGTCCGATTTTGATAATTCTTTTTCTATTGGATATGGTCTATTATCTATGGTCTACTTCAAAGTTGGTCCCATTTAAATTTGAAGAAAAAAATTCTACCCTAAGGGTAGAAAATTAGGGGATGACTGATTAATTTCCTACTAAATTTTCATATTTGAACCAATTCTGTTGAAACTAGGAACAAATATGTAGTTCTAATGACCCTACAATATGACGGAGACCTGAACTTGATCTGATGATGGAGACGGAAGACAGTTGAGGGAACTCTTCAACGGTGTACAGCGGCTACCCGTGTTTGGGCTTATTCATTCATCTTAATGAGAACTTTGAACCTAACTTATGATTTATTCGATTACGACTACCATCGATGGGTGAAGATGGAGACGGAAGGCTGTCGAGGGAATGAATTAGTATATTTTAGTCACAAAAAAGTAAAATATAAAAACTTTTTAACAAAAAAATTAAACCGTCGAAAAAAAGAAACTGAAAAGCGAAAAATAATAACAAGTTACCTTGTTAGTCTGTAACTACGCTCCTACGCTAATGTAAACCTAAGTAATTTTGAGTCGGCGCCTAACGAACAAGCAAATTAATTAAAGTTGATACGTAAAGTGAAATGATACAAGCAATCAATGAGAAGATCATCAAATTAAAGTACGAAAAACGTAATAGTAAGTAATAAAAATAAAATAAATTAATTTGTATGTGCGTTAGGCGCCGACTCAAAATTACTTAGGTTTACATTAGCGTAGGAGCGTAGTTATAGACTAACAAGGTAACTTGTTATTATTTTTCGCTTTTCAGTTTCTTTTTTTTGACGGTTTAATTTTTTTGTTAAAAAGTTTTCATATTCCATTACTTCGCTTTGACACCTGCATGAAATAAAGACGGTTTTCCATTGGTGTAATATTTTCAAAATAGGCATGATGAATACGAATCAAAAGAGAAGGAAATCCGCTTTTTGTTTTCATGTGGAAACTATTCATCTTCGCAACGTGCCATTCATAATTCCCCTCTAAATTATTTTGAGCGACAATATTTATCCGTTCAGAAATCAAACTGTTGCCAAAAATAATTTGTCCGCGCCTAAATTATAATTTTGTTTTGACGTAACCAATCCGTCAGCGGTGGCGGTTGACATTAATTTGCTGTTGGTTCGGATTAAAGTGACCGATGCGTATAATTAGAAGGAGTATTTTAGATATTTGAATGAATAACAATCCAAGAGCACTGCATAGGGTTCGTTGTGACAATTTTATCTCCATTTTCTCTCCAGAAACGGAATGTCCAGCAACGGTTTTTGTTTGAAAGCATGTGGTCTGACTTTAAATCTGGTGTACTGGATTATTTAATTTCCATCCCTAAATTGGTGAAAAGGGATTTTAAAGTTTGAATTTACATACCGATTAAATTTACATGCCGAGGACAATAGTTAGCATAGAGATAGGATCTCTTTGGTGGGTGCTCGCAGTTATTCGAACATTCCTGATAGTTAGTAAGTAACATATACGAAGCCCATAGTGGTCGCTCACATGGGGAGAGCTATGCTCGGAGTTTCCCTGCGAGATCGAATCAGAAATGAGGAGATCTGCAGGAGAACCAAGGTCACCAACATAGCTCAAAGAATTGCGAAGTTTAAGTGGCAGTGGGCTGGGCACATCACTCGTAGAACTGACGGCCGTTGGGGCAGAAAGGTTCTCGAGTAGCGACCACGTATCGGAAGACGCAGTGTAGGCAGGCCTCCCACAAGGTGGACCGACGATCCGGTGAAGGTCGCGGGACCCAGCTGGATGAGGATAGCGCAGGACCGGTCGTCGTGGAGATCCTTGGGGGAGGCCTTTGTCCAGCAGTGGACGTTTACAGGCTGATATGATGATGATGAACATATACGATACTTTTTGATGCGGACGAAGTCGCGGGGCATATGCTAGTAGATGAAGAAAGAAAGAAAATAGATAGATAGATAATAATTGAATCATTTTTAGGTAATGAGTAGTGAACCTCGAATCTTCCCGGCCACACAGTTTGCTCTTCTGACACAACTCTTTTCTTAGATTTTATCCTGGTCTTGCTTTAGACTTGGCTGGAGGCCCCCTATAGACCAATCATTCATTGTTTTATTACGTTATACGTAGGTACGTACACTTTTCTACTTACCTCTATCAATGATGTGCACGTCATAAGTTTCTTCTTAAGTTGAGGAAAGCGAAGGCTCTGGTATGGTGTCACACAAAAAAAAAGTATTTTTTTCATAAGATGATAAATCAAGCTTATTGAAGTTTTAATTGTTTAAGCAGGGTTACGGTGAAGCAAGGGACTATTCAAATCATCGTGATTCTGCACGAAAACAGTGGAAGGTACAAAGTTCTATATAAAAGCAAAGCTCTGTCGATGGAACGTTACTCTGTGTATAATTATTGGAACTGATCGAAACCGGAGTAGGTAGTTCCGTTTCTTAAAAATCATTTTTATTTCGTTTTACGTTGTTCGGATATATAGAAACTTTGATTATTTTTTTCTCAAAAACTAAAAGTCGTATCGAAGCCGGAGTTGAACTCTAGTACCAGAAATGATAATAGCCATCAATTACTTAAATAAAAACAGCATGCAATAAAACGGGCTCCATAATACACTGTGTGTCGTGTAGAGATTTGTAGTTCCATGTTGCAATGAGTTTATTCTGGGACCATTCATGTGCCCACAAATATCTAGAGTGCTGACACAAATCGATCTATTTCAGGCCGCGATCGCACTTGACTTGCGAGCTTTTGTTTATTTTTCGCGTCTGTTGCATTTGTACGATAATATTCCAAACATTTTGAACAATATATAAAATTCACCCGAAATTCAAATTTTGGCGGCAACAAGTTTGCTATTACCAGGAAGGTTCGAATCTCTTTGGTGGCGCGCGCGCTCTCCTATGGAGACTGCATCTTGCATATTTAGTATGGGAACCCGGTGCCACTTACAGGGGGGTGCGGACGAAGGAAGCGGTGTAGCGGGAGGAGATTGCTAATATAAATTTATATGGAGTTTGAAAATGAGAATGTGTGAGTGAGTAACAGTATTGTCATACATTTGACACGATTTTGACACCCATAGAATGCTTCTTCTACGCCTCTTTAAGGGGCCGCGAGCACGCACCAAAGAGATCTTATCTCTATGGCTATTACGGACGGCATTTGCCGCCTCTTGAATTTCAGGTGGCGTCTAATGCGTCAACTTATGCTCACACACTCGCTTTCTTCGCTTTAACTCATTGTGTCAGATCAGATCGAAATAAATCGACAATTTATTAAATTCCAAGATCAATGACGACCATCAATAATTTTCACGCGCCAAAATGTTTTTTTTTTCATCACAGTTTTCTATTTGCAAGCCAGTTCGAAATTTAAATAAAACTTTTGATATGTTACCTCCATGGTTGGCATCTTTCGGAGTAAAAAGATCGTTTCATTTTCAAATTCCACGGCCCCACAGATTTCTCATGAGAAACGCACGGCACAATGAGTTTTCATAGTACAGATATGAGTACCTACAGTAGATAAGAGTTTTTGGACGCTAAACACGTCAGATATGGATTTTCATACAACTTTGCCGGCCCCTGCTCGCATGTATTTGACAAGTGCAGCTTGCTTCTGCTTCATGCTTTCCAATCATGTTTGAGAAAATGTGATTTTGTATAGTAAATAAACTTTTGGGAGTAAAGAAACAAAATGGCATACTTTCATTCTGGGGATATTTGTAGGGGGATCTATTTTAATTCGGGCTCATAATATACGCAACGGTCACATGAGTAATATACGCATTCTCATACCTATATTTATTATCCAACACATTCAGTTTTCTGGGCTAATCGTTATGAATCATAAACTTTCAATTCGTATCAAGTGCTGAAAACATGCGCAATAAAATATTTATATTAATCGTGTGTATTTCATGAACTTTAATAGGCTCTTACGACCATTGTTATGGTGTTACTATACATCTACGGTCACGTTTTAAAATCAGACGTAGATCATATAATTATATACCTACTTTATTATATTTGAGGGGTTCGGTATCAAAATATTTATAAATTTTGACCTTGACCTTGACCTATTGACCTATTTTGATACCAATAATCTCCTCAAATATGTTCAAGTATGTGTGTTTATCTATACTTATAATAAAGGAGTAGAAATCGTGTGTCTGTACTTTGAACAAAATTTTAAAAAAATGAATGTGGGCGATAAAAAAAGAGTAACAGAACACAAAAAAGTTTTTTTTAATTTTTTTGTCTTTCTGTCTGTCTGTCTGTCTGTCTTTCTGTCTTTCTGTCTGTCTGTAATCGCTAATCTCCGAAACCGCTGAACGGATTTTCTTGCGGTTTTCACAGGTAGATTAAGCACAGCCTGGGGCAACTTATAGGCTTTGTTTCATTGAAATCGGATGACAGCGAAAAAAGTTATCGTCATTTACAGATAAATCATTTAACGTAACAAGACGATGTCATGGACATAGGAGATATACAGTGTTTTTTTTAACTGGGACAGTATAGGCAAGTCCGAAACCATAGGAGATGCAGGGAAAGTGTCTTATGACATATAAATTTTTTGGTCAAGCGTGTGTTGTCCATAAAAATGAGACAATTTGCACAATTTTTTTTTAATGCGGTTCGACTCAGTTTCATGTAGGGATCACTTCATTATATCGGAAGAAAAAAATCTGAGCAGCAGAAGTTAGTCAAATTCAATAAAATGTTTTCTCATAGAACGCCAGTGAAAAATATTTTTTATTATTTTTAAAAAATGCGTATCGACTTAGTTTCATGTTAGAATCATTTTATTGTAACGGAAGAAAAAAATCCAAGCAGCAGAAGTTAGTCAAATTTAATAAAATGTTTTCTTATAAAACAGACTGTGCAAAGTACTTAGGTACTTACTACTTATTTATTCATGCCACCTGAACTCCAGCTGCTCCGATTACTATGTCAAAATTGTTATCACGAAAATATACCTAAAGGTTCCTAAGACAGTTTCCCTGTATCTCTTATGGTTTTGGTTTTGCCCATACTGTATTAGTTAAAAAATACACACGTATAATAAAAATTGATATGAGAAGTCTTATGAGCAATAGAAGTGAAAAAAACAATTTTTAAAATTTTTATCTGTCTTCACCAAATTGGATACGGTGTTCATAGTTTGTTTCTGAAGGTATGGTATACCTTAAATTATGATGAATAATATATACTTAGAATGATCTATTTTACCATTGGAAAATTATAACTAGACGATGTATGTCTGTACATAGCAGAGATAGGTACCTACTTCCAAAATCCACGCGGACGAAGTCGCGCGCAACAGCTAGTTTTAAATATGAATGTATGTTTATCAGTTGTTGAGTAGGTACCCAACTACCCATCCATAGCACAAGCTTTGGGGCTTAATTTGATTTAATTGGGACTAAACAGCGCTGTGTGAATTTGTACAAAAACATTATTAAAAAGTATATTACCTACTGTATTAATGTATCAGTATTCATGGCAGCTGCAGACAGTCACAAACAGAACCACACGTGTTTATTCATCAGGGTTATATTTTTGTTATATAATATTACCCACTCATTGACCGAGCGAGCGAAGCGAGCGAAGCGTCTACGTTTCGAGACTGGCCAAAAATGCTCTTGTCCGGCTGTCTGTCTGTCTGTCTGTCTGTCTGTAATTCTCTACAGGTCGCATTTTTCAACCGATTTTGACGAAAATTTGGCATATGTATAAATTAATTAAACCTACAAAATGAGTAGAATAAAATTTTGAAAAACATTTTTTTTAGAGTACCTACCATACTCGCAAAGTGGGAGTGAACTTTTTTTTTCTTGTGAATCCCATAGTGTGGGATATCGTTGGATAGGTCTTTCAAAAATATTGCTGGTGTGTGAATACCATTTTTTCGATTTAGGGATCCGTTGGCGAAATATTAAGCTTTAAAGCGGTAATTTTTGTTAGAGTCACGTGTCCCCCCCCCCCCTGCCAGCTAAACGGTTGCTTCTGGAAATGTCAAAAAATTCAGGGCAGTAGCATATATAACGTAGTTACAAGGAAAACTATTACGGCTAAGTAGGTTCTATTAGTTTTTGAGTAATAGTGGATCGACTTAAGAAAGTTGAAAAAATAAATTATGTTCATAGAACTGCATACGTAAAATGGAAAATTATTTTTTTCCGCGTGATATCCATGGTGTGGGGTATCGTTGGATGGGTCTTTCAAAAATATCGCGGGTGTGTGATAAACATTTTTCGATTCAGGGATCCGTTTGCGAAATATTAAGCTTTAAAGTGCTAATTTTTGTCACTTTAGTAGGTACTTTTTCTGTTTCCAAAGTTGACTTTTGTTGGTTTCTTTTAGGTTTGGTTTATAAGGGCTGGCGAGGTCTACTGTTCTCACGGAACTACTAGTGGGTAAATGGTTCACAGAAGATGAAAGATGAAAAGAATCAAAGGATGTGACAAAAAAATTAATTGTATTATTTATTTGCCTTAGACGTCAATGCGCTAAAGTAATACGTATATCTTAAGACTCATAATTTGGAATAATTCTGATAAATTGTAACCATATGGTTAATTTATTAAAACATACTTAAAAAGTCATAGTTTCCCACATTTGGCTGAAATAATATTTTTGATTCAACACTAATACTTAAATAAATATTTAGTTAAGTTACTTCAAACAGAATAGAATGACACAAATATAAACTAAGTCATAATTAGCACTCTAGTCATTATCAACGTTACATTCCCAATTTACTTATCTCACAGGGGACTTCGAAGTTCAACCACAGAGTAACCTTGAGGTAACTAATATTTCTGTATTTGATATTAAGTTTTTCAACTTATGTTATTACATTAAGTACAAATAGTTCTACGGACTATGAAGATATAAATAAATTCGAGAACAACTTACAAATTGTGAACTTTTTTTTAATCATCATCATCAGACTGCCGTTGTCCACAGCTAGACATATTCCTTTCCAAAATCACACCCAGTGCTCCATTAATCATCTGTTTACCATCATCGACAGCCATACTGACTTGAAGGCTATTGATAATGGTGGATTTATATTAATATGTCCACTGCTAGCGTTACATAACTTTAATTAATTTGCATGTATGTTTGGCGCCGACTCAAAATTATTTAGATTTACATTAGTGTAGGAGCTTAGTTAGACTAAAAATGTTCCTTTTTCTTATTTTTCGCTTTTGAGTTTCTCTTTTTCAAAGGTTTAATTTTTTTTTATTGCAACAAAAACAATTTTTAATAGCAAATGTTTTATGGAAATTAGATGCAAAATTAAATGTAACAAAAAAACGTCAACATCATAGGTAAGGAAGGTAGGACAGGACCTATTAATTATATTATTTACCCTACTTGATTATAGAAAATTTAACTGAAAGGAAAGTCTTTTATTTTAGAGCTGCATTCAAAGATTTTAAGAAATCATCTGTCTGATACGGGAATCGTTGAAAAAACATGTTGTAAGTATTTTGTTTTCGAAAGAGTCTTATTAAGAATCAATTTCTAATTGGAATGAATGACATCCACTGAAGAGTGGTACCACATATTCGGTTTCGTATACTTACCACACAAAGAAATAATACGTAGGATTAATTATTATACCACTTACATAATTAGGTACCTTCCTACGTTACAGCTATACACACTGCGATCAAAGTGTTGTTTTTGTTACTATACACTCATAGGTATGTGGTTTTTGAATGCGGATCCGCGTTCCAACACCAAATGCGGCGCCAAGTGACGGAACTGCCGTCCGGCCGTTAATTAGGGTTCCGTATCCAAGGGAGTCCTATTGGACTCTCAGTCCAGTCTTTGCCGCCACCACTTCGGGCGCTTATCAACATTTAAATGTCGTTCTCCAACCATTCAATCGAAATATTGTACACACAATTCAATCTAAATAAATAATTCATTAATAATAATAAAAAGTTTAAATTGTAGAATTATTTTGTAATGTTAACAGCTTACAGCTTACTTTTACCTTTTTTATTTAAGCTGCGTACACACAACAGATGACTAGATAAATGAAGTCCTGACTCCCAACTAGTAAAATGTATTTCTGGAGTCAGTATCATCTTTTAAATAACACGCAATTACAGTGTGGATTTACGAAGCAAATTTCATCAATTTCTGAGCAGTAGACTTGAAATAAAATACGGAACCCTCGATGCGTAAGTGACAATCGCATGCCTTGCCGGTTTTTTAAGGATACAACACACAAGGAGTCAAAGACCTTAAGTGAGTGAGATAAAAGTTATTTATTTACAATATTTACAGTTACCATTAAATTTTCGAAGAGCATCGATATAATAATTGGAAAAGTTTCGAAGTAAGGAAGTTTTTAAAAATTTTTTTAAGAATCCTTCAAGCACATCGGGTACATTTATAGCGATTTTTGCTTGTCCGTCTATCTGTCTGTATCTATCTGTCCGTCTATCTATATGTCTGTCCCCGGATGGATAACTGAAAACTACTGGACCGATTAAGCAGAAATATTGAATGTTATACTCTAGAATCGCATATGATATGAAAATAATAAAACTTTAGAAATACCTACTTACAAAATTATAATTATCTAAACGAAAGCCGTATATTCTGCTCCACTCATTTTCCTGATCATATCCTGCTTGTAGTTTCTGAGACAAAATATCACTAGGCCGTTTTATAAGTGTGTAAATTTTCTCTCAAAAATTTCCTCAGTCAACAAAATTATTGTGGTAGGTATCAATCAATTAGAAAATTTGCCAACTGATGCAATGCTGGTGACAATATAACAATAATATATGGTATGGAGGGTAGAAGGTGGTCATAGCATACTCCTCAGTAGCTAAAAGCGTTTTTCTTTGTATTTTCTTTACCTAGCTTACCCAGGTTAGGTTTACTTTATTTACTATCTTCTCTGCGCATCGTTCAAGAAGTACCCCTGAGAAATTCGCATCTAGAATTTTAGACGTTTATAAATTTATTGGCAGAAAATTAATAAGCGTTGTGAACGTTCAATTATGTCCTTGTTAGGATGCGGCGAGCGCGCCGGGTCGCCGGCGCGCATTGAAAAATAGTGTCTGCGCATCGTCTAGCCGCCGCGCCGTGAACCTGCGTCGTGACTCACGCGCAGGAATCCGGCCGAATACGGCGGCGGCCCGGGCAGGGCTGCCACGCGAGTTACCAAACTGTTACCAATATTAAAAACTGAGATTGGTTGTCAAAATAAATAGTTATTTAGATACATAACCATACATTTGACTGGCCTGTTGGCGTAGTGGTAGTAACACTGCCTACTGCGCCAAAGGTCGTGGGTTGGATTCCCACCCGGGACCAACATTTGTGTGATGAGCATAACTGTTGGTTTTCGGATTCTGGGTGTTTGTATTTATTTAAAAGTATTTAAGTATATTTATCAGTTGTCGAGTACCCATGTACAAGCTTCGGCTTAGTTTGGGACTAAACAGCCGTGTGTAAAATTGTCCAAACATTATTATTATTATTACATACTTATTTATTTATTTATTTAAAACATTATTGCACTAATTTGTACAAAAATTGGCATTCTCTACCAGCTGACCTTTGGGCCATGCAGATAAATTAGTGTAACCACTTGTAATTACTAATTTGTAATTACTTGTGTAACCACTTGTATTATATTATTCCAAACTAGAATTTTCTCCCGTATTAAGGGTATAGGTAGGTATTAAAACAAGGACAAGACAATGTTCAAATAAATTGGATATGACAGTTTATAGATTATATATTGTTTGAATAATATGAATTTTGGAAACAGAGTAGTTTTAGACAGAATTGACGTCAAAAAGAGAAATCCAATTTTGAATAAACGAATTTTCATTTTTATTTCAATTTATTTCATATGATTGAACTTTTTGATCGGTATCTGAAAATATAGGAATGTTTTTCACAAGTTCCGGGTCAGACAGGTGGATTCTTAAAAATCTTGTTAAATTATAACTTTTAGGGCTTCTTTCACCACTTCTTGATATTGTTACAGATAGTAATCTTAGGGATAAACTAATCTATTAGATAAATCTGTGTGATAGACTATATAAAATATATAAGATATAGGCAATCAGATACCTGTGAAAACAAAAAAATTGACTATCTGTCAGATAACCTGCAGATAGGGTATCTGGGACTTTATCAGCAAGCGGTGTAAGAGGCCCTTAATGTTACAGCATAGTTATTTGATTTTCAGTAAATAGATATAATATAAGGTTAAGGGCCTCTTACACCGGTTGCTGATATTGTTACAGATAGATAACGGTCAGATAACCTAATCTATCAGATAAATCTGTTAGTTTAAAAGGCGGTATATCTGACAGATAGGGCAATCAGATACCTGTGAAACAGAAAATAATGGATATCTGGTAGATATCCTGCATATAGGGTATCTGGGACTTTATCAGCAACCGGTGTAAGAGGCCCTAAATGTATCTAATTATTCATTATCTCAAAGTAAAATGTGACAACCCTGCATTTAGTATGTTTAGTTGATTGTTTGCTTCGATGGTGGAACGAAAAGTCTACCGGAATATTTCACATCTGCTTTTTAATGTTTAGTCTGCAAGAGCTGAACAACATTTTTTATTACATATTCTAAAAGTATGTAATTCGATGTAGAGTAAAGTTGTTATTCATATGGATAATTTATTAATGTTTTTGTGTGAAGTTTGTGGCTTGGATGAGCGCTGTTAACTTTTGACAAACTTTTGAAACGATAGCGGAAATAAAAATGGGTGGATAATTCCATTTACCTACCTATTCGGTATGTAAACACTTTATTGTTCCAAAAAATTACAAAAACACAGACAGTTAAGAATAGAATTATGTACAAAGGCGGACTTATCCCACTAAGGGATCTCTTCCAGTCAACCATAGAATAACTGAAAGGATTTAATAATGGATGCGGTAATTGTTGACTTTTTACTATTTTCATCATACTGAAACATAATGAAAGAAATGTACGTTTATTATATTAGGTACTTAAGTATTAACCAGCTAAATGTATGGGAGGCAAGACGGGCCAAGGGGTGGGACTGAAACCCCCCCAATGTACGCCCATGGGTGTCTCTATTCTTCGTTTTCACCGTGTTTATTTTCCCCCAGCCGGGATCTGCTGGACGGGGATGGAGCGTGGCGGGCGGTGCACCTCGGTGGCAGCGCTGCGAGTGGGGCGCGCTGAGTGCTGTGCGGGCGGCAAAAGTGCCCCGGCCGCCTGGAGTCCGCACGACCTCGACAGCGGCGAAATATTCTTCTACAAGGCATTATCTGGTGGGGTGCCGTGCACAGCTTGCGCTGGTAAGTGTTTAAAATGTTTGGAGCGGCAAAAAATTGTCGTAACGGCACAGGGGCGCGATATTCTTCTACAAGACGTTATCTGGAGGTAGATAGGTAATTTAAATGTTTGGAGCGGCAAAAAAAATGTCGTGACGGCTCGACAGAGGCGAGATATTCTTCTACAAGGCGTTATCTGGTGGAATGCCGTGCACTGCTTGCGCTGGTGTTTAAAATGTTTGGAGTGGCAAAAGTGAATCACTGACCTCGACAGCATCAATATATTTACGATAGTGAGTATTTAATTGGTTTAGAATCCGCACGGCCTGTGAGGGCGGCAAAATGTTATTCTGTATTTGCATAAAGCCGTATTTTGCCGCTCACTCTCTTTAGTATCTAGGTATTTCAGGTGAGATTCACTCGATCCTATAGACCCGTTAATTATCATTAAAAATTAGCCTTTAAGTTGGTCACAAGATACATACTTATACAAGGTACCTATAGTTAGTTAGGTATTTTCCTTCGTAATTGTAAAACTAAACGAGACGTAGGTAGGTACGTAAACAAACCATTAGGTCACAAAACCAAGTGTAAATTATAGGTACCTATACACAGATATCTATTGTTTAAGCACGGAATTAGGGCATGGAGTGCATTGCCCGATACCTAGTAACAAGTAAACACAGCGATTCAATTGCAAGAAACGCAAACGTTTTGGCAGAGCATCAAGAATGTGATGTAAAAATGTAAAGCACAATAATACCCCTTGTTATAAATGAAATACTTAAGTCAGAAACGTAGTCGTCTGTTATTCGAGTTATATTATGTCAGTTGAGACTCGACTATGTCCGTTGGGATTTTACTGAGGCGCCACAATGATTCGTGTTAGTTGGTGATGCGATATTAATTTTACTAAATAAAAAATCCGTTGAACATGTAGGCACCTACAAATCATATCTCTTCCGTAATATCGAAGCCGTTGTTCTAGTTTTTTTAATGGAGATTTAGTTATCTTAAGTTATAATTAGTCAAGCAAACAGTATGATTACTGTAAGAATTTACTGTCATTACACCATCTCCATTTATCACTCACTGTGTTGAAAAAGGATCGGTCGGCTTTTTTTCTTGGTGCCTTCTACTTTATATGCAACTAGGCTGTTTCCCGCGGCTTCGCCCGCGTATAAAAGTTTTTCCCGAGGGAACAGGGTATCGAATAAAGCCTATGTAGTATATTATTCTGATGTACAATCTATATTGCCTACTGTAAAGTTTCATCAAAGTGTGTTCTGTAATTTTTGCGTGAATGAGTAACAAACATCCAAAGTCCCAACATCCAAACGCCCTTACAAACTATCGAGATTTAAAAGTTTTAGCGGGAAAATGGGGTTTCATACATTTACTCCTAGATCGGAAAGTATTTTTTTTTAATTTTGAAGGCGAAAACGCAGACCAAAGTTCCTTCGTTTTCATATGAGAAGCGGATCGCTTCGGAACATATTTGAGAAAATGTAATCTTCGCAGAGTCGTGCGCTGGTGTGTCATGCAGCGGCGGGCGGCGGTGCGTGGTGCGCGGCGGGCGCGCGCGCTGCGTGTGCGCCGCCGCGTGCCGCCGCGCCGGGCCCGTGTGCGGCAGCGACGGCAAGACCTACCGATCCATGTGCCGCCTGCGCCGCCGCGCCTGCCGCAAGCCCGCCAAGCACCTCAGCCTCGACTACCCGGGACCGTGCCGAGGTACGCTCATATAGATCCCCGTTTTCTTTTCGGCGGTTGTGTGACGTTGGCTAAAATCTGCTCAATGGCTATTATACGGTGTCAGCGGGGAGCTGTGCGGGGGGTCACTAGAGACGCTAATTCAATTTCAAGAAATAGTTCATTGATTCGATCAACCGAATCAAACTTTCAAGTTTTTATACATCTCTATGTATCACACTATCTCGCTCACGCACACATAGACTGTAAACACTGTACAGTCTACCGCACATCAGTGGAAACACTTTGACCTTGAGCTGGCCTATCCTATTAGGGAGTTTTGGAGTTTTAATATTACGAGAGACCAGTTTATACTGGTTTTGTTACCACTGATGTGCGGTCGACCGTACAAGCGATGTGCTAACAATCTGTCACTCTGTTCATTCAACCGCCGAAAAGAAACCGGCGATCTATACCACTCACACTATCTATATCTCTACACACTCTCTGCCGGGCGGGTACCATGGACAAACTTCGCGCCTTACCACCTTAAAGCTTATTAATGCTTGCGGCTACTAAGCTGCGAGCGCAGAGAGAATTATAATAGTTACTACGTCCGAGTGATCGCCTGTTCAGGCCATTGTCCTCGCTAAACAATAGAATAGCGACCGAAAAGGGCTTAGCTATGGGAATTCTGTAACCTTGCAGCAATGTGTACCTACTTCAAATTCTTGCATGTTACGTTTCACCAATCTGTACCCGCCTTAAAGTTTGGCCACAAGGAACACGCCCTACTGCACGGCTGTCCCGGTCCCGTACAAATGACAGCGGACTCTTTTGGCGGAAATCGAAATGTCATGTTTGTCGCTTCTGTTATATTTTTCCATAGAAAAAGAATGAACTATAGAACCGTAAACAACGTATAGCATGAAATAGCAATAGTCTTAGATCCCAATAATTTGAGAAGACGCTTCTTATATGGCGGGGTCAAACTGAACAAACACTATCTATTTTAGTCGGGTTGTGGTTGTAAAAATTCACATACGTAGATAGAGATAGAAGATTTTATACCTGTCTTGCTTACTCTTACCACTTTTGTAATAAGTGTGTCCCTCTCTGATTATTATTGTTATTTTAGCAGCTGTTCTATGGGATCCTTGTTCAATGTATTTTCCTTTCAATTTTTTTATAGGCAAGTGCATGTTAATGTGTATATTGTGCAGTGTATAGGTGTATATGTTAATGTGTACGTTGATGAAGCGTGTAAACGCGCTTCCAGTTCGTACCAAAATTGTCCGACGTAAATCTCGATTAAAGTTACTATCACTTTAGTGATGATAAATGAACCTTAGTGCGAAACGTCGACTAGCTCTGGTCGTCCCCTATTTTTGAGGATGCCATACTGTAACCCGCCGATGCCACGCCGTTTTAATTGATTTATGAAAGATCTTATTTTCTAAACAATGTGTATAATTACCATGCATCTATTTGCTTGTAACAATCGAACAATATTCGTATAAATACGCATTTACCGGCTATCCCAATTTACCTTGTATCAATTTACAGTAATGCTTGCCAAACGAGTTCACAGTCAGTTCAAGGTAATAAAAATTAGCAACATTTTATTTTTGTACATTTGAATAAAAATAGTAATAGAACTAAGATATTTGCCAACATCCTGGCGCCGGCATAAAATATACGAATTGTTTTTATTCCTGATCGTTACGGATGCATTAGTGCGACGCGTGCGTACATTTCAAAGTTGCTTCAGAGATTTTAATGATTATTATACCTAAAGACGTAACTAGGTGAATATACTAGGAATGTTCACTTGGCATCGATTCGGACATCCATCATTCGCACCTACCAACGGCTAGCGAATTGCATAAACACAACCACAAACAAGTAAACTTAGGGTTGTCACCAGATTCGCAGGTTTGATCTCTCTTGACAATATAGTAAGGTTCGTTTAGGGTGGTTTTGGTGAAGGTGGTAGAGCAGATTCAAAACGTGATTAGACTTTCCTAAATCATCCACGACCAATATCTAACTCGTCAACTTTCCTAACTTTTCTATATAAATTGTTCGAATGTGACGCGACGTTATTTTAATTCATTTAATTTATAGTGTTACCTATCATTAATTACTGTTTTATAATATCATATTGTTTTATTTATAACAGTCTCTCTTTTTGCGCCTACCACTAATTTATCTGCATGGCCCAAAGGTCAGCTGGTAGAGAATACCATTGGCATTAAGTTCGCCTTTTGTACAAATTAGTGCAATAAAGTTTTAAATAAATAAATATTTTTTTTGTTAAGTATCTACGTACCCATCGTAAGTAGGTGTATTCTGCTTTCAATATGAAATTCAGATTTTCAAAGGTCCTTGATAATTGTATAGATGGCAAATTTACTGGCCTGTTGTAGTTTGTAATGACCCTGTCTACTGCGCCAGAGGTCGTGGGTTCGATTCCCACCCGGGACCAACATTTGTGTGATGAGCATATCTGTTGGTTTTCGGATTCTGGGTGTTTGTATGTATTTGTATATATTTAAAAGTATTTAATTATGTTTATCAGTTGTGGAGTAGTTGAGTACCCATTTACAAGCTTCGGCTTAGTTTGGGACTAAACAGCCGTGTGTAAATTTGTCCAAACATTATTATTATTTGTCCAAACATTATAAATAACAGCCCTGTACAGAGCGTGTAGGTAAGACCCCATCAAAGTTTACGGGCTCATTAAAGGTGTGCTCAAGCCTGACCGCGGGCAAAGTAACAGCGACCGCCACGCTTATCGCTTTTAGAACGCATTAGTGCAATATCGAGGCTTATAGGTTTACAACAAAATGTTATAATGAAAATATATCGCTGCTTTAATATTGGTTTGTACCTATATACTAACTTCTCAAAGCCAGCAAGGAGAATTTTATTTACCTACTGTTAACATAACAGTTGATATCCCCATTAGGTCTTGAGTTAGTTTAGTTAGGTGGAGTTGTGAGGACCAGTGTATTTCAACCTAGTCCACAGAGTATCAACACACTTGAGGCATTTAGGACAGACACTAAGTACCATCAGCTAGGTGCTCTTTGTGCCACTTATTCCTTTTTAAAAATTGCTAAAGCTTACGAAAGAAAAAGAAGGAATAAATGGCAAAACACGGTACCTTTCTGAATTAATGTGACTGACTCATTTTCCAATCTAGTAAACTTTTGTAAACTTCATAAATTCTCTAATGATTAAGTAAATGTACTGTATATACCAGTAAAAACTGATTCTTTTCATCGTAAATGTGGGTTCAAATTACAAAAATCCAATATCCTGATTAAAAAACATCGAGACGTCGAGACGTGTCCCATAACTTGTCTATGGTCGCGCAGCGCGCAACAGCATTGTCTGTGCGGTGTGCACGTGCAGCGCGGCCGGCCAGGCTCCCGCCATACCGTATCATGTCATTCCACTTCACAGAGCCCGACTATAAAAGTTTTTTTGTAGTAGGTACGATCAGAAAGACTGTTTTCCTCTGAGAAATTTCCTTTTCCTTTTTTTAATCTAAGATTATTGGCATTCTGATGCTTGAGTGCGGCACATAGCTATAGGTCGCCATGTTTGTTTTTCTAGTACATATTTAAAATAATCGCTGAAAATATGTTCAATCCGTTGATTTATTGTTATTGCGAAATTGCACCCTTGATAAACATAGTCAGCGTGTGGTCTACCATTCATATTTTAGGATGAAATCTAGATGCTAATCTTCTTCTTTTGTAATTTTATCTTTGTTAGGAATATGTTATTAATATTATCATTTTGTTGTACTTTACTATAATCTTCTTATAACAAAAATATAAGTATAACCTAGGTATATTGTAGTCTATTGGTACGGCTCAGGTAACAGACGCGTTCTTTAAACTTAACCCTTCTACCACGATCAAATGTCCATAATAGGTGATTCAAACAAACTCGGTACCCTACCACGATCTATTAATTCTTACAGAACAATCCTCCATTGAAGCTCCGTTGATTTTGTTTTGCACACTCCCCAGCGCATTTATCCCAGTCCAGTAATGACCAGACACTCCCCTACTATCGCACCAGAGCTGGTAAATTGCGGGCTTGTTCCTAGAAAGCTGGCTGGCTCGACTTGGCTACATCTCTATTGGCATCGCGACTCAATAATGGTCCGTGCGATGCACGATACGTCTGGCCAAACACGTCGCCCGGGGTGCATGCATGTGAATGAGTGCAGCTAGCTACTACCATTGGTTCTCGGTTTACATTACGCGTGTAAGTAACTTGCCTACTCACTCGTTCTCATGCAATCAATTATCACTAGCAAAACCGCTGCCTGAATGAAATCGCTAAAAGCCATAAGGCCGCCACTAGTACTGTGTATATTTCTGCGATGTGTGTTACCGGTTTGCAATAAAGTAAATGCAATTCAATTCAGTCATCGGTTTTATATGTTTTTTGTATGTAATTTATATTCCCTTTACGTTATAAATAACAGCAATAAAATGACAAATTAAATGTTTAATGTGTTAGTTCATCGCGTTTGTTTGTGTGACACGACGGGTTATAGTTTTAGGTTTTATGAGAATAACTCTTACAATGAAATAATCACATTTTTAGAAGTAAGAAAAACTATACCAGAACATCCGCAAACAAAATTACTTAATCGAATACATTTCAAGTCGTTAAAAAAGTCGAATACTAAGGTAATAAATCAGATCCAATTGCAGTCAAAAATATAGTAGGTACCTAGACAAGGATTCCTCAACAAGTCTGTGCAACACTGGGTCAAAGATTCAATTCAGCATTAATTTAAACTCGCATTTATAAATTAGTGAACCGTACAGCGAATTCCATATTCAATCGAGAACCCATAGTTACGCTACACTGCGCTTACAACTACTCTACAACTCGACGTTTGTTTTTTGTTCGTAGTGTCAGCCCGCGGGTAACTAATTGCAAGTAGTGCAGGTACGGTCGACCGCACGTCAGTGGAAACAAAACCAGTATAAACTGGTCCCTCATAGTATTCAAACTATCTAATAGGCTAGGCCAGCTCAAGGTCAAAGTGTATCGACTGACGTGCGGTCGACTGTACATTGCGGCCAGCGACCGATGCAATTCTAAGTTTATATTCCAGTACCTACCCGGTGCCCCGACATTTCATTGTTTTATACTTATTATTTCCATAATTCAGTTATTTGACTGGCCTGTTGGCTTAGTCAAAGGCCGTGGGTTCGATTCCCACTCGGGACCAACATTTGTGTGATGAGCATATCTGTTGGTTTTCGGATTACTGGGTGTTTGTATGTATTTACTTATTTAAAAGTATAATAAGTATGTTTAACAGTTGTTGAGTGCTGCTACTAAATCTTATCAGTTGGATGTCTATAGCGATCTGAAAGTCCTCCATGTACTCTCTCAATGACCGTCATCAGATCATGCCCCGATCAATCCTTCACGGAGAACCATGGCTTCAAAGTGACCTCGATTGTATGAAAATCTTGCCCTGTTTCTAATTATCCGTCCACCTATGTATATAGGTACCCTATAGGTAGACCTACAGCTACCTAGGCATTTTTTTTCCCAGCACTGTAATATCCCGGTAGTATCAGACAAGAGCTGTAGACAGAAATGTAGGTTCAGTATAAATTACAGTTATTTACATCATAAAATGCAGTTTTAATGACTAAGCTGAGCCTGGGTGTAATATTAATAAAACCGTTCGATTTTACATACTAAAGTTTGAATAATAAAACTGGTTGGTAGGCGGCAATTCGTTCGTTACTAAGCAGATGCAAAAGTGATAGTGGACAAGCCCCATCTTTCGCAGAACCTAGCTGTTGGAGTCCCACTGTATAAGTCTATAGGTAAGTAGTTTTCCAAAGAAAATTTGTATGGATTTCAAATTTTTAATTATCCCTCACTCCCAAAATAAAATCGGCATATTTTTACAATCCACAATGCTACCACCTTGAAAAAACTTTTGTTGACACCAAATAATCTAGGAATATCCTACCAGACTAACACCCTTTTCAACCGACGAAAAACAAAAGAGGAGGAGCTTAGGTTCTCAAGTCGACCCGTATTTTTTTATATACTTACGAAATTTTATGACTAAAAAAAAACATACATACAGCCGAACATAGTACCTCCTCCTTTTTTGGAAGTCGGTAAAAAGTAGTAAAGATGGTAAAATCGCATTGGTTGACGGTACCTACCATTATAGGCACTTTGGTTCATCGCACAAATCGGTACTTTATGTAATGTTTGTAATTTTACAATATTACACACATAAGTCAGTGTGTACCTTACGTTCAAATTTAAAGGAAAATTGTATCTAGAACCAATGGTTAGTGCAATGGTGCTTGCAGGATGTCATCGGAAAGTGCAATTACTCGAAACCGGCTGACTTGAAGCATTCGACCGTTATACCCGCACCATTCTACACAAAGAATAGTACATACAAAAATAACACGAGAATAAATAAGCTTGTCTTAGAAAGGAAACGAGAGGAAGACGAAATATTGAATGGCAAATAAAAAATTTACATGTTTAAGTAAATGTTTACCATACTAGTGTACCATTGCAGTGTATTCACAATATGGAATAAGATATTTTGACTTTGAAACACCTGTATTACCTTTATAATACACTAAAACCCAGAATATTCACTGTAGGGAAACTAAATAAAGGAGACAATCTGACAAAATCCCGCCAAACGCCCCTTTATAAATAGAATTCAAAGTTTATATTCGGTTTTATATAGCACTATCTATGCCACTGTGACTAGCCAGCTAGACTAGACTATAGGCCGGCAACTAGCCCCAGTTAGTGTTGTCTAGACAGCGATCAAGTTAGAGCTTAGATTACATGGAATTTATCACGTCTAAAATCGTGCCGGCGGGCGGCGCGCCGTCCCGTATATTACATGATACCTACCTACACCAGCACTATTCATATTGTATGTAGGTACATTTTAACCACTATAGTATAAAGTCTAATCAATTACACGACAAAATTTTAAGTCCTTTCGCTCTATTTTTAAGGTCAGGTAGGGTAAGAGAGACACAGAGGAAAGAGAAACCAGAAGCCAAGACTGTCCAAAACTATAATAATCTATAGATTTTTTTTGCCTGCAGGTTTATTTTTATCGGCTAATGTCGGGAACTACTGAACAAATTTTAACTGGAGTTTTTTTGTAGCGTTTCGTTAGACTTAGGGCGAACATTTATTTTTTAAATATTTTATATGATGATATGAATATAATTATATGCATTTAAAATCATCTTTTAGTAATGGGACATGTGAAACCTTCCTAATGCTGTAAAGACCAACCTCATCTGAACGGCTGATAAAAATGTTGTACGGAAACTGTACCTCTATCACCGATCCCCAAAGTTCATGCATTTCGGTTCATACTGTAAAACTAATGATGCTGGGATGTGACACACTGGGACGGAAGGACTTGGCGATTTTATAAGGTCGGACGACAGAACCTAAAAGTTCTTGAGTTGCATCTTCGCTTTGCTGCATTGTTTACCCTTCACTTCGGCTTCGCCGTAGAGTCGGCCAATAAAATGAGCGTCGGTTCTCGTTATCTGTCTGTGGTTCTCGTACTCGATACTCGTACTTGGTCGACCGCACCCACACGTCCTCATTCCGTATTCAGATTAACAGTGCGAGAGTGCGAGGTAATAACGCAAATATCCGATTTATAAGCCCGCTACTTCATCCCAGTTTTAGGAGCGGTCTCCACATTTGAATCATCATCAACAGCCTATTAATGTCCCCACTGCTGGGGCTCAGGCCTACCCTCTTAACGAGGGCGTCCACCACGCTAGCCCAGTGCGGGTTGGTGGACTTCACATGCGCCTAAGAATTTCTTCTTCGGCGTATGCAGGTTTCCTCACGATGTTTTCCTTCACCGTTTGAGAGCAGTCAGTAAATGTACTTAAGTTTCGAGAAAAAACCCATTGGTACATGGCCCAGCTGGGGATCGAACTCCGGACCTTTCGATATGATAGGCCGCGTCTTATCCCCTACGCCACTAACGCTCACACCACATTTGAATGAACGAATAAAATGATTAATTAAAAACATTACAAAAACACATGAAAAAAAAATTAATATACCGTGCAATCTCCACGAAGATGGAAGGGCCGGATGCGATGACGATTCCGGGATACATGTTCCCAGAACGTATTATTAGCCATGAAATTTCTACGACGGCCAGCCACAAGACAAGAACAAAGTATCGAAGAAGGCGTGATTCGCGATGTTTATTAGTCTAGTAATTATTATTGGTGTTTTGTATTTATAAATCTACATTAATATAACGACAATTAGACATTGTAAGTACCTACTTACAACTAACAAAAAAAATGCACCCACTACCTACATACAAACTGGTAAAAAGGACAGGGCTCATCAATTCTGACCACAGTCAGTGGGACAGACTGGTATACTCGGCCAAAAAACTTGATTACCAAGCGAAATCTTAAAGTTATTATGGAATCTTTACTCTGAAAGAAGTCCTAAATAGTGTCCAAACTACGGCACTAATTTTCGGATAGACATGTCGTCTACTGGTATAGCAGGCGAGATATAACTGACCCATCTAGTTGGTGCAAACCACCGCGGCATCGGCAGGTTCCTAGGCAATCCATCATGCAACATAAATAACTGGTGATTGATTGTGTACTAGAACCCTATGCTAATGCCATACGACCTAACTACAAGCTTGGTCTAGCCGAGTTGTAATCTGCATAATGCATTTCAATTTTACGTATAGTTGAAGTAGGTACCTACTACTGCGTGAATAACTTAGCTAGGTATTAATTTTAGACCTTGGGTTTGCCTAACTTCCGGGTATTTAAAAGCACGGTTATCACGGCACGGCGTTTCGGAATGGAATGTTAACCCTACAGATTTTGGCCAATACGAGATAAAGGGAATCCTATAGAAACACCCTAGTAGGCAAACTCGTATATTACCTATCCAAAAATATTTTTTGAAAATGTTGTATAGACGTATGTATACCCAGGAAAAAAATATCATCAGCCTGCACTGCTGGACGTAGCCCTCCCGCGCGCCTCTGAACCAGATCTTCAGTTTTCCGCAGTTTAGGTATTTGGTGGATCGTTTCGGATCCTGTCTCTTAGAGAAACTATAGCTCTTTGCTTAGCCCGTTGAGACTAGTCCCACTGTCAGTTTCGGCGCAGTTGCGGCGACATTATCTTGTGAGTCATATAATTTCAATTTATTTATTCCAGCTATAATGTCAAAGGCGGCAATATATTTTTTAAACCAAAGCCCTAGACCTAGAACTTTCAACATTCAAAGTCAAAGTCAAAACTATTTTATTGCATGTAAGTACACTGGGTACCTTTATACAACGTCAATTTTGTATCTACCACCGCTTCCAAGGTGTTAGAACTGGGAAGAAGAAGCGGCGCAACAAACTTTTCTTCTATTCTTCTAATTCTTTTTCCTTTCTCGTATCAAGACTCCAAACTCATTTTAGGATATATACTAACTTGGGATAAACAATTTTTAGGGATTTTAAACAAAAGATTGCCGCCTTTGATATTATTAGGCGACTCATACGGGAGCATACCCACAAACAAGTTGGTCACCGTCACCGCAGCAACCGTGGGCATGGCCCGTCACATCACTGCAATGCTTCTGCCAGGGTTCCGTTCAAGTTTCTCAAGATCTTTTATATCGTGCAGTGGGCAGCTGCGAGGGCGTCCGGTGCGGCGGCGAGAAGCGGTGCGTGCTGGACGCGGAGCTGGGCGCGCACTGCGTGCGGTGCGGCGCGTGCAGCGTGGCCGGCGCGCCCGTGTGCGCGGTGGACGGGCGCACGTACGCGGGCGCGTGCGCGCTGCGTCGGGCCGCCTGCGAGCGCGGGAAGGCGCTGCCGCTCGCCTACAGGGGATCGTGTATGGGTGAGTGCTTTTGTCTTATTTTAATCCCTAACCCCTGATACCCCGAGTGAAACATTTTCCAATAAGAATATTCCAGTCCAGTTCCAATCAGAAACGTGATAGCTAGAAATTATTACAGTTCAACGTAAAATAACTCGTAAGAATAGCTGTAAATATACAAAATCAATGTAAAAAATTCGATTCATCGAAATTATTTGAAAGGCGGAAAAAGTCAGAAGCTTTCGGAACCTGAGTTCCCAGGACGTTCGGCGTTACTTACTTTATTTTGGAATCCAGGACGTTTGAGTGGAAAATATTTTTTTATATGATACCTACATTCGTCAAAATCGCTCAGTTAATTCCTGCATGTGCCTATATGTAATTGTACACATGTGTGTGTCGTCATGTTGCGTGCAGCGAACGCGACGTGCGCGACGGTGTCGTGCGGCGCGGCGCAGCGGTGCGTGTCTGGGGGCGCGAGCGGCGCGCGGTGCGTGTCGTGCGGCGCGTGCGGCGGGCGCGGCGCGCGGCGCCCGCTGTGCGGCTCCGACGCGCGCACCTACCCCTCGTGGTGCCGGCTGCAGCGCGCCGCCTGCCACGCCGGCCGCGTCGTCGAGCCCATGCACACGGGACCTTGCACAGGTCACACACACACACACACACAAAACTACCATGCTTGTAGGGGCCAAGCGTCCGTTATAGTTATATTTATGCTACTATTTTTGAAAACAAAGCAATATGTTTCCTGTCACTAAAATTTCCTATCATCAATATTTAGGTTATACTTTCCCTAGAACCACGACTTTTAATTTCAATCTGGCATACAAGCCTTCAGCTGATACCTTTGTAAATTACTGCATTTGATGTTGTAACAATGAGTTATTTGTCGTAACTAAAAATTGATTATCTTTTTTTCCAGGAGGCAGAAACATAACGGACAATAGTGTGCATGTTGAAAGAAGTGCGTCCAAGCGCCTCCAATAGTCATATAGACTCTTCTAGATATCAGTGTTTGTAGCTTCGTAAGAAGAGTAGTGTCGAGGGTGGGCTGGAGGCGAGCTCGACTCTCTAGAGTCTAGACTCGAGTTTGGCTTCAGATTAGTGTTGTATGAAGTCGGTGGATACGCAAGGGGTGTGGTGTGTCCTTGATAATGTTATGGTAACATGTAACTCGAGATTTTAATTTTCATTTCAGATAGGCAGTAACAAAATTACTGTCATTTTTCCACTGACTGTACAGTTGTACACTTTACAAGTCTAGTCTTTTACAAGTTCATGACACAGTATTGAGCGATTTTCACAAAGCTCTATAAATTAAATATGTAATTCCAAATACCAGATAGTAGAAATAGTAGATGGCATTGCCACATCAAAGTTTGCAAAAACCCGTGAAGCAAGGCCAGAAAATTGTTTAAAAAATTTCGCCGACCGACTGACGTTTCTTTCTTGAGGGTTTTGGATAAGGCAAGTCCTTATGTTTAATGCAACGCCATCTATTGCCATCGTCAGCTACCGAAAGTATTTACTACTGAAAATCGATCAATTTATTATTTAACCAATTTAATTGCTTAAAATGCTCATGCTGTAACAAGACTTCTTCTAGGCCCCAGGACTAGAAGTACGAACCACCAGTTAGTATATAAAACAGTATAAATGAAACAGAATCTAAAAATTGAAATATGTGATATCTAATTACGGAAACACTTCCATAAGCAGTCATTACGCCAATAAAGGGTAACATTACAACGGGAAGGTAAATTATTATATTATTATTTAAAGGGAAAGCAAATTATTAAATTAATATAAATATTTTTTAAATAAATTGGAAGTGGTGGCAAACATCTCCGAAAATTTTGAGATTAGGTTTCTAGTGCGCACTTGTAATGTGACTAAGTTAGGCAAGTAGTAGTATGAAGTTCAATACCATTGCAGACCCACCAGGGACGTGGGTCACTTGCAGTTTGCAGGAAAAGTTGGATTTTGAAATCATCGGCACAATCGCACCCCTATGGTTTGAAGGCGACGACTTCGCCAAGTCATCAACGTGCCAGGTTCCTCTAAATTACTAAATTCCTAGATATTACTATTGTAGATTAGACAAATTTATCGAACCTGATGCACCTTTCGAACTCTGTAGATAAATAATAATTATAGTTTTTAATTATTAACACTATTACATTATTAAAAATTTGAGCACCAAATCGTACTTAATATTTAGTCAAAATATTATATAGAGACTGTAGTTAGCACAATACTTTTTGGAATTTAGGTCTTCTAAAACTAGAGAAATTCTAATTTCCGCCTTGTTACGTCGCTATAGTGTCGAAGCTTGTAGGATGAAATGAAATAACACGTTCATCGGACTGACATAATTGTTCTTAAATAAATAACTCTTAGACATTAAGACTTAAATAATTTTACTTCACGTAATGTGGTTTAACGCTTAACGCAATATTTATTATTAAGTTATAAAATATGAAGTTTTAGTGCAATAATTTTATTGAAAATGGTATGGAATTTATGTTTACTTGTTTATTTTATTATTTTTTGCAGCGATCAAAAACTAATTCGGACATAGAATGTAATGGAATACATTTTCAGTATTATGTGTATGTAAGATTTTTAGAGTATTCTTATTTTCGAAAGGTTTTTACATTGAAAATTAGGTGATTTTCATAGACTGTAGTTAAAGAAAGTAATTTATTGTTACTTTTAAATTATTTCCAAAATGTTTCCAAGAATTATTTCGTGTGTATGTGAGTTTTATTTGTGGTTTCATCGGATGAAGTCGAAAGCAATGTGTGATGTCATATAAGTGAACTTTCAGACGTCCTGCTTAGCTTTAAATAGTTTAAAGTTTGATTCGTCGAATTCGATAATTATTGTGTCCACATTTAATATTATCTATTTATAGTACTTAGCTTTATTTTTATTATTCAGATATTATTTTGCACTTAAAAACAAAAAAACAACGAGTTTAACCCGACACGGCCTATTAATAGTTTTAATAGAAATGTGACAATTGTTTGTGTTTTCAATCGTTGTCCCATGTGGTAATTAAAATCAAAATAATCATGCACTAAATATAAATGCGATTGTTGCTAAAATGATGGAAGTTCTAGTTCGTTATAGTTTTTTTTATTACCTACTAGCTGTTGCCTGAATAAGTTTTTGCCGCGGGAACCGTTTACCCCGATAAGCTATCACTGTACCAAATTCCATAAAGAACCGTTCAGCCGTTCTTGAGTTATAATGGTGTAACTAACACGACTTTGTTTCATATATTTAGAATAAACAGCCTAAATAACTAAAAACTTCTATGTTCTTTAAGTATTTTTTATTTGGTTTTGTTACATTTTTCTGAATGTGGACACACCTAAATACATAATATGTACTATGCTCTTGTCAATTATTTCCTAGTGCTAATTGTTAAGTGTATCCGACTATAATAATACTTGGATTGTTGTAGTTGAACTCATTACGAACATTAGATGATGTATAATATATTGTACTTGTTTCTTCATAAATATTTTACACTGATTCCTGTTTTTTTGTCTTCCATCAAAACTTTAAAAAATACAATGTCGGCCTTTTTGCATGTGGAATAATTAATTCTACAAACCACTAACCGTTTCGTCCCGAAATGCTAGTCCAGGAAAAATAAAAAGTTGTCCGAAGAAAATAAGAATGTCAGTGCAGCCTACTATTATCTATTCTGTGGTGCAGCGTAGTTCGGCGACTACAATTTATTGACACTGGGTCATGCATGTGACCGATCGATGATTTTAAGGCTCCGGCCGTTTTTGTAACTGAGTTTTGTAACCAGCTACAAACAAAGATTTTTTCTGTTTGTAACCAAGTTATGAAACAATAATAATTTGATCGCTGTATTTTCTTTCCTTGTAATTAGTTTCGATTGAAGACTTTATTAGGTCTTAGTTTGTAACCGAGATAAAAACAAATAATTTTCGTAATTTCAATTTTTCTTAGTTCGTAGTTGTGGCACGCCTAAACGGCTCCGGCCGTGTTTGTAATCGAGTTTTGAAACCAGATACAATCAAAACTCGGTTACAAGCACGACCGGAGCCTTGTAGCTGGTTACAAAACTCGGTTACAAGCACGGCCGGAGCCTTGTAGCTGGTTACAAAACTCGGTTACTAAAACGAATGGAGGCGATTTTAAAGATGGGCAAAAATAATACATTTTATGAAATCGTATTATGTATTTCATTTAATTAGTTTAATTAATTACTTATTTAGGAATGTCACATATCATAGAGGGTGTAACGAACATTGCGCCATTCATGGACACTAGTTCCAATGGTTATAAACAAGTACCTCACTGCGCGTGCTGCATGGTGGTCCTGGTGAAGAGGTCCATGGTGAGCGCGCTGAGGAACACCGGGATGGACCGGTGCTGGTGCAGGTGCAGCTCCACCAGCTCGCCCAGGGTCGAGGAGTACTCCGTGTGCACCATCTCGATGCCGTCGTCGCACAGAGTGAACGTCAGATATTCCTCCGGCGACTCCGCGTACATGTTCGATATCCTGAAACATGAATATCGTCAATCGGTCCTGTGTGGGAATCGAAGTCACAACCTCTGGCGCAGTAGGCAGGGTCACTACCAACTGAGCCAACAGGCCAGTCGTCGATACTGGCCATTTCACGCGGCTTTGACCGCGTAGAAAAGTGTTTCCTTAGTATCTATTCTATAGCCTATGTGATATTCTGATGTATAATTAAATATTACTGTAGTTTTATTAAAATCCGTTCCGTAGTTTTTGCGTGAAACGTAACAATCCAAAACTTAAATAAAAAAAACTCGCAAACATCGTTACGAACTTTCATTAGTAGGATAGAATATGATAGATAAATTATCCTGCCGCCAGTTATTAGGTATTCAAATCTGTTGAATATGCCAATTGATAAGGTTCAATTTGTAATGTAGCAACCTGCCACTGCCGGCCATCTACATTTCCTATGAGAGAGCAGTTTATACTAGTTTCCACTGACGTGCGGTCGACCGTACTAACATTCAGACTTTCAAAGATGCCATCACCCTGATAAAGCATTATCTAGTTTATGCTTATAATGTGTAACTGTAAGTATATTGTTATACTATTGTATTTATTTTTTTGCCGTATAAAGAATTTTGAAAAACAACTAAAGTGCAGACAGAAACGTGGCGTTTCATAACACTCACCTATAATTTTTGTGTCCGGTCCTATCGACTTTATAACCTAGCAACATGTAGCACACGTCCCGGTACTCCTGCGCAGAGGAAGTGAACTCTTCCTTCATTCTGAAAAATAAAACGCAAGTCAATATTACAGCAAAATTATGTCGGATCACGCATTTTGTAGGGTTCCGTAGTGAAATTTCATAAACCATTTCCTTCTCCATAAGTCTAAGAGTCACAGGAGGGGAAGACATTGTTAAGGACGTTGGCGGAATATATTTCGCAAACGGTACGACTAATAAAAATATGTTGTATGGAAACACCGACCCATTGCAAAACACTTGTTCAAAGATGCGCTTAAAAATTAATTCATCCCCATCCATTCAATAAATTGCAATACAGTATTCATCCCCCCTTATATAAATGTATGGGGAGGCACCTCCTAAAAAGCAAATTTATTACTTTAACTAGCTGTTGCCCGCGACTTCGTCCGCGTGGATTTTGGAAGTAGGTACCTATCTCTGCTATGTACAGACATACATCGTCTAGTTATAATTGTCCAATGGTAAAATGGATCATTCTAAGTACCTATATATTATTCACCATAATTTAAGGTATACCATACCTTCAGGAACAAACTATGAACACCGTATCCAATTTGGTGAAGACAGATAAAAATTTAAAAAATTGTTGTTTTCACTTCTATTGCTCATAAGACTTCTCATATCAATTTTTATTATACGTGTGTATTTTTTAACTGATACAGTATGGGCAAAACCAAAACCATAGGAGATACAGGGAAACTGTCTTAGGAACCTTTAGTAGTAGTAGACATAGTAATCGGAGCAGCTGGAGTTCGGGTGGCATGCATGAATAAGTAGTAAGTTCCTAAGTAAATTGCACAGTCTGTTTAATAAGAAAACATTTTATTAAATTTGACTAACTTCTGCTGCTTGGATTTTTTTCTTCCGTTACAATAAAATGATTCTAACATGAAACTAAGTCGATACGCATTTTTTAAAAATAATAAAAATTATTTTTCACTGGCGTTCTATGAGAAAACATTTTATTGAATTTGACTAACTTCTGCTGCTCAGATTTTTTTCTTCCGATATAATGAAGTGATCCCTACATGAAACTGAGTCGAACCGCATTAAAAAAAAAATGTGCAAATTGTCTCATTTTTATGGACAACACACGCTTGACCAAAAAAATTCTATGTCATAAGACACTTTCCCTGCATCTCCTATGGTTTCGGACTTGCCTATACTGTTTCAGTTAAAAAAAACACTGATATCTCCTATGTCTATGACATCGTCTTGTTACGTTAAATGATTTATCTGTAAATGACGATAACTTTTTTCGCTGTCATCCGATTTCAATGAAACAAAGCCTATAAGTTGCGCCAGGCTGTGCTTAATGTACCTGTGAAAACCGCAAGAAAATCCGTTCAGTAGTTTCGGAGATTAGCGATTACAGACAGACAGAAAGACAGAAAGACAGAAAGACAGACAGACAGACAGACAGAAAGACAGAAAGACAAAAAAATTTAAAAACGCATTTTTGTGTTCTGTTACTCTTTTTTTATCGTCCACACTCATTTTTTTATAAATTTATTCAAAGTACAGACACACGGTTTCTACAGATTTATTATAAGTATATAGATAATAAAAATTAGCTAAAGCATTAACTTATTAGCATTCTTAAAGAAATTTCATGCATTTCGGTTCAAAAGTTCATAACTGAAGTAATGACGCTGTGACAGACTGGGATGGACAGACAGACTGAACCATCTTCTAAGGGTTTCTTCTCGGAAGAACTCTCATAAGCAGGCAAAACAGTCGTTAGATCCACCAGTTGGAATAAAAAAATACCTCTTGAGTTTGATGCGACTGTTTTCTAGTTGTTGCCGCAACTGCTGCGTCTCCTCGGGACACGCCTGCGCCCCGCCCTCGCGCAGCGCAGCCTTCAGTCTCTTTATCTGTTACAAATACTACATTTTAATTTACAGTTGTAATGTTTTTTAAAAGGTTTTACGGCCAACAAGTCTTTTTAGGCCAAACCGTAGTAAGTGTTCGCGATGTAAATAGTGACTTTATAGTGTAGTGCCCTTAGTATAGTTTCCGTAGTTTTAAGTAGGTAATGTAAATATGTAATAGTGTAGTTCCTTTAGTTTATTGCTTTAAACGTGGTGTTTTAATTTCTATGAAATAGCCAGTTTATTGTTTAGCCGCCGCCCGCCGCTTTCGGTCAAATAGTTATTACTTTAACCTAACGGTTAGTCCATGGAAACAATTGCCCATGTCTGCCAGCCGAGTGAGTGAGATCTTGAACGGACTTCCTTGTCTACCGAGCTGTCGCCGTCGAACTCTAGCGCCGCCGTCGGGAGGTCGGAACTCTCCGGAAATGACCGGAAAGATTCGGGACGCGCCCGGCCACCGACGGCAGGTAGGCCGGTAGCAAGGAAGTCTGGGCCGAGCGAGGGTCACACTCACTCTCGGCATCGCCTGCGAAACACGCCGCATACAATATCAATAGTCCTTTGTTTAATAGTAACAGTCGTGTATCCTTTGTTAAATATACCACGTGTGTTCGGTAAAATCGTGTTTATTTATACGACATATCACAGCAATCAAGAACATTTTTCCGTACTCCCGCTGTGCTCCACATATGGTCCTTCGAGCCGGATTACGCGCGTGGTGATTTTGAGTACGGAAAATAAGCGCACGTGTGTAGTTAACAATGGTCAAAACGAGATCGAACACTGGCGACTACGTGACAGCCGACGGAACTTCAGGTGCGGCGAGTATAGCGAGGGGTGCCAGGACCATGGAAGGTCCACCCTCGGGTCGCGGCGCCGCGGACTCTGCGAACACGGGGACCGGCCAGGCCCCCACAGAGATCCACGTGCCAGCGCCGCACCCACGCTCGCCGCCACCAGCGTTCCCGTCACCATCACTGCAGCAGCCGGTAACACTGACTGAAGAGGCTCCAGGAGAAGGGACACGGTCGAAGAACGACACCATGAGACCAGCCCGCTCATCAAAGAGTTCGAAAATAAAGAGGATAGCTTTAGCACAGGCGCGGTTCGAACTTGCCGCAGCCCGCCTAGCCTTGCTAGAAGCTGACGAATGCTACGATGATGAGCCCTTCACCTTCAATGAATCACAGGCAGATCGATCGCAGAGAGTGAACGCAGCGACTCCTCACGCCGCCGCCGGCCAGAGTCAGGCCGAGGGGCAGCAGCCGAACGAAGAGGAGCAGCCGCCGCCGCAGACAATACTGGAGGACACCGTAGCCCACCAAGCACTGCCGCTTGGCGCCTGGGCTCGGCCGCCAGTACTTATTACTCCGAGCCACGAACGAAGCGTGTCGCAGCCGTACACGCAGGCCGGAGCGCCGCCGCAGACAATACTGGAGGACATCGTAGCCCACCAAGCACCGCCGCTTGGCGCCTGGG
This sequence comes from Metalampra italica, assembly GCA_949699065.1. Taxonomy (NCBI): domain Eukaryota; kingdom Metazoa; phylum Arthropoda; class Insecta; order Lepidoptera; family Oecophoridae; genus Metalampra; species Metalampra italica. The sequence continues at coordinate 6,573,837 of OX452986.1, forward strand.
CTCGGCCACCAGTCCTTATTACTCCGAGCCACGAACCAGGCGTGTCGCAGCCGTACACGCAGGCCGGAGCGCCGCCGCAGACAACACAGGAGGACATCGTAGCCCACCAAGCACCGCCGCTTGGCGCCTGGGCTCGGCCGCCAGTCCTTATTACTCCGGGCCACGAACGAAGCGTGTCGCAGCCGTACACGCAGGCCGGAGCGCCGCCGCAGACCGCGGCAGCAACGAGCTACACGCCGGCGGGGCGTAATAGCGGAGGGATGCGTCCGCCGCCACCGTCCGCCGCCGGATCAGAACAGGTAGACACGCAAAGCCGTGTTCTCCAAAAGGTAAGTATGAACCTTAATGAATTTGCTATAGCTATTTCCCAGGCCACGCGCCAGGCCACCCGAGGTGAGCCCACAATACATGAGGACATCGTAGCCCACCAAGCACTGCCGCTTGGCGCCTGGGCTCAGCCGCCGGTCCTCATTACTCCGAGCCACGAACGAGGCGTGTCGCAGCCGTACACGCAGGCCGGAGCGCTGCCGCAGACCGCGGCCGCACCAAGCTACACGCCGGCGGGGCGTAATGGCGGAGGGACGCACCCGCCGCCACCGTCCGCCGTCGGATCAGAACAGGTAGACACGCCAAGCCGTGCTCTACAAAGGGTAAGTAGACAGGACCAGACCATAGAACAGATGCTCCACGATCACTTTAGCCTGGAAGCGCTGGGAGTGGAGACACGCCGCCCGCGCGCCGATCCAGAGTCGCAAGCCCTCCGAATATTGGAGGAAACGACGAGAGCGCTACCCGACGGAGGTTACGAGACGGACCTGCTATGGAAGCAGGCGGACACATGCATGCCTGATAATTATGCAGCTACCTTGAAGAGGCTGGAGGGCGTCGAGAGACGGCTCGCCAAGGACACCCAGCTCAGACAAAGGTATGATGAACAGATGCAGCGCATAGAGGTCAACGGGTATGCCGAGGAAGCAGTGACGAAACCTCCGCCGGGCAAGACCTGGCACCTACCGCACTTTGGCATCAACCCGGCCAAGCCGGAGAAAATGGGGATAGTATTGGACGCCGCAGCCGTCACCAAAGGCGTCAGCTTGAACGACATGCTGCTAAAGAGACCGGACATGTTACAGCCGCTTCTGGGGGTCTTGATGCGCTTCCGACAGGGTCCTGTGGCGGTGTCCGCGGACATAAAAGAGGCAGCGCATGCAATGGTAAAACAGCATTATGTAGATGAATACTTACAAAGTTTTAAAACTGTTTCAGAGGCTAACAGCGTAGCTCGAGCGGTAGACACTGTACACCGGCGAGGGCGCTTCGAACTACAGCGGTGGCCGTCGAACGAGCCCGCGGCACTCACGGGTCTAGCCGCCGCAGGCGCCGCCGAGGACACGCCGCGCAGCGTGTCGCTTAGCGAACACAGTGAAAAGGTGCTGGGGCTGATATGGCGGCCCCACAACGATACGATAGGTTTTAACCTAAACTTTGGTAAGGTGAACTCATCTACGTTATCAGAGGAATACACGCCGACAAAACGCGAAGTGCTGAAGGCGGCTATGTCTCTGTACGATCCACTAGGACTCGTCACACCTGTCACTATACAGGCCAAACAGATCATACAAGACGCCTGGCGGCGTAATCTGGGGTGGGACGAGCGCCTAAGTGAGGATTTGGTCCGCAGGTGGGTGGCCTGGCTGGCATCATTGGCCCTACTGAGGGACCTGGAATTACCACGGTGCTATCCGCAATACAGCCACGCCACTCATATAGAACTACACACCTTTGTCGACGCCAGTGAGCTGGCCTACGCCTCCGCCTGCTATTGGCGCATAACAGATTTAGAAGGCGAAATACACATCGTGCTGGCGGCGGCAAAGGGACGTGTGAACCCCTTAAAAATCGTGTCTATACCTCGTGTTGAATTACAGGCGGCTGTGCTGGGGACCAGACTGGCGCGCACCGTGCTGGACGAGCACGAGCACACGACGGCACGGCGAGTCTTTTGGTCGGACTCGCGCACTGTGCTAGCCTGGCTGCGAAACGGGGCGCGAATGTACAAGCCGTTCGTCGCGCACCGCGTAGCCGAAATCGAAGAGGACACCGCCGGCGCTGAGTGGCGCTGGGTACCAACGCAGCATAACCCAGCTGACGACGCCACGCGCACAGTCCCGCCCGAGTTCGGGGCGGACCACCGCTGGTTCTGCGGCCCGTCGTTCCTATACGGGGACGAAAGCACATGGCCGCAGGAATCAGAGCCGCTACGCCACACCGAGACCGGAGAAGAACGTATACACGCGACGTATAGTAAAACCACCAGACCGAGCCTAGCAGAAGCACTCCCGAGCATCGAGCGTTTCTCGTCGTGGTTGCGCCTCATACGAACCACGGCGCGTGTGCTCCAGTTCATCGAGCACTGCCGCCGCCACCGCGACGTCACCGCGGCGCACAAGCGCACGCGGCGAAACGCCGAAGTAGATCCCGCTTGGACGCCGCACACCACACGCACTCCGCCCGCACCCGCGCCCCCACGCGGCACGAACCCAGCACGTGCACAGTGCCCTCTGCCGGCACATCTTACACGCGCAGCCGAGGAGGTTTGGGTGCAAGCACTACAACAACAGTCGTTCGCCGAGGAGCTGGATGACGTCACCGGCGGGAGAACTGTCTCTCCCAACAGCAGGCGCCGTCAACTGTCAATAGAACTGGGCGCGGTGGGCATACTACGCCTCCGCCCACGCATCGCCGCCGCCTTAGACATCATAACAGAACAACGCGCGCCTGCCATACTGGACGGAAACCACCCATACAGCCGCCTTTATGTAGATTGGGTACACCGCCAGCTGCACCATGGAGGCGTGGAATGCGTCACGAACGAGGTACGTCAGCGCTAATGGGTCCTGCGCCTACGACCCACTGTGCGCAACGTCCTGAGCCGCTGCCTGCCCTGCAGCATCCGACGTGCCATACCGCCACAGCCTCCGACGGGCGACCTACCGCCCAAACGCTGGGCCCACCACCTTGCACGAGCGACATCCAAGAGAAGAAGTGCTTCACACACTACTCACCGAGGTGGAACACACGGTCAATTCGAGACCACTGACACATGTGTCCGTCTCAGCCGAAGACGAAGAAGCCCTGACGCCCAACCACTTACTACTGGGTGGGGCATCGAAGGTCCCGCTGCCAGGGGCTTTTACCGCACAAGACTCTGATAGCCGATCTATGTATTCCCAACGTCTCGCCGACATGTTTTGGGCACGATGGGTCCGTGAGGCGCTTCCGCTACTCCAAAACCGGCGGGAGCCTCACGGCCGTGGTGCGACGCTGCGGGACGGCGACTTAGTTATCATCGCGGACCGCAACCTGCCAAGGAACGAGTGGCCAAGGGGGGTCATCGAGAAAGTCAACTCCGGAGCGGATGGCGTGGTGCGAGTGGCGGACGTGCGTACCAAGGGGGGGCTGCTGCGAAGGCCGGCAAAGAAGCTGGTGGTCCTACCTATCGATCTACCATCGCTCACGCGTAGAAACAATACTACAGTTAACTGTACGGCGGGAGATATGTTCGCGATGTAAATAGTGACTTTATAGTGTAGTGCCCTTAGTATAGTTTCCGTAGTTTTAAGTAGGTAATGTAAATATGTAATAGTGTAGTTCCTTTAGTTTATTGCTTTAAACGTGGTGTTTTAATTTCTATGAAATAGCCAGTTTATTGTTTAGCCGCCGCCCGCCGCTTTCGGTCAAATAGTTATTACTTTAACCTAACGGTTAGTCCATGGAAACAATTGCCCATGTCTGCCAGCCGAGTGAGTGAGATCTTGAACGGACTTCCTTGTCTACCGAGCTGTCGCCGTCGAACTCTAGCGCCGCCGTCGGGAGGTCGGAACTCTCCGGAAATGACCGGAAAGATTCGGGACGCGCCCGGCCACCGACGGCAGGTAGGCCGGTAGCAAGGAAGTCTGGGCCGAGCGAGGGTCACACTCACTCTCGGCATCGCCTGCGAAACACGCCGCATACAATATCAATAGTCCTTTGTTTAATAGTAACAGTCGTGTATCCTTTGTTAAATATACCACGTGTGTTCGGTAAAATCGTGTTTATTTATACGACATATCACAGCAATCAAGAACATTTTTCCGTACTCCCGCTGTGCTCCACAGTAAGTAATGGTCAGGATACATAAAACCGCAGCACGGCCTCCGGGGCACAACTAGTGCCATTCGGTGATCCACGCTGCAGTTCACATCCACAATATAGGTACGTTTTAATGAAGATTTAACAATATTACAAATAAAAAGTACGTGGTTTAAAATTCTACTTCGAACTAGGCTGGCTTTAAGGGCTTTGATACATTTGCCTTTCCATTTCAAAAAACTTACCTCTTCTTGAGCTTTTTCCAAATCCATTTGAATTTGTTTTTGTGCTGCAGCGGCTGGATTGTCAGCTAGATGTAAAACCTAAAAAAATTTATAAATATTTATTTATTATTAACAAACACTTTGAGTAAAAAAATAGTATGTAAATGTCATTTTAATTTGAATGAAACTGTAGATAGTATACTACTTAAAATCTAACTATAGTCTACTAGCTGTTGCCCGCGGCTTTGCCCGAGCGGAATAAGTTTTTCCCCGCGGTAAAAATTTGCCCATATGTTATTCCAGAATATGAGCTATCAGCTTCATCAAAGTAGGATAAAAAAAACAGTTTCCAAGCTCATTACTTATCAAGCCCTTATTTAAACATAGTGACCCTCGTACCTTGGTGCCGATGCCGGCGCTGAGCGTCTCCTGCAGCACCTGCAGCCGGTCCCGCTGGGCGCGCATCTTTTGCGCATCGCGCTTAGCCGCCTCCGCCTCCTCGCGCCACTTGGTCACCTCGCCGCGGAGACTCTCCACAACTGGGGATAACATATCCATCAATCAATCATCATCAGTATATATAGAAGAAGAAACTGACTGACTGATCAACGCACAGCCCAAACATATAGCTCTGACGTCGTCCTCTAAATCAACCTCAGCGCGGGTGAAATAGGGGTACGGGTGAAATGTTTAAAGTCAGAAACGCGAAATTTTATATTCAGGCTTTTAGTTAAAATAACAATCATGGCTTGTTTCAACAATTTTGAAAATTCTACCCCTGAGTATGTATGAAAATTTGTGTGGGAGTTCCAATTGGCAATTGTAAAGTTAGAAAGGTAAAAATGTATATTTAGGGTTAAATAATTACACCCCCGGGAAGAGCTTTTCCCGCATATCGTCGGTAAGTAAACAACAGCGCGCAAGTCCAAACCTCTGAAGTACCCCAATAAAAAGTCATGTGGCATATCGCGACCCCCGCTCACCCTTGGCGTGCGCGAGGTGGTCGTGCTGCGCGAGCAGGTCGCGGTACCCCTGCAGCGCCTTCTCCAGCTGCTCGACGCGCGCCGACAGCAGCGCCGCGCCGCCCGCGCCCGCCTCCCCGCACTGCGTCACAGACAACTCCTTCTCGTAGCTGTCCAACTGCTGTCTGACGTGAGACAAACAAATGATATCGTTCTAGTCTTGAATGAAAAAAAATTGCTGGTGGGTGGCCTCGAGAACCCACCAAGGAGATCATATCTCTATGGTTCTAGTGATTCATCGGCGATGATTTGTGGATAGGTGTTATGGTGGCGTTGCAGTAAACTCGCCAGGGGGCGCTGCAATAAACATTTCTCGCTTTTTTAAATGAGTTTGAAAATAAATTAAGGTCAGGTGGGGTAAGTAGAACACTGGGGTAAGAGGAACGACGTGGAGCAGGAAGAATTTCGTACAACGACCCCTCATTACTTGTCTTTGCCACTCGCAAATAAACATAGTGTTGTCGCGCTCTCACAGGTGTAGTGCATTACACCGGTCGTTGTTATTATATTTTTATTTTATTAGGAAAACCTACGGTTACAAAATACAACTTATAAAACTTGGATTAAAACAGACAACCAATTAAAGGTTTCCACTGATAGCGACGGACTTTAAACTATAACAGCAGAAATTTACAGAATTGACAAACACAACAGAGACAAGATACAACATAAAACAAAAGCCATAATTCGCTAAGTTTCAAAGAATCGTTTACTTAGTACATTCCTTGCCGACTTAACGGTTGTGCAGAAGAGGTCGAAATTTAATTGTTTGCACAGAACATTGAAATTGTTGCTCGCTCGCCACAGAAACGAACGTTTGTTGTACGAAATTCTTCCTGCTCCGCGTCGGGACTTCAGACTAGAGTAGACTGGACGTCTATAGAGCCTATAGACCTCCAGTGTACTCTGGTCTAGTCGTTCCACTTACCCCGGTGTCTCATCCCATCTGACCTTATAGTGTCATACAAAACAACCATGAAAATACATTTTAATATAAATTAGCGTTTAATATTGGAATGTACAACTTTTCTATTTTGGTTGGTTCTAGTTTTAAATTGGTTAATTATTTCATAAAACTATATAGAAAAGTTTATCTATATAGTCAACAGCAGTCGGAATTATGGCGACATAGAAAGTTCCATTCAATCTTTATTTATTTTTAAACCCACTTACCTGTAGCTATCCCTCTCCCTAGTGACCAGTAGCAACCTCTTCTGCAGTCTGTGCACGAGGCTCTCTTGGTTCTTGCGCACAACTAAAAGGTCGTTCAGCTTGGCGGTCGCCTTGTCGCGCTCGAATTTCAATGTTGCCACTTCCTGTATACAATTTAATAGAAATATATGTACTGCTAATGGCATTTAAAGCGTGATAGATGATCGCTATCTCCACGTGAGGAATCGATCTCCACGTCAGGAGAGGGAGTACCAGTGCTAACTGCAACCGAGCTCAACAAACAACGGGCAAACAGCCGCCTGCGGAGCACATTTAAACATTTTTTGGGGGTTTTACGGCCAATTTTTAAGGTACTACTAGGCCAGTCGTAGTTTTTAATATTCAGAACATAAAAAACAAAATAGGGCAAATTATAGTCGCCGATCCCCAAATCAAATCACATCCTCACTAACACAACACAATTTGGAAAGAACTAGTTGAGTAGTTACACGATTTACTTGATTTTCTCGCACAATATACACTTTAATAGGCACTTGCTGCAACTACCACACAGAGTTATACACCAAAACCCACATGATACATTTTTCATAGAAAAGACAACCATATCTGAGAAGAAGCCACCAAAAAGTGAGCCTTTTCGTTTGAGAGTTTCTTATTAGCACACGAAATTGAGATCTTTTGCATATATTGAAAAAGTAATACTATCTAAAGTAATACTAAAAGTCATTAAAATTGAAAAAGAAACTGATGAACGCACAGCCCAAATAAAACGCTGAGCTTAGAGACTTGAAATTTTCCTCATATAGTTCTAACGTCTACTAAGAATAAAAAAGCGTTTTTTCTCACGGGAAACTTATCTGCTCGGGCGAAGCCGCGGGAAACCGCTAGTACAAGTATCGCAGCGGTTTATGAGCGGTGACCTTGAATGCGCAGAATTCATTTTTTGGGTCTCTTTGGCGGGGGGACTGAGGCGCGACGCGGGGAGGTAGCCCCCCAAGCGGCGCCAACGCGTTTTATTGGTTCGTACGGTCGCTTCCCCCTCCCGCGCCCCGCTCGCACGTCTCACGCCCCTGAAGTACAGTTGCGCACACATACACATTAACTGTTGGTTGTTTTCTGTTTGTTTTTGTTGTTTATTTTGTTGATTTATTTGTTATTAGTAAGTCGTGTATTGTTGGTAAAATACAGAAACAAATAAAAACCATAAAAAACAGAAACCATAAAAACGGGTGTTTCGATTTTTCTGATGAGAAGTACCTATATTTATTACAGTCAAATCTCAAAAATTTACTAAGAAACGAGCTGAAGTAGGCCTTTAGTACTCATTGTAAAAGTCTTGGTATTAAGATTTTTGTGCGCGACTGTACACCTGCGCAAACACCCCCACCACTTTTGCCGAGCGCTCATTAATCGTTGCGACACCTATACCTAATGCATAAAATATCTAAGATTATTTTTCTAAGACAGGTGAGTTTCTTCCCTACAGACCTCGGTAAGTTGCGCTAGCTGCGACTGCGCCTGCGAGCACCCGGCGACGGCGGTGAGCTGGCTGCTGAGCGCCGCCTCGAGCGCGGCGGACAGCGCGCGGGCGGTCTCCACGCCGTGCGCCCGCGCCGCCGTCGCCCATTCGTCTAGCGCGGACTCCAGAGACGACAGCTTGACCTGTATACATAGATAGATATAAGGAAAACAAGCGTACACTGGTTACTCGCCTCTTGCCGCTAGAGATGCGCTAGAGTCTAGCGTATGAACCTTATAAATTAGGCCAATTTGTCATAACTGCCTCGCGCCACCTATTTTACTATCTATCCATATATAATTATAATGGTATCATATTGTACAATTTTCTAAGTTCTGTTGCTCTTGTGTGCGTCAAATAAATAATTTCATTCATTCATTCAATGTAAGTATCTAGCTATGTGCCTTGGCGCTAAAAGGCCAAACAACAATTTTGTGTTACATAGTAGGTATTGTATTTTTTTTTTTATATGTTGTGGTAAAAGCGTGTACCTCTAACACTTATAGCATCTTTTTATTATTCAACTAACTTAACTCAATAGACAAAAATACTGAGTTTATTAGTAGTTTAGACGCCTATGTCCATGTCGCATCCAGTCATTGCTAAATGTGTCCAGCACGACGGTCTCACCTTGGCCTCATGCAGCTCCTGCTGCATCGGCTGCAGAGCCTCGACCCTTGCGGTGAGCAAGTGCACCTGCTCTTCCAGCAGCAGCTTGTTGCACACCGCGTCGCGCAGAGAGCGCTCGGTGGCGCGCAGGCGAACCACCTCTTTCTCCAGTTCCGCCATGTTGATGAGCCGTTTCTGTGCAGTCTGCACAAGATATGACAAGATAGCCTTTATTCTCAATTAAATTTACATTAAAAATAATTATTAATGATTGCATTACAAACAATAATTTTGATAACATTCATTTACATCGTCACAAATTGTTTATTAATTATGTCCGCACAAATGTGCGAATTTTTTTGTGCGATTTAGCTTAAAACAAAGAAACAGCTGAAACCCAGACTAACCGAAGGGAACGGAGCGGGGTATATTTAGTGGAAATAAATTTGCCAATAATAGTTTTACTTCACGGGTTGCACCTTTTTGAAACATTGCTGGATTGTGACCATAAGAATTGTATTCTGACGAAATTCGTCTAGTTTGGTTTGAACATCGAATAAGCCCATTGACGCCTCATGCAAGGCGAAATCTTTAAGACTAAGACGCTGCGTAGCAATTGCGGACAACGTCAGCTTAGTCCACCAACCCGCACTGGGCTATAGCCCGAACACCATCGTTGAGAGGGTAGGCCTCAGCCCTCGCAGTGGGGACATGTTAATACATAACATGTATACAATAAAATACCTTCGCCTGTTGCTGCCAGTCTTTGTACGAGTCCCTCTCGTACTCCAACTTCTGGAGTTTGTTAGTGACCTGCTGCAACTCTAACGTCTGCTTCTCGAGCTGCGTCCGAAATGCGGTGCACTGCTCGGCGCGACTCGTCTGCTTGGCCACTTCCTTATTGAGCATTTCTACTTCGGATTGTGCGCCTTCTAACGCCTGTGGTGGAAAGTATCAAGACTTTATGGGTAAAAAGGGAAGCCTTATGAAAAATCAAATAATCCTACTTCCTACTAATATTATAAAGGCGAAAGTTTGTAAGGACGTTTGTGACTTTGTGTGGATGTTTGTTACTCTTTCACCCTGTAACGGCTGAACAGAGTTTGATGAAACTTGGTATAGTGATAGCTTATATTCTGGAATAACATATAGGCAACTATTTATCGCGGGAAAACTTTTTATACGCGGGAGAAGCCGCGGGCAACAGATAATATAAATGTCGCAGGAATATCGTCAAAACTGTTCTCAAAACCATTTTTATTTCACTAGTAAAATTCTTAGTTTGCATGTTATTAGTAAAATAATGGTACACAATAATCAAATAACTAATTAAAAAACTAAATTATCCTAAAACTAAAACCTATTTATAAACTAAAATTACCTAAAATTATACTGTGGTACAATCAATATTAGTTACTTATAATCATATTCCTGTTATAATATTGTAATCTGTAAAATTTGTAAATTATCTGTTGTAGCTATAAATAAATGGGGAAGACACTGACTCCTGAAATACAGCTTGACTAGTTTGGGAGTCAGGGCTTCGATATAAAATGTATGCATCTATTAAGTGAATAAAGTTTATGTTTATAATGTTCTTGTATTTAAATGTTTTTATGACTAATTAAATAAAATCCGTTTAAAAAAAAAATTAAATTAAGTTACTTAAAATTAAAACTTGATCAGTATGTCTTGTGATTACAGTGGGTTCCAATTACCTGTAATAATTCATCCATATCTTTCTTCATTTCAGATAGTTGGTCCTTACTGCTCACGTTAGTTTCAAGCAGGGAGTCCTTTAGGTCAGCTATTTGCTTTTGAAACTCTGCCTTTTCTTTCTCCCACTTAGTTTTGCTTGCTTTGTGCTCTTTAACTGCCTACAGATAATCAGTGTTTAAAAATCATATATTTATGGTGGTTTAGCTCAGCTGGACAGAATATGAACTAGTAAATTATTAATTAATAGGTATATTATGTAACACCTTATACCATAGATTATGAATGGGATAAAAATTGGTTTATTTGTTTGACATCATGTCTTTAAAATTATGCTTTATTATTCCAATTTAATTCATCAAAATACATTTTGAGTAATGAATTAACCCAAGGGACAATTAACAAAGAAACTTAGGGTAATGAAAACAATAGAATTTGGTTTCATTCAAAGTAAAAAATACACATAGGTACCTCAGTAAATTCCTCTTTAAGTTCCTGTTCTCTCCTCCTTATGAGTTGAAGCCGGTCCTCAATTTCGGAGAGGGCTCGTTCATCCCGTTTATGTTGATCAATGAGTGATGTTTTCTCCTCTTCAAACAATATTTGCATTTCTTTGCGGATGGTGTGCTGATGGTTTATACGTGCTTCCAGTTTTGTAATCTATCATAAATAGAAGTGTGAAATTAGTCTGAGATGAGTTCGCATAGGGACGTGTCGCCAGGTATTCCTGGCCCCTAAGTAGATAAGATGAAGGACTATACTGATGAGGGCGATCAAATTACACGAAAGGGACAAGGTGTGAAGATACCTGAGCTTTGGCGCCAATTAAATCTATTTTAAGTCTCTTGGCTTCCCAAGGAGACGGAGGTGCTGAGGCCGAACTGGATGAATTAGAACGGAGACGCTTCTCTGGAGTAGCAGCATCAGGCGGGCCCATTGTAGACTTTCGCTTACCCATCGATAGGAGGTTAGACAGCCCTGAAAGCATTTTAAAACGTTACAAAAACTACAACAACAAATAGATAATATAAATCATAGGATATCAATATTACCTTCTTTTAAAGATTGGCTGCTGTCCGAAAAATTCAAGTTTGTAGATGCCGACAGTTTATCCTTTGGCGGATCGGTGTTTATTACCCGACGAAACGGTTCCAGCACATGGCTGTAGAGAGACATATCACCTTCCTTAGCCATTTTTATAAGTGAAAAATTTTAGATGGTAAATTCATGAAAACATTTTTTTACAAAATTAAAAGTTAAAACGCCGATGTTCTTTCTTTCTTTCTTGCCTCTTCAGTTTTTTATAATAGTTTTCGGCCAATTGGAAACAAAACAAGCCCCAACCACCCAATATTTTTTTATAGTTTTACGGCCAGTTGGAAACAGGTCCTTGTAGGCCAAATCGTAAATCAAAATAAATAAAACCGCAACACGGCCCCCAGGGCACAACTAGTCACAAATTAGATAGTATACGTCCAACAACTAGTGCCATACCGTCATCCATACTGCAGTTCACATCACAAACTATATAGTATGCACATACTATATAGTATAGTTCACATCGCACTATACTGATAGTAGCACAGAGTACATTAATAGTAGGTTTAATGTCGATATAACAAGGGATAATTTGGAATAATCCCTGAGGTAGAAACGTTACTCGCTTTTAAATCTATCCCGCACATTTTACACTTGCACTTGTTGCCTAAATAACTATCGTATGTACGTAGTATATTCTTACTAGCTGTGTACACTCTGAAAACACCACCTCTTGCAGTAGGCGCCTTTTGTTGAGCACTAAAACGTATACTATCTAATTTGTGGCATCAAATTAGCTCAAAATCAGCAAAATAGCTCAAAAAAATATTTCCAGGCCAATAAAATAAGTGTAGAAAAATAAAGTCATAACAAAACTAATTTTGAGGTTATAAATATTTTTGCGGAGCCACACTTGAGCCATACACTGCAAGCTATTTTCGTTTGGACTACCTAGTTATTTTTTAAACGACTTAATAATAAAAATATGGAACTGAATTCCACCCAAAATGAATACTTCGCAAGTTACGAAAACTTAGAGGTAGGACGGAGATAACTTAGTGTGTAAGCACAGAATACATTAAGGTGTAAGCCAAGATAACCACAAATCAAAAACCCTTTTTTCTACAGACCCACAAATTAATGATCGAAGACAAATCAAGAACTAGTGCCTACAGAAGAGCAATACTTAACAATAAGACATACTTCAAGAATAAAATTGTTATGGATGTGGGATGCGGCACGGGGATTCTCTCCGTATTCTGTGCTCAGGCTGGTGCTAAAAAAGTATACGCTGTAGAGGCCAGTAACATTGCACAGTTGGCCATAGAAACTGTAAAAGACAATCATTTTGAGAACATTATAGAGGTAAGTGTGGTGTTGGATTTAGAAACGAGTACCCTTTATATCAATAAACTGTAACAGCTAGCGGGTTCAGGGGGCTTCACTGAGACCTCTTAAGATAATATCAGCTGCAGGAAAAGCGATTTTTTAACGCAAATTGTAATTTCCGGGTACTGTCGCTCGCTTCACTGGCTTCAAGGTCACCAGTGCTCCTCGCACCTAACCTTCGGGGTGGTCGGACTCCAGTTTGGAAGCTCTTTAGAACACGACTCGTTAGATACTGAGTTCATATATTTTTTAAAGCTCTACTTACAAAAATTATTAGTATTAGTTTTGAAGATATGATTTTTTTCACTAACCTAACCTTTCAGACTCATACAAACTTGCGTATAAAAATCGCTTTTCCTGCAGCTGAAATTATCATAAGAGGTCTCAGTAAGCCCCCTGAACTTCCTGAACATAACAGCTTGCTTTTATCTGAAGAAATGCGCCTGTTGGAGATATCGAGCTGCTTTCTCCAACAGTCTATGGCTGGCATCAGGATGGTGATAAGCTGATACCAGGGATTCAATTCAATACTTTTAATTGCACATTTAAAAATTACAAAGAAAAAAACAGATACAATAATGTACATCTAGGCGATCTTATCGCTAATAGCGATTTCTTCCAGTACAACTTTTTAATTATTAATATTGTATTTATTATTTATAATTATTTTCATACAAATATCTAGATTGGCTTCTGTAGTTCACCTTTCAATTCAACTTTTGTTTTGTAAACTTTTATTCAGTTTTTTTTTGTTACTTTCCAGGTAATCCAAAGTAGAGTAGAAGATGTAGTATTACCAGACAATATAAAGGTAGACGCCATAGTGTCAGAATGGATGGGCTTCTATCTCCTGCATGAGGGTATGCTCGATTCAGTGCTGATCGCGCGAGACAAGTTCCTCAAAGAAGACGGCCAGATGTTCCCTGAAAGTGCTGCCATCTATATTGCTCCATGTAGGTGAGAAACTTATATTCTAGGTTGGCAAGTTAGTAGAGAAGTACATGATTGTTGCTATATGCACTGTTTTAAGCGTATCCCAGACACACGCGGCCTGCGGTGGCGGCCTACCGCAGGCCGCAGCCTCAATATACAAACGCAGGCCGCGCGTGTCTGAAGTCTCACATACATTGCAAGAGGCCGCGTGTGTCTGTTATACGCTTTAAGTTCTGAGTATTGGTGCAAAAGGGTAAAGTGATTTTATGACTTCTGATTCATCTCTTAACTTCTGACATAGAGAAGATGGGATAGTTTTAGAAATATAACTTGTTATGAGTTCATCAGACAAGCTTTCTTATTTATGTTTCTTTCGTCATCTATACTAATAATAAAGAGGTAAAAACTGGTGGATAATTTGCACGCGTACCATAAATATAATGCGAAGAACCAAATGTTAGCGGGGTGTAAAATACACCTAGCGCCATCTATTGACAAACTTTAAAACTAAGAAACTGGCATGAATAGAACTGGTTAAAAAAAATTGAATAACAATTAAGTAGTATACTTTATAAGACAGAGTTAACGAGAAGAGAAAACGGTGTTTGACGGACTCACCAAATGCAGTAACAGACCCAAACATTTCAACAGAAGGCAAAAAACAAGAAACCCAATCAAAAATGAATAAAACCAATGCATATGAACGCATTTTTCGCGCTAGATCAAACTCAACATCAACAGGAAATCAATAACAAACCTCCTCACCACAGAACCCGGAACCAAACAAATAAAAAACAAACAAGAAACAAGAACAGTTCCCCAACCCGGCTGGTCACCGTGGGGACTAATGACCACCACCCCTCACCTAAACGAAAAAACAAAAATAAATTAGAATCATTAAAAATCTGTACTTACAATGTAAGAACGCTGTCGTCAACAGAACGCTTCTTGGAACTTTCTCACGCCCTACAAAAAATTGACTGTCATGTCTTAGGACTGGCTGAAGTTAGAAGAATAGGATGTGAGATAGAGGAGCATGAAGAGCATGTGTTGTGCTACAAAGGAGAGACAAATGGACTCTATGGCGTTGGTTTCCTAATTAGAAAAGAACTCAAACAACACATAGTGAACTTCATTGGAATATCGGAAAGAGTAGCTCTACTCCAGCTTCAGTTCAACAATACACCATTGAGCCTAATACAAGTACTCGCTCCAACTGCCCAATCTAACGAAGATGAAATAAGTGCATTCTACGAAGACCTATCAAAAGCCCACAGTCTCACAGACCAATTGGTGCTAGTTATGGGGGACTTTAATGCTAAGATAGGGCACCCTAAATCAGAGGAAAATTGCATAATGGGAAAATACGGATATGGTATTCGAAATGAAAGAGGCGGAATGCTAATACAATACGCATACGAAAACAAATTGTCGATAATGAACACTTTCTTCAAAAAGAAACAAAACCGAAAATGGACATGGTCATCACCAGACGGTAAGACAAAAAACGAGATTGACTTCATCCTAAGCAGTAATCCAAAACACATATTAAATGTGGACGTGCTGAACAAAATAAATTTTACTTCAGATCATAGATTAGTAAGAGCATCAATAAATTTAGAGAAACCTAAACTAAATAGAGCATCCTTCACATCAAAATTAGTACCACTGAAAACAGAAAACGAAATAAGAAATTATACACAAAAATTAGAAGAAAACATTAAAAACAAAGTAGAAAGCCTCAGAAACATACAAGAAGTACAGAACTACTACGACCAGCTCGAAAACACAATTATCACAAGTCTGAAATCAAAAACAGAGAACAAAAGCAAGGAACACAAAATATTTAAAAAAAGTACAATAGATCTAATAAATAGACGCACTGAACTTACAACTTGCAAAAATAAAACGAAAGAAATTAAGAATGAAATAAAAAACCTATACAAAAAAACAAGCAAAGCAATTAAAGAAGATTACAATCAATACAGAAGAGTAATTATAACAAGGAATATAACGAAACATAGAAGCGTCAAAAGAGCTAACAAACAGCTAAATACACACAAAAACTGGATACAGACACTGAAAAAAGGACATGACAATACGAAAACAAGACAAGAAGTATTAAAATGTGCTACAACATTCTACAAAGAACTATATACAAGAGTACCGGAAGACATTAACGAAGAGCAAACAATAAGCACAGAGAGACAAAAGCTCGAAGAAATAAGTGCAATAACAGATAGAGAAGTGCTAGAACACATTAAAAAACTAAAATGCGAAAAAAGTCCTGGCCCAGACCACATCAGCAATGAATCCTTAAAGATAGGAGCCCCCACTATACTCACATTTTTAACAACACTGTTCAATATGGTACTTAAAACGGGACTAGTCCCACAACAATGGCAGAAGTCAGACATAGTACTCCTCTACAAAAAAGGTAATCCTCAAGATATCGGAAACTACAGACCGATAAGTCTGCTTCCCAGCATATACAAGCTATTCTCTTCCATTATACTGTCACGAATAACAGAAAAGATCGATAATAAACAACCAGTAGAGCAAGCAGGTTTCCGTTCAGGATATTCTACAATAGATCACATACATACCTTAGAACAAATAATTGAAAAATTCAAAGAACAAAATCAACCCCTTTATATTGGCTTTATAGATTACGCAAAAGCGTTTGACAGCATCTCACATATCTCCATATGGAAAGCAATGGAATCTTGCAACATAGAGGAAAACTACATAACAATTCTGAAAAATATCTACACAAACAGCTCAAGCAGAATAAGGCTAGAAACCAGAGGAGAAGATATAGCAATAGAAAGAGGAGTCCGGCAAGGGGACCCCATGTCACCTAAACTATTCATCGCTGTGCTGGATAATGTATTCCAAAACATCAACTGGAACAAAAAGGGTATTTGGATAACGGACAAACATTTAAGCCACCTAAGATTTGCAGATGACATTGTTATCTTTGCTAAGTCAGCCTCAGAACTGCAACAAATGATACAGACTCTTAGCAAAGAAAGCAAAAAGGTAGGACTGAACATGAATATAAGTAAAACCAAAGTAATGACAAATGGCACACAGAAACCAATCCAAATGAACAACAACGTAATTGATTATGTCAATGATTATATATATCTTGGTAAACAAGTATCCTTCAGTCAGGACAGTAATGAGAAAGAGGTAGAGAGAAGAATCAACTGCTCATGGAAAAGCTTTTGGGCTCAAAAAGAAATTATGAAGGGAAACTACAGCATGCCACTAAAGAAGACAGTAATAGAAACTTGCATATTTCCTAGCTTAACATATGGCTGTCAAACATGGGTATTTACAAACAAAATAAAAAACAAAATTACTACAACACAACGCGCGATGGAAAGAAGCATCCTGAAACTGAGGAAAATAGATAAAATTAGAAGTGAAGTAATAAGGAAGAAGACAAACCTGACAGACGCTCTTAAGCATGCCCTCAAGCTGAAGTGGCAATGGGCAGGTCACATCACAAGATACTCTGACAAAAGATGGACTTCACGGTCAACAAAGTGGCCTGAACCATTAGGAAAAAGAAGAGTCGGAAGGCCAAAGAAACGGTGGGCAGACGATATAGTGGAAACTGCTGGCAGGAACTGGTGGAGTCTGGGCACAGAGAGAGAGAAATGGAAAAAGGTGGGGGAGGCTTACACCCAAAAGGGATCCAGTTAAACACTACTGTTATACTAACATTAAGTTAAAACAATGTAAAAATTGGAATAAAAAGCTTTTTTATTATTATTATTATTTATTAGTATACTTTATAAGGCATCGGCTAGTAATAAATAAATAGAAATCGTGGAGATAAAAATATATGCGAATTTATATCATGGGAATAAACTGTTCCTATGGGAAAAACATCCCACGCAAGCGAAGCCGCAGGAAACAGCTATAAATGTAAGGCATTAAAAAGTTTAAAATATTCAATTTCCAGTGTTCCAAGTCTATACGACACATGGTCTGATGTACACGGAATATCAATGGCAGCCTTTGGTAAACACCTCAGAAACTGCAGATGCAACAAGCCAGAAATAATGACGGTCCAGCCTGACGAGTTGCTAAGTGAAAAAGTGGTGCTTTGCTGGATCAGCTTGAAGGAGGAAACGGTTGCAGATTTAGATTCCTTTACTATTCGGCATGTTGTTGGTGAGTGTTCTTTCTATACTTCAAATCGGCAACTTTGTGGTAGTAATTCATAGTATTTAGTAGGTAATTTGTTCTCCCCCCAAATGTGTATCATCTCAACTAGGTCATTTTTTTGTATTCTGATTCATGTCGAAATATATACCTTACTATAATATTCAAAAAATTTTAAAAAGCGCAAAAAGCCAACGGCACGCAGTGTTCCCAGGCTGTCACCCATCCAAGTACTGACTGCGCCCGACATTGCTTAACTTCGGTGATCGGACGAGAACCGGTGTTTTCAACGTGGTATGGACGTTGACGACAACAATCTTGAATTAAATGGTACCTTTTGGAATACAGAAGTGATGACGTCATATAGTAACGATCTGGTTTTCACCATTCAGTTCAAATCAATTTCTAATTGAGCCCCCGAAGTATTAAGTCCCCAAAAACTACTTTGTACGGGCCCGGATCTGACTGAACCTTCCAAGATCTCATAAGTTTTATTTAATGACACCACCTTTTTTAAACATGCTATTTTTTTTAGGAGCCCGCAAACTAGGTGCCTATCAAGGTCTCTGCGTATGGTTCGAATGTAATTTCCCTGACCTATCAGAAGGAAGAGAAGAGCCGGGGGTAGTATTGTGCACAGGTCCCCTGAGCGAACCAACGCATTGGAAACAGACCGTCATAGTCCTACCTCAGGAGCAGAAGGTAGACGAAGGGGAACCTATTGCGTTTCAACTGGACATCACGAGGGATAAAAATAGTGTCAGAAGGTAAACATTGCAGGTACTTCCATAGAGTGTCCGTTCACCTAGCGTACACATAAGAGATTCAGGGCTACTTTTAGTGCCAATAAATAGTACCTAGTTCAAATAAATAGTACCCCTGTGGTTTAAGAAATATACGCCAGGTTTAGTGTGTACGCTGGCGGAACGTTCATAGAAGCACAAAAGCTCAGCTTGCCTAAAAAAGTCCCAAATTGTACCATCATACCTCATTGAGAGGGTAGGCCTGAGCCCCAGCAGTGGGGACATGTTAATAGGCTGTTGATGATGATCATTATATCCTGGTACCAGCGCAGCGAAACAATCTCATCTCACAATCTGACCTCAGAACAATCGCGCGCTTACCGAGACGCCCGACTCTGCTCGATCGAGCGAGCAATCCCGAGTGCCTCTGCGATAGCATGTCCTCGCTCTTTTCCGTGGATTTCATACGGGGTTTGCAACTTCACACTCAGGCAATGTCAGGCCGCACGCGTCGCAACTTGTATGTATGGGATCTTAGAGTGGCGCCTAAATAATTCGTCTCATACAAACTCATTTAATCTCGTACAGAGCGTTACAATACAGCCCTTGCGGCCTCAGGGTTCGATTCCCGAGTAGTGTATGATTCTTTTAAAATCTATGAATGCAGTTTTTCATATGTTTAAATCGTCAATGGTTCCGTTGTTATATTGTCTCCTACCCCGGTTTTTAAATTTTGCAAATTTTCAGATACAATTTACAAGTGGAGTTATTGGACCCTGACGTAGTGGATCACCCGCTGCCCTGCTCGTGTTACATGACCAAATGCATATTAATCAAGACATTCATGCTTCAACACCCTGAACAGGGCAAACCTGGCGATAGTATGGACACAAATATTCTCGAGGAAGATAACATTGACGATGACGATTAAAAAAGGCTATTGTCCAGCAGTGGACGTCGAAGGGCTGGTATGATGATGTACTGTGGGTTCACTGTAACAGTGCAAATAATATACAAATAAATTTTGTTTATGAAAATTTTATTCAAGTAAGCATTATAAATGTTGATTCAAGATTGCGACTATCAATATCTTTCGCACATGATACCTATCTTAAGTTATGCTACTTCTTGAGTTAATCACATTAGTAAATAGTAGCTCGAAGGTTAAAACGATTTGGTCATATTTAAAAATGAGAATTGTCCCTTATTACAGTGTTGATATTCCAAAATGAGCATCTCCCCTCATTGCATTACATGGTCTTATCCCAAAATAAGCATTGCCCCGCATTGCATTGTCATATTCCAAAATGAGCATTACCCCAAATTGCATTCTATGGTCCAATTCCTAAATGAGCATTGCCCCGCATTTTCTAAAAATTATGTTATGGTTACACTCCTATCTGGCTTAACCATACCGCTCATCTCGGATTCAAACAAGTCTTCGCGGATGTGCTCATATTTAAAAAAAACTGCATACGTAGCGCGAAATGAGATGTGATGTAATTTAATAGCGCAACATGTTGGTAACAGACTGTGTTAGTTGCGCCTCGCCGCTGAGCCACCGGTTGTAGTCCAGCCGCATGAGCAGCCGGGCGAGGTACACCCCGCACGGACGGTCGCGCAGCGACACCAGCAGCTGCATCAACTGCTTCACTAGCTTGTTGAATCTGTAAAAATATAGTCATTATCACCACGACACATTTAAAGAAAAAGTTAATAACCTATATTCAGTCAATACATTTTTGAGAATATTTTGTATGTCCGCAAAAATATCATCTAAAAAAACAAAAATATCCTCTTTCTGAGGTGACACGGTGACAAACAAAACGTATAATACAAGATCAGTATTTTTGTTTAGTTTTCCTAAAACATGTATATTGTAGGTTTTCGTGTATATCTGTGATAGTATTTGCAACAAGTGCCTATTATAGTGTATATTGTGCGGGATAGTTAAATAAAAGCGTGTAACCACTTGTTTTTTAATTAACTTTAGTTAAAGGTTAATAAAGGGTATTTAAATCGACGTTAAACCTACTATCGGTTTAGTGCGGTGTGAGCTGCAGTGTGGATCACCGAATGGCACTGATTCTGCCTTAGAGGCCGTGCTGCAGTTTTATGTATTCGTGATTAAAACTACGATTTGGCCTTAAGGACTTGTTTCCAACTGGCCGTAAAATTATTAAAAAAAAAACCGACCAGCAGGCATTTATTTCGAGGTCACGGCTGAGACACTACTGTACTGCTGTATACATCTGTATTGTGCTAGTAATCTCACCTGTCCGAATATCCTTTGATGTAGTAGTCCTCTGCCTCCCTGTCTGCCGCGAGCTGGCCCATGCTGCAGAACGAGTGGCACAGCTTAATGAGCTCCATCATGTTGCAGAACACGGGGTTGTTTATGGCGTCTGTCATGTCGCCGGAACACTCGCTCTCAGCCGCTGACTGGAATTTCATTTATTTGCTTTTGGGGGTACTTATGACTAACTTCAGTTCTTTACATTTATCTATCTTTATCTATTTTGACAGTTCTAAAATTCATGCCGTCTCTGATTTTTAAAGGAAAAAAAGGCCATAAGAATTTAGTTAAAGCGTGCACCATCCGAATGGACACGATTGTACGTTTTTCGATTATTGTATCAATTATCAAACACTAAATGAGATGAGATTGTGTCAGATTCCTCCCCCCATTTTGTGCTAATAGTTATGTAGCTTAGCTGTACAATACTATACAAATTAACACATACATAAATAGTCTAGTGAAATAAATTGTTGTTTCAAATTATTGTTGTGCGACATACCGAAGTGACAGTCAGAAAGGACTGACTGAGCACGTCAGCGAGGAACTCCGCGTGCGCCTTCTTCAGCCTCTCGAAGTCGTGGGTGCTGTCCACGGCGTGCATGAGCCGCGAGAAGTTGGCCTCCAGCACGTCGGCCTGCATGTAGTGCTGCACGTTGTCCATCAGGAACATCAGCTTGTTGTGCAGCTGGCACATAGAGAAGCTGCCGAGGATATTACACTATACCCTGTCCGATCGCTCGTGGCACGCGGCAGCACAGGTAACGGAGTAGCGCATATTGCGCGCTCCCTTGCACTTACACGCCTTATGGGCGGGATACTGATGTTGCACTTTCTTATCGGAATATTATCCCCTGTCATGCCAGGTCCCGAAATTTTCAAAACGGATCAAGTGTCAGACCCCTAAGTGCCGCTGTACCGGCGACGGCACAGCTGTGTGCGCGCGCCGATATTTTGCTAAAAATCTCGTAAACTACAACATTGTAAGAAACGGGAAAAGCATATTTAGAAACTACATGAACTAGGCTTTCTAATGATGTAACCGACAATAATATCCATTCAGTAATTTCGATTGTACTTTAAAATGTAATTCGACACCACGGAATTTTTTCCTACTTCATCTAACTAAATATGTTGTATAAGCAACATTCTTCATCTGTGACTTTATTCACTCAACCGCCAGAAAATTCTACGCGAACTATAGTTGGATTTTTGGTTGATTTACGACCAGATGTATTTATTCTCGAACGTGTTAAAAAGTACCCTATCTGTTAATTCTAGTAATACTATTACTGTACCTACCTCAAAATCCGTTCCGCCGTTTTTATTGTGACTGCGCAAACAAGCATCTTAACTTCTGCATTTGGAATAATTAGTGGTTTTTTATGTTGATTTATTTTAATTTACTAACGACAAAGGGATAAGATAAGTGTGACTAACAATGTATGCTGACATTCGGAACATATGTACGTGTTTGTATGTATAAAATCCAGGAATAATAATAATTTATTAATTGTAATTATTTTTCGATAATTGCAAATGAAAGCGGCGAGCGTTTATGAAGAGAATGATGAGACTGAGCGAAGCGAAAGAGGTGTGTCAGGATCGCGATACTTGGCGCTCCGTTCTTTCTGCCTACCCCGTCAGGGACATAGCGTGAAGATATGTATGTATGTAAATGAAAGCCCACGCAAAATTGTAAGTACCTAGGCGGTCGCCGCCCCAACTGCTTTGATACATCAATCGAGTAAGGTCACCTAATAAATGCGAAAGTGTTGATGCCTGTTTGTTTACATAACTGTATTAGTGAGTGCTGCAAACCTTGTGGAGTGCTTGTATGTCTTCCACAGCGCATGCAGGTCGTGCTGGGTCTTCTTGATCCTGAGCAGCAGCCGGAACATGTCGTTGTACCGCGCCAGCGCCTCCGCCGTGAACAGGAGGTGTAGCGGCCACTTGAAGTCGTACTTCAATATTATACTCGACCAGCCGTCTCCCACTGGAAATATACAATTCGATTATTTAATATGTATAGGATATTTCAAGGCAAAAATTCGTATTCATACAAATTTCTTTTTTTCTATGGATAGGTGGTAGATAATGAATATGTACTTGCAATACTTATTTATGTAAAAGTTGAAAATCACATCTGAACTTCGTGACGCTGAAGATCCGAAGGAGAACCAAGATCGATATCTCAAAGAATTGCAAAGCTTAAGTGGCAGTGGGCGGGGCACATCGCTCGTAGAACTGACGGCCGTTGGGGCAGAAAGATTCTCGAGCGGCGACCGCGTAACGGATGACGCAGCGTAAGGCAGACCTCTCATAAGGTTGACCGACGATTTGGTGAAGGTCGCGGGACCCTGCTGGATAAGGTTAGCGCAGGACCGGTCGTCGTGGAGATAACCGGGGGAGGCCTATGTCTAGCAATGGACGTCTACAGGCTAATATGATGACGATGAGTACACGAAATATGTATATTTATTTACCTATGCTGTCATCGTCGACTGACGAGTTAACAGAGACGTTCGGCTTCACGTACGGCAGCTCAAAGCTGAACTTGTCGATGTCGGCACTGCTGCTGAGGAACACCGCTCTTGCGGCCAACTGGAAAGCATGGTTCATGTCTGAAAGGGTAATAAAGTAAACATTAAAAACTAACATTGTCCGCAATTTCGTCCATGTGGATTGTTTTAACTAGACTTTTAAAAAAACGTAGTGTTTGACACATTATATTATTGTTTAAAAATTTGGCTTAGCCGAATGAATATTAAAAGCGTCTTCTTCACAGCGCACTTCTTCACACCTTGGAAGCGGTGGTAGATAAAAAATGACTTTGTTTATATAAATGTACCCAGTGTACATACATGCAAAAATTATTATTTTTTGTGTGATTATTTTTATTTGCAATTTTACTATTATACTGGTATATTAAGGTCCGATTGTGAAGCCACATAATTAAATTTGGCAGCACTAATATTGTTTCTATCCCTGTCATACATTATAACGAAGGTAAAAGAGGAGCTGTCAAATTTGAAATGTGAAGGCACACATATAAGGCCTAAAAATGTAATGTACCTCTAGTGCCGGTCCTGGTGGTGGGCTTGTCCAGCAAGGGGGAGGTGAGACGCAGCAGCTCTAGGAACAGTTCCCCGCGGCCGAGCAGGTAGAAGTCCTTCATCAGTCGCAACTCGTGCAGTAGGTGCGCCTCCACTACTGCCACTGTCCATAGGTGCTGGAGTAGGAAAAAAAGGTCAAGCCCTTGTTCTGTTCATGAGTGTCTTTTACCAAATATATTAGGTACTTTTTCTCGAATTTTATATCCATTTCCCTTCCCCATTTTTTAGGTTTCCGTTCTCGACCTTGGCTCGGCAACGAAAACCTATTGTTTTCGCTACGCCGTCTGTCCGTCCGTCCGTCCGATATTCAGAGGGCTGTATAGGTATCTCTGCAACGGTGATACTGATACGTAGCGAGCTGAAATTTTCACAAAAGATGCGTACCTGCGGCGCATTCAACGACTAATACTTATACATTTAAATGTGTTACCTATATACAGTCCGTGACCACTTAGAATAGGAATGAAGTTTCGAATTATGATGATGATGGTACAGACTCGCACTTGCCGGCTTTTTTATATTATTAATTGCATTTTTCTCTATATTTCTCTTCCCCGCTACCTTTTCTCACCTTAGTAACACACTCCTTTATCTCTCTGACGACTCCTCTCATTTTACAAACTTCAAACACTTCAGGATTCTTTAGCTTTTGGAGTTTCTCGTGAAACTCCGCCTCCTTATCTTCCCATATTGTGAATCTATTTTAAAAAATACATGACATGGAATTTTTAAATGTTAAATTGTTTATCTTTATTAACATCCAAATTTCATACTCAATACAAATTGAATTACAAAAATGAATCGAGAAAATAAGAAAGATATTATATTTTCACCTCATTCTTAGAGTTTTTAATCTATTTTTTTGTTATAATATCCTACTAGTCCTATCCTACTAATCCTATCCTACTAATATCCTATCCTACTTCCTATTAATATTATTAAGGCGAAAGTTTGTGAGGATGTTTGTTACTCTTTCACGCAAAAACTACCGAACAGATTTTGATGAAACTTGGTACAATGATAGCTTATATCCTGGAATAACATATAGGCTACTTTTTAACGCGAACAAAGTCGCGGGGCGTCCGCTAATACCCCCTAAGTAACAAAACGCCTAGAATAGAGGGCGCTGTTTCACAATGTACACGCACGGGAAAACTTTTCTACGCGGGCGAAGCCGCCGGAAAAAGCTAGTGTAAATATAATTCGAGTGTTCTGTATGGTGCGAATGACAACTACAAATCTTTCAGTGCTAAATTATTATTGTCTTCTGTAAGTGACGTTTGTCTTTTATGAGATTAAAGTATATTTAAACCTTAGAATCAGCACTGCAAATTAAGAAAACAAGCAAAGAAGAGAAGATATCACCTCCTAGAATCAGCACTGCATTTCTGCAGGGGTAACACAGGTCTACTTGCAGTGAAGCAACTACTTTTCTTCAGTTTCTTAGGATCGAAGCCAAATAGAATGACAGTCTTGCCAACAAACAATATCTCCTGGGCTAAGGACAGAGGCATGAAGTGAGGTATCATTTGAGGGTTAATGTTGTAACCACACTCTAGTGATGCGTCTTGAAGCTGTAACAGAACATTTATTAAAGGGTTAAAATATAAAAGCAAGCAAAGTGTAGATTGTGTCAAATAAAATCTCAGAAAAAAAACTTGAAATAAACATATTTACACATACGTCTGTCCAGTTTAAATAGACAAAAAAGCTAGCCTATATAGATATCCATCAATCCATTTTGACTACATTTGGAAAAAATGGAAGTTAAACTGAATTCTCTCAAGAATATTAATGCTCAAAATTAATCACTGGAAAGCCAACTGTAACTGGGAAATTCCAGGACAGCAACTACTTTAGTATACTAATCACCATTATGTATTTATAAGCGTTGCTTTTCGCGTTACTCTTGTCATTCAAACCCACTAAATGGATTCGAATGGGGTTTTCATGGTAAACTCATTCAAAGTGAGGGAAGCCACGGGCAACAGCTCGTATAAAGTATACAGTAATAATTTAATGCTTACAGTAGTTACAAGTGACCTGTTACAAGTAGTATTGGAAGGTGATGAGAGCAATGTGTCAACGGATGGTTCGTCTCTTTGGTAACGGAATATGAAGAACTCCTGGTACGGGTCCCTCAGTTCACCATACAGCAGCCATGTGCACAGCTGGTTCACAAACACTTTGTTTATGCATGAGAATATTCTGAAAAACACATGAAATACTTAATCATAATTATTTTTTTAATTAAATTTTTTCGTAAAAATCTCATTTTTGTAGTTCAGGCTGTCTGTCCATTTGGCACTTCAGACCGTAAAAAAAAAGTGAGTCTCTAATAAAATGAGGCCAACAGGACTTATATTTAAATTGCTAACATTCTTGTTTATCCTACTACCCTGTCTCACCTCTATTTGGGTTATCAGACATACAATAAAATTGGATCTATATTCACACCTTTCGATTATTGTGGAAGTTGGAACACACTATATTAACAGGAATCCTCTTATCCCTACTCGTGGGTCAAAGTGGTGGGACCAACAGTAAGGGATTCTGTTGGGACCTCAAAAAAGCACTTACTTAACAATAGCTTCATGGACCATTTCATTTCCATTTAACATGTACTGGTACATCAAGTTCAAAATCTGACAACCAACCAGCTTTCTCTCGTTTATAGTCGTTATTATCTTGTTTAGCACATTAAATAGTCCTTGGTACTTCTCAAAATAGCTGTAGACGAAGGACAGTGTGTAGGAATGGTTGCCAATGACCAGCTTTTCGACTTCGACCAAAGTGTTTTTGTACGAGTGTAGGACATCTGATATGCCCTCGCTTAGTGCCTGAGAGTATAAGCCATTTGATTTATGAAATTGTGCTGAAATTGATAAAAAAATATTCACAGAAGTCGAAAATTGTGACACTCTTGTCTGTCCACCTCAATCGGCACTGAATTGGTTTAAAATCTACTATAAAGAAATATTTTGATTTACAAATATTTGCTGCTTATTGTATAAATGCATCTTGTAATGGAATTAATGGTAAATGGACTGTAATATGTAGGTATATAAAGTATAAAGTAAAGCAAACAATACAAAAGCATATAAAAACAAAAGAACATTATAAAAAGTTGCGGTTGGAGTGGAGAAAAGGGGGTGCTGAGGAAAAAATGTTTGAAAATATTCCAGCGGAGCACCCGAAGGTTAGGTTCGTTAGGTTACTAGTGACCCTTGGAGTGAGCGAAGCCAGCGACAGTACCTGGAAGGAGGTGACAAGGAAGAGCGTTATGTCATAGGGTAATTTTCATTGCGCCCCCTTTTATCAACACTACTTGCCTGTGCCCAGTGGGAATCGAACCCACGATCTATGTCGTGCCAGGCCAACGCGATAATAAAGTGTTAGAGACCTGATTGCGTTTTCCTAGAGTGGAAGTCAGTTGCTGCAACGAAGTTTTGGATCTTGTGATGGTTCTTAGCTATTTCACATATTCTCCGGTAGTAATCTGCATCACCCTCATTTGCATAATCATCTGTAATTCCCTAAAAATACAATATTTAATTTATACGTATTTCAATTTACATCTATGTTTATAAGTAGGAGCTTATAAATTACCTCAACCTTGGCTTGGGAGCAATCCCAAAGGATCAATAGCGCGTCGTGAATCATTTCTTTCCTTTATTTATAAATTACAAATTGAATAGATTTGCTGTTTGCTGAGCGGACAGGACAACCCACAAAATAAATATTAGGTATCTAATCTGAGGTAGGTTCTAGTTTAGTTTGTTTACAACCGTTAGGGCGTTTATGCACTATATGTTTTGGGCGTTTGTGCACTATACGTTTCTGATTCACATTCACAAACTTTATGAAAACGTATAGTGCACAAACGGCCTTACTATCTGTTCTGTTGGGGAATGCTCATTTCCCAGCGAGAAATGCAATCCCTAATGCTCTCTTTAGTGCGTCTCGATGACAGGCCGGGCAAAACATGTTGAACTCGGTATATTTCCAAAGCAATTGATGCTTTAGTTAATTTCTTTGAATAATTTCTAATTTCCAGACCTCGTCCAATCTAATCTAGTGTCAAACTTGGTTTATGAGTCCAGCGCGCCGCCGTGCTGATACTTCCATGCCGTGCTGTAACGTAACAGCCGATTTTTTTATAAATAGGGTTACGTCGATGTATTTCTTGGAGGACAACATTTTAAACACCTAGGGGTGTACGGCCACCTAGGTGTTTAAAATATAAGTTAGTATATTTTATACAGATACGGCCGAAATTCAACATTTTTCGAGTAGAATATAAACAGGGTGCCGATCCGGAGGGGCTGTAGTAGAGGGCCAGTTTTTTTGTCTAGGAATAATTATCTGTTTTATTTTTAGTAAAAATCTTAAAATGAATTTGTTTCCAGGGCCGTAAACCAATTTTTTAAAAATGCAAAGAACGAATGAATGATGAATGGTTGCGCCTACGCTGCTTTTTGCGGTGCTGTGCTATTCTATCTAGTTGCACCCACTTGCGCTGTGTCTAGCGTTCGTTGTAATCTATGTGTAGTTTGTTTTGTACTGTTTGAACAGACGAGTCTGTTTGTCTGTGGAACAGGAAACAAACTGACCGATGGTTGTTTTGATTTACAATCAGTATCCTACGAATGGATTGGATTTATAATGGCCGAATCATGTAGACTGGGGCATAAATCTGAAACAAACACTGCTACTGACCAGGACGAAAACTTTTGTGTATTCAATGTATTGTGTGTGTTTATATCACTGGTAATAATACTAGCTGATTTAACGACAGGTGCGTTATACTTGTTTTTATTAATCTACAACTATACTTAGTCTACCTGCTTCGCACGCAAGTACCTACTTACTAAGTACCTACTCATGGATATAGGTAGGTATCTAAGTTTATTTCAATTTATACTAGGTATTTAAGTAAGTACTTACTTGCCTAATAAAAGAATATTTGCCTGTTTTTTACGTGCTTATTTGTATTATAATTAGGTACGTACCTATGTACCTAGACCACAGAATACATAATTGCCTAGACTAGGTAGGTACGTACAATAATATAAACTTTTTTTCAGATATACTTGTTTTCGCTGAATATTGCAAAAGTGGACAGGTCTATTGGGCATTGGCGACTGTTATTTTCATATTTACCCCCAATATAATAATAAACATTTTTTCATTAAGATGGTTTATAAATGACCAAAAATCTAATTTGAAACACTGGTTTACTCACGGATGTCTTATTGGAGTTATAGAAAGGTATTCCTAAGTCTTTATTTTTAAAAATTAGAATAGGTACCTAGATAGGTATCTCAGATACTTACTAAACTAAAAAATATAAATACTATGTAGGTATTGTTCATAAAGGCCGTCACAGACGTAGCTATAATATATATTAATATACGATAATTTATATTATTATGAGATAATATATATTAATATATGTCAGATCGTATAGTAATACGCCCAGCTATAAATTATGTTTTCGTATATTAATATATATTATAGCTACGTCTGTGACGGCCTTAACAATATACATTGTAAGGTAGGTAGGTACCTACATACCTACCTTTGTTTGTATTTAAATAATATTGTTTTTATATCTGCTATTTTAAAAGATTTTTTAAGTATACTTATATGAAAAGATGGACAGCCAACGAAAGATTTATACAATAGTGTTATATTATTTTTCAGATATGTGTTATTTTTACACCAAGTATTGGCTTGCAAAAATATGGTAACAAAGAATTTAATTTATCAGAGGAATGATTTAAATTTGTTGCACTTTTTATACATTTTTACTGGTACAATACCACAAATTATTTTGCAAAGTTACGGTATAATAGCTTTAGACGAAAATCATTACACAAAAGGTAAACTTATTCATAAGATTTACACCTACTGTCCGTTAATATTTAAATTCTGTGAGTACCTAATTAATTATTGTTATTAATTAGATATTTTTTTTAGTATTTGCTCTAGCAGCTTCAAATGCATCGGTGATCTGGGGCTGTGCCACATATATTTATAGTATTTTAGTGATTTCTGATGAAAGTTTTAAATGGATCTCATTGTTACTAAACCTTTTTTGGCATTTCGGCATGTTGATGGCAAGAATATCAGGCATTTTGTTGTTCATTATAATATTTGGAATATGGACATTGCTGCCATTGGGTAAGTTGTACTAAACGTTATGCGTTTAATATAAAGTAGGTAACTCACTTAAATTAAGTAGGTACCTACAAATAATTTAATCTACACTAATCATTATTACTTATGCATGATTTTTAGGTTTGCACTGGATTGCAATGACATTTTGGATCATCATACAGACAACTACGTTCTGTCCTAATAAGCTGGAAGAAACTCTTTATAATGTCGTCATGGGATTTGTACATTGCTTCAGCTATATTAATCTGAGAGAAGGTCACACCCGATACCGAATTTTAATGTTTTATTCATTAATGGTTACACAAAACTTTGGAAGTTTGTTTTTATATGTACTCATTACTGATTCTGAAAAACAAAGCAAGCCTTGGTCAATTGCTGCATCAGTATGCGTCATTGCTGGTACCATTATTGGTAAGAAAGCTATACTTACCTCAAATAATATATACAATAAGGTATAAAATGGCTTTTAAATAAAACATTTAATTAAATTTTACAGGAATGAGTGCAATGGTACTGTACTATAGATATTACCATTCAAAGAGACCGATACCATGGAAGTACGCACATGATATTGAATTAAATAACAAAAATTCTGCAGATAATACTCATACCACCAATTGTAACAAAGATACTGGTTTACGTTATGTGAGATCTTTCAAGAGTAGCAATAAAAAGCAACTTGATAATAATAGCCCTAGGTAATAAATCAATTTTAATTTATTTGACGACGACATTTTAGGAATTTTTAAAATAAATATTGTTACTTTTTACAGCATCGAAAAACAAAGTTCAGAAACAAAACCACAAAACAATAGTGAAAATGCTGATAAAAAGTTCTTGTTAGATCATTGGATTGCTAGATCGGGAACACCAACATTTACTTCGGCTCCTGTTGGCAATGCAAGTATGAATGCTTCTAGCATAGAGTTATACACTGTGGAAAACACACCACAGTCTGTTGTTCCTACAAAAAATAAAAAGATAACAATTTGTTCACCAACTGAATTAACATTAAAATTGTCTTCATTAGAAAATATAGAGAGTTCTATAGATGAAATTACATCAAGTAATCTGAATTTACAAAAACGCCGAGGAATTTGTTCTTCAGACGAATTAAGAGATGATTTAGCGAATTTGAATATTGAGGCTTATAATATGATACACGAAAGTTTTAGCAAATTTTTCAAGACTGATCACAGCTCTCTAATAAGTCACGATACTGATGGCTCAAATAAAAAAACTTCATCAGATTCAATTGATATGGATTTAGACTTAAGTTTCAGTGACATTAACAGCTCGGATATAAATACTTTTAATGAAAACATAGTACAGAAATTATGCTTAAGTGCATTGAAAAATATAAAAGTGGGAAATCAAGATGCCGATATAGAAAATATTCAAAGAATAGCCCTAGATATTCTCAAAGAAATGTACTCAAAAAAAAATAAAAACAATAGTGGAGTTAAAAATAGCTCATTTGCTTCCAAACGTGATTTGGACACTCCTACAGAACTTTTATCGGTACACGATTATGAAAACATATGTGCAGTAAATATTGCAAGAGAAGTTTGGGGGCTGAGATCTTGGAACGGATATTGCGATATTGAAAACTGGCTTCATGATGGTAGTGTAGTCAGGGACAGAAGACGTGATACACTTACTTCAGGCAGTACTGAAATTAGTAGCTGTATGTCTCAAGAACTAAAGAGTGCTATTTTAACTGCTCCACCTTTTCCAAAAAAGACACACACGTATTCTAATGTATTCGTAAAATTTGATAAAAGTAATCAGGAAGACTACGTTAACAATGCGGGATATATGTTTAATGACGAAACTTTTCTAGCTAAACCTTGCGTGACAGATGCTGGTAAAGACCCTAATCACTTGGAACCTATCATGGAAGAATTAGATGATTTAGGTGACATAGACCTATCTAATAAGAAAAGACTGAATTGTGAAAGTTCTCTTGTTGCAACCATCGATGAAATTCGAAAAGCAACTGTCACAAATTCCCCAAGAAATGTTTATCATAGAAGAGAACTGTGGAATTCTCCGCAGTTTAATGTATCTGCCAAAATTGATTGTAATTTGAAGCGAGCGCTCTGGAAAGAGCCTTCAAAGTTTGATTCTAGCAATATAATGGAATCACTTCCTGAGAAGGACAATATTTTGAACACTTCTAAATTCGACATAAGGAAGAAAGAACTACGCTTTTCGGCTACGTCTACTGCATTAGACTTAGATAATTCAGAAACAATTTTGACATTAAATAAGAACATCAGACGTCGCCAAAAATCTAATAGTTGCAAGCCGAAGATACAAAATAATAATACATCTGTGGAGCAGTTACAGGATCTTGCGAACAAAGATATTGATTTTTTATGGCAACTGGTATCTGAAAACTCGTTGCCACTTAATTCAACTGAAGACCTATCGTCAGGTCGCAGAACTTCTTCCTTGCAATCTTTAATACATAAAGACGCTTCTACGTCTCTTGCTAGTGCGTCAGCAACAAAAGTATCCAATATTAAAAGAGGTGGTAAAAGTAAACCTAAGCGCAAATTTTCAATGCTAAGAGAGAGATTTGAACCGAAGATTAATCTACATTCCGATGAAGAGATTTTGTACAATTGCTCTGAGAATATGCTAAATTCAGCTGATGGCAATTTAGTTAATGTAAAGAACGAATTTGACAGTAGCGACAGAGCGAGAATCAGCTCAAAAGTACATCATAAATTTTCATCTAACAGCATGAATGGAAACAACCCAGTAGTGCGTATCTCCGACTCAAATATAGGAAAAAATATTAAGGAAAAACGATCAATATTTATGAAACAAGTTTTATTAAGCCCACCAAAATTTAACACAAAGCTAAAGCATAAAGTTTAGGTATGATATTATTATGCAAAAACAAGAGCTTCCGTTTCGGTTCCTAGTTTCTTTCTATACATAAACTAGAATTAAGGTAAGTAGATGAATTATGAAGTTCGAAGGAATAAAGTCATCGCGAATATGGATCTCAATATGAGTGTAGTCATTGTTTGTAATACATACTAGACTACTGTAAAATGTTCATCATGATATAGGTACTAGTAACCCATTCGCACAATACTTACATAAAAAACACTGTAAGTAACTATTTAAGTTGTCCATTGTTTCGTCTAAGCAATATTGTGTTGTTTAAATATGTAAAATTAACTGTGATGTATTTTGTGCCTTTTATATCAGCCAGTATATTTAAATAAAACGTTATTAGGTGCGTCCAGACCGGCCGAGCCGCCGCGGGCGCGGCACGCCTCGCGAGGCAGCGCGGTCGGTGTGGACGCACCTAATGAAGAGACATTTTGCTAGCCGGGAGTTAGCTTAGTTAGAACATTCCTTAATTATTTTTTCTGCTAGAGACACAAAACTCAAGCACACATAAGTAAATTTGGCGTTAGCTAAATGTCTCTACTACGCCTATTAAGATTTTTTTGTTTACCTAGGTATATCTGTAAGTACTTAAATATAGATTTGTAATCGATACCAAACTGTTTAATTTTTTTTGGTTACTTTTTGGCAAACATAGAATAGAGCATAGTATTGAAAAAATAAGCGGATTTTTATTTTTATTTTACGAGGCAAATAACATGTAAGTACCTACAGAATTTGGGTTCCGATGTAAAAAGAAACCCGGGACAGAGTTGATCCATCCGTCCGTCCGTCTGTCACATAACAGCGCCCAGCTTCATTGCAAATGAAATACCAATTAAATTCTTTCTTTTTGGTTATAATTGTTTAATAAAAAAATAAATGTAAAATGATATGCCTAATTATAGGTACCTATATCATTTTGAATGACCATATATTAGTAATATGTAAATACAATGTAAAAGTAGTACAATATAGTTTTTTGTAAAATTGCATTTATAATGCATAAAAGGGAATAGTTTTATACTATATATTAGTAGGTAATATATCTTTTTCCAATATCACAATTTGTTCCATAATTACAATAAAATAAATGCCAAATGTCTGTGTCCGTTCACCTAGCGTACACATAAGAGATTCTGGGCTAGTTTTAGTGCCAATAAATAGTACCCAAATAGTACCTAAATAGTACCTAGATCAAATAAATAGTACCCCTGTGGTTTAAGAAATATACGCCAGTCTTAGTGTGTACGCTGGCGGAACGTTCCGCTGGCGTACACATGGCCGATCTCGAAAACGGCTTTGATTACAGCAACGAAATTACACAAAAAAATAGTACCCTAATAGTACCCTCGGTACCGGAAATCTCATAACGATTGCTCTTATAGGAACGGAGATATTGAACATAACTTTCAGAGCAAGCGTTCAGCCAGCGTACACATTAAAGTCATGTTGTTTTCATAAAGAAAGCGGACGTATCTAAATTTAAATGATATATCAATAAATAGTACTTCAAATAGTACCTCCGCTAGTACAAACATTTCATGTGAATTCACACGGGAACCATATCAAAAATCGATGTAAATTTCTATTCATACTAGAGGTACAGTCATGTTCAAAAGTGACTTATCTTTGCTAACAGTATTAGGTATGTTTATTTTTTAATTCTGAACAAACCCAGAAATTCAGTCAAACAGGCAGAAAAAGAAATTCGGTATTTGTGGTTAGAGTGACTTCAGTAAAAATCACAATTAGAAAGCGGTGGTAGGTAAAAAACCGACCATGTGGAGTCGGACTCGCACACAGAAGGTTGCGTTCAATACTTGTATGTAAGGGTAGAGGAAGCTGTACTAACTATAATATTGTAATCGCGAAAAAAAAAGTTTTTCAAAGGTATAGGAACCTTTCTGGCATAATTTCCGCCGCCATTTTGTTTTTCTTTCGATTTTTTCCGCACACGATGAAACCTTTATATATCGATAGCTTATGACTAAATAAACAAAAAATGTCATATTTTTTATTTATTTATTTATTCATTACATATTCCAAGACCAAAACCGGTTCATCACATTGGGCGTTTCATAATTCCCAACCGCCTATTACAGACATGGCTCCTCGTTTTATGGTGGATACCCACTTACAGTACCAAAACCCCTCCACCCCTTAGGGGGCTGTTCTACATTACGAATACTGTCACTAGTTACCACCTATGACACACATCGCTCCTCCTTGTTACCTCCTTCCAGGTACTGTTGCTCAGTTGCTCGTTTCGCTCGCTCCAAGGGTCACCAGTAACCTAACGTACCTAACTTTCGGGATGCTCCAACTGCTACGAGTGGCCGGAGTTACCTAACCTTATAGGTTTCAATTCAAAGGCTGCTTTTCCAACCAATCAGCAAAACTTAATACGATTTCCATCGGAGTGGCTCGTTTTAGATCCAATGAAACCTCACTTACATCAGATTGGTTGGTTTTCGAACCAATGACTACCACCTAAATAGGATTGGCTGGGTTCTGACATGATGACAACAGCTACAGAACATACAGCAACGCCCAACGCGAGTAAAGCAGCCAATCGTAATAAGAGATATTGATTGGTTCTAAAATCAACCAATCCGATGTAAGTAAGGTTTCATTGGTTCGAAAACCAACCAATCTGATGTAAGTGAGGTTTTATTGGATCTAAAACGAGCCACTCCGATGGAAATCGTATTAAGTTTTGATGATTAATTGAAAAAGCAGCCTTTGAAACCTATAAGGTTAGGTAACTCCGGTCACTCGTAGCAGTTGGAGCACCCCGAAAGTTAGGTTCGTTAGGTTACTGGTGACCCTTGGAGCGAGCGAAACGAGCAACTGAGCAACAGTACCTGGAAGGAAGTAACAAGGAGGAGCTATGTGTGTCATAGGTGGTAACTAGTGACAGTATCCGTAATGTAGAACAGGCCGCTAAGGGGGTGGAGCGGTTTTGGTACTGTAAGTGGGTATCCACCATAAAATGAGGAGCCATGTCTGTAATAGGCGGTTGGGAATTAAGAAACGCCCAATGTGATGAAGCGGTTTTGGTCATGGAATAGGCGGAAATGGTAGGTATTAGTTATCAACAAAAACTAAAATAACTATATTTCTGAATAGTAAGGTTGTTAGAAAGGGCGTACGCCCAAGGGCCCTTAACATATTCAAAACTCACGAACGATCACAGAACGAAATGACCGAATCAATGATCGCACCGATCCGTCCGTAACAATTCTGCGAAGAGCGAATCGAGCAGTAATGTCAGTCAACCGGTCCAAAAAATCTATTTTAAAAACAAATTTTCTTTAAACCGGTTTTATTAAAAAAATACTTTTTCTTTGCTTATTTACAATAAAAAATGATATTTGTATCCGAATATAGTCTGAATTATAATTGATCGATGCGTATCTGAACACGGTTGACTATAATACTTGGGAAATTCCCGCACTATGCAATTTCATTTCACACATCTAACATCTAGGTAGGTACTTATTTTCATGCTTTCTTCGTAACTTTCGTTTCGTTTCGAAGATTTTATTATTATTATGCGTCCAAAAATAAATAAATAAAGGGTGAAGTGTCACACAAACAAGTGAAAGCAAAACTCACAATTCTGATAATTTTATTACTTTCTGAGCTGAGTGTTTCCATATAATAATAAAAACTAAGAAAACCGTTTTTTTAACTAATCTGTAAATACCGGTGCTAAAACTGGTAATCGGTTGACATCTCTAAGTGCGAGGTGCGAGTCAAAACAAGACAAAAGGTTGTAAAAAATAAGGGTGGATGAAAGGTATGAAAGGGTTCATACCATACATACGAATATAGACTCTACCTACTATTTACTGATCAGCTAACTCTAGACTCGCTTGGAAGCAATAAAACGGCGATCACTTGTTGTTCATTTTTATTCACTTTTGTGTGCGACTGTTCGTCAATACATTTGTTCCTAGAACTTTACATCGATTTTTGATATGGTTCCCGTGTGAATTCACATGAAATGTTTGTACTAGCGGAGGTACTATTTGAAGTACTATTTATTGATATATCATTTAAATTTAGATACGTCCGCTTTCTTTATGAAAACAACATGACTTTAATGTGTACGCTGGCTGAACGCTTGCTCTGAAAGTTATGTTCAATATCTCCGTTCCTATAAGAGCAATCGTTATGAGATTTCCGGTACCGAGGGTACTATTAGGGTACTATTTTTTTGTGTAATTTCGTTGCTGTAATCAAAGCCGTTGTCGAGATCGGCCATGTGTACGCCAGCGGAACGTTCCGCCAGCGTACACACTAAGACTGGCGTATATTTCTTAAACCACAGGGGTACTATTTATTTGATCTAGGTACTATTTAGGTACTATTTGGGTACTATTTATTGGCACTAAAACTAGCCCAGAATCTCTTATGTGTACGCTAGGTGAACGGACACAAATGTCTGCCTCTCAAAGCCAACAACTGATATTGCTTTTCATACAAATTCAAGGATATAAGACATGCGATAAGTCTCGCCATCTTGTTTCTATGAATGCATACAAAAGCATAATAACAACGTATTTTAATAAATAAATAAGTAATAATTTCTAACTACTTATATAAAATGAAATAAATCTTACATTACAACTAAAACAAAATGTCGCTTTTTATATTCAGACAATTTGTACATCTACTTAATGGTCAATAATCCAAAGAACAAGCTATTGCTTTTCATACAAATTATTCAAGGATATAAGACATGCGATAAGTCTCGCCATCTTGTTTCTATGAATGCATACAAAAGCATAATAACAACGTATTTTAATAAATAAATAAGTAATAATTTCTAACTACTTATATAAAATGAAATAAATCTTACATTACAACTAAAACAAAATGTCGCTTTTTATATTCAGACAATTTGTACATCTACTTAATGGTCAATAATCCAAAGAACAAGCTATTGCTTTTCATACAAATTATTCAAGGATATAAGACATGCAATAAGTCTCGCCATCTTGTTTCTATGAATGCATACAAAAGCATAATAACAACGTATGTTAATAAATAAATAAGTAATAATTTCTAACTACTTAAATAAAATGAAATAAATCTTACATTACAACTAAAACAAAATGTCGCTTTTTATATTCAGACAATTTGTACATCTACTTAATGGTCAATAATCCAAAGAACAAGCTGCGTAATTATACTATTTAAAAAATTAAGCTCATGAAGTTACAAAAATACCCAAAGTTTACTGACAAAAGTATAATAAAAGCAAATTAGTGTTGAATGACCTTTATGACCTTCCTTAAAGATCTGTTGTCATAACGTTAGTCAGTAAACGTATACGGTGTGCATTACAATTTTTACAAAGGATATGGTTATCTAGTGGATAACAACCTCGTCCTTCTGCTTCTGATGATAGCAAGAAACCACAATCTTCACATCTATAGCATCGCACGTGAAAACTTCGATCTAAAGCAACTACTCTCACTGTTTCCTCCTCACCTTCTTCGGGCATAATAGGAAGTTCACAAACACAACAACGAGGAGCAAATTTTTTATGAAAATCTTCGATACAATGAATCTGATTCATGGCATCAACAGTAAAAGGTATGCCATCAAGGCTTTTACCACACACAACACATGTAAAACATGAAGGGTGATATGGTTTACCAGTTGCACGCAAAATTCTGTCA
This sequence comes from Metalampra italica, assembly GCA_949699065.1. Lineage (NCBI taxonomy): Eukaryota > Metazoa > Arthropoda > Insecta > Lepidoptera > Oecophoridae > Metalampra > Metalampra italica. The sequence goes on from OX452986.1 coordinate 6,612,714, forward strand.
AGAATTGGCTCGTCGCAAACTGAACATTTCTCCAGGGTTTCATAATAATCAATTTCACAATATGGTTGGCCCTCAACAGCATAAAAAGGTTTACCTTGTAAATTGACATTGCAACGATAACAACAGAAACATTGCACATGATACAAGTTCCCCATAGCAGTACATCCTGAATGTTCTCCAACTACTTTTCCATCACACCTTACACATATCCCGAAGATGTCTAAATCTTGACTGTCAGATATGGATTGAACAAGTAGATTTGTGAGCGCATCAACTTCTTGTTCTTTGGGCAACGGTGATTTATTAGAGGTTAGTGAATGGTCTCGAAAGTTTTGATTTGAACTATTACTGTGAGTTGATAGATTACTACGCGGCCGTGGATTAATTGGCTCGTAGAGTGATTCACATGTTGACACTTGTGATGTTCCATACTCTGGATACTCATTTTGATATATAGGAGGGTATCTTGGTCTATCTTGGTTGTAATTCAAGTTAGCAGTTGCTCTAGCCAACTCACTATAGTTAGAACTAACCGGTGATGAAGGTGGTGGCAAAAATTCTTCATTGTTTTGGATATCAAAAGGCTTTGATGAGGCGATATGTACAGGTAGCGGTGGCGGCGGTGGTGGTAGATTATCTCCACGGTTTCTATACATAGGCATGTTGTTATACGTTGTGTTGTAACTTTTCGATGGTATTAAGTTTTGTTTGTAAGAATGACTAGGAGCAGATATATTCAATTGACTTACGTTAGCATAATGCTGAACTGGGCGCGCATTGCTCGAGTGATTATTTGTGTAAGAAGATGACACATTGTTGTTGAAAGCTGGTGATATCTTTGTTGAATACGATGGTTCACGGAGAGTGCTAACAACGGCACTGTGAGGAACTTGAGGTTGAGCCTTCTTTTTTGGTGGCACAGCTGGTGGTATCTTCTTTATCCTACTGGGTGTACTTATGTCTTGCGTCATCTGAAGATCAGCTAATTGCTTTTCTAATGCGTCAACGTTATCAAGTCGTGACATTTTGTAAACCAGACTTTTAGAAAAAGTGAAGTTTAAAGAAAATGAGTATTTGCACACATTTAGCTCGTTTTACTTCAAATCAAATCAGTAGTTATCAAGAAAAGCAGGTAAGACATTGGTATTGTGAGGTATTGGCACTATTGGCACAGATGAGATTAGAGATTTAGAGCTAAAATGGCATTGGTTTCGTCCAATCGCGAACGCGAACGAACGGAACACGTTTTAGTAGTCTGATGGTGCGTCCAGTCCACACGTTCGTTGTTTGCCGCAAACGCAAGTGCAAGCCAATGCAAACCTCCACAAACCCCCCCGTCCACACGTTTGCCGCAAAAACGCTCCAGTGGTTGCCAACCCCTTTGGATGTCTGCGAACTAAACAAATCTCAAAAAGCACCAGATTTACAGGATTTTCAATAAACAAGCACTAAGTTCGTTGAAAATAAAATTGCAACAATACAAATGAGTCATTAATAATAAGGCCGGCTTGCGCAGTCCAGGGTTACCGTAATTAACCCAGAGTTAGTTATTAACCCAGAGTTAAAATAATTATTTGTCTTGCGCCGTCAAGAGTTAAGAGTTAACCCTGGGTTAAATTGATAACTATTTAACCCGCCAAAGATGGAGGGTTAAGTCGCTAACCCCGGGTTTAGTAATGTCAAAATTGTATTTTGAGGTTATACTGTTGCTGTGTGTACGTCTGAAAATGGTTTTGTGTGTGATTTGTAATTTGTACAAATGCATGAATTATTAGTTTCTGATGATGATGAAGAGATCATCGAATATATGTTCGGACTTTTAATAGGAGAGTCGCGGAACGGACAGATTATTACAACGTGCTGAGAGACAAAGAATTTCACAGAAGATTTCGGCTGGAAAAAGAAAGTGTTCTGGTTTTATTAATTAAAATCGATTTTTTATTTTCAATAATATGTTTATATTTAGATACTATATCACAAAGTAGCAAATTGTCACTATTTGTGTAATTTGGGGCACGTGTACGAGGTTTCTTTTCCATTTTTATTATACGACAAAATGCTGTTTACAAAACAAAATTATATAACACGCAACGCACGCAAGACACGTTTTGAATGACATCAAACGATCAAAATGGCATGTCACTTAAAAACTAGCATTTTGAGACAGTCTTACGCAAAGAGACGTAGCGTAAAAGAGAGAAGTAATCCATACTACTCATCACTCGCTCTTTCATATTTGGACGGGTGTTATTTGAATGACAAAGGAATGACCTAACGGGACATTGTCTGTTAAAATTGCCAGCGCACAAAATAGAATCACCGAGTTAGAGCTAACTCGGGGTTAATTTCCGGTAGTGCAATTCAAACTCCGGGTGTAAAATTTTAATAAGTTAACCCTGGGTTACTTAACTCTACATTTAAAAATTTTACCCAGTATAAGGTGCAAGCGAGCCTACGTATTTAGAAATTAAATATCGACATACTTAGTTTACAAGATACAATCAAAGTCGGAAAGTTTATTAAAATATCCTTGTGTCCAATGTAGTATATGAGTTACTCTGCAATTTCCTAGTTATATGTAATAGTATTATGTACTAGAGCTGGATTTTGAGTGCTGACATCTTTAAAAATGCACTAGATTTAGTTCCGAAAGCTATAGGTTGGCCACCCTGATACACGTGGGCAAACTTCCTTTGATTTGTGCATAAAAACCGACAACATTCGGAGCGGCGGCAAACCTACGCAAACCTCCGCAACCCCCCCGACCACAAGTTTGCGTTTGCATTGGTTTGCCGAGGTTTGCCAAACGTGTGGACGCACCATGAGGAACGAATGATCCTGTCCATGCATAGAGATAGTTTAATGCCGCGTCCACACGTTTGGCAAACCTCGGCAAATCAAAGTAAACGCAACGTGTGGTACCTACGTTGGCGTACGGCCAAGACGACTGAGGCTATTTGTGCACTATACGTTTCCGATTCACATTCAATACGTGAAAAAGACGGGACGTGAAATTCACGTCCTACCGCGCTTGACTACCATCCATTCATATTAAATACGTGAAAAAGATGGACGGGATTTCCTTCGGTGTCACCATCACAAATTAGATAGTATACGTCCAAGTCACCATTGGAAAAATAGAGAATGTTGATGAATGAATGCCATAATCTGATTTGAGAAAGCTATAGACATGCCGCCGCATACATTGTAGTGGGTCTATGAGAGTGGAAAATACAACAAAAAATACTATTTTTAAGAATTTGTATAATTAGTAATAATGATCGCAGATATAATTAAAAATATTTTTGCTGTAACTTAAATGTTGTCAATGAAACCAAGGTTAAAAACCATGACTGATTTATTATCATTTACCCACCTAACAGATACAATACGTAAATAAACTACACTTAAAAAGGAATATAATAAAACCAATAAAAAGTGAAGTGAAAGATTTTCCAAAGCCGTATAACTATTTAAAAACAAAAAACTTCATCCGTGAAAAACGGATGAAACACGCATTGAATATGAATCGGAAACGGATGAGTGCAGCGATACATTTACTACTACGGCCAAGACGGACAACGTGTCCGTCTTTTTCCCGTATTGAATGTGAATCGGAAACGTATAGTGCACAACTTACTCTATGCCTCAAACCTTGACAACCGTGACTGACAACACTGTAACCGCGATCTTGATTGTTTATGGTAAGAAGCTACTTCGAAAGTATTTTGGCTTTTTGGCGGGATTTTGTCGGAGACGGTTGTCTTTTTATTTAGTTTTCCTAAAAAATTTAGGTATATTGTAGGTTTTTGATATACAATCTGTGATAGTTTTATATGCAACAAGTGCATATTAAAGTGTATATTGTGCGGGATAGTTAAATAAAAGCGTGTAAACGACTCTACCAGATCGTTCCAAAATGTCCCTTGTTAAATCTTCATTAGACCTACAGTTTAATGCGGACGTGAACTGCGCTGTGAATGGCACTAGTTGTGCTTTCGTGGAGGCCGTGCTGCGGTTTTATTAAAAATCGTCGACTATTCTAGTCGTGCCCTGTTTTTGTGGAGGCCGTGCTATAACCGCCGGTTTTTGAATAAAAACAAACAAAATATGACTTGGCTGTATGGTTTATGACTTTTGTCTGTCCATCATTGGAAGAATTCAAATAACAACAACAACAATAACAAAAAGAATTTTTCATCTGACTGAGCTGTAAGCTCTTTTCTATGTATTGCTTTAATTTTTAGCAGAGTACTGTGAAGATACTTTTCAGGGGATAATAATAGTAAATATTGTTTCATGGCCATGCAGTGTCAATTATGGATGGGCAGTGTAAGTTGCTATAGAATACACTTTGTTAATATTGTATTTCATTTGTAACAATAAAAATCCATACTATGACTATAAATGACAACGAATTTCTAGGCTAGCACCCGCACATCATGGACATCTACTGTGGACAACTATTTTTGATTTTGTTTGGTCCTAGGTGTTTGAAAGCGACATGGATGTCACGGGGCAGTCCCTGCTCCACCTACTCTTTGTTACGAAAGTGGCAGGTTTAAAGGTTGTGTCTTGCAGTTGGAGCCCAACATGACCGAGAGCTTTATAATGGCAGCATTCCATCGGATGGGCCAGCGCCCACTTGCAGTAAAAGTTATGAGGAACAAATTTACAGGAGAGCCTGCTGGCTATGCATTCGTTCACTTTCAGGTACCTATGCATATTTAATGTTGTTTCAGAAGCAGGGTTTTAGGGTATGTACCTCTGGATATACAGGTTGTAACATTGGGATGGGGCAGTATGGGGAAGGGCGAAATTATAAGAGATAGAAAAATATGCACTGAGGAACCATGTCGTCCATATAACTGTAATCTAAAATACAAAATCGTTGCGCGAGGCGACGCTGACGTCTGTGTTGGTATTCATACGATTTTGTACTTTAAGCTATGGTGATATTGTTCAATTTTGTCAATGACGTCAACTCCCTTCCCAACGTCCCTAATACCTATACAACAAAGAAACACTCATGTTCATAAACAGAATCGAAATAGATAAGTCAAGTGTAAGCCGTTTAGTACAATAAGGTTTAAATCTCTTTGGTGGCGCGCGCGCTCCCTGTGGAGTTCGCATCTTGCATATTTAGTATTGGTACCTATGGTGCCAGGTGCCATTTACAGGGGGGGGGGGGGGGGGGGGGGGTGCGGACAAAGAAAGCGGAGTAGCGGGAGGAGGTGGAAGTATCGTTTCACTATTGAGTTTGAAAATGTGAATGTGTGAGTGAGTCACAATTTTGTGATACATTTGACACGATTTTGACACCCATAGAATGCTTTTATTACTGACCCATATGGGAGTGGCAAAAATTTTTTAATTCAAGGTTTAGTATAACAATAATATTTACTGAAGTCAACTAAGATCAAATCAATACTCAAATTGTAATTTTTTTTTTAAATCTCTTATTTTTAATTCCTGAGATGATCAAAACTGCACAACATGCAAACTTAGATATTGTCTCTAATGTAGAAGATAATAATTAACTTTTATTTATTAAAATTACAGACTGATGAAGAGTCAGTAGATGCTATGCACAAATTGAATGGGAAACCGATACCGGGCACATTTCCAGTTGTCCGGTTCAGACTAAACACAGCATCAAGAGAGGCGCGTGCCAACATGCAACAGGAGAGAGAGTTCTCAGTTTGGGTTGGAGACCTCAGCCCTGAAGTAGATGATTATTCACTCTATAGAGTATTTGCTTCTAAATACTCATCTATAAAAACTGCTAAAGGTAAAACTATTTTTGTAATCCATTGGCAGTGATATTGAGTTACTGAAGGCTGTGCAGTGCAGCTTTGTGGAGAAGGAAGGCTGTGGATAGAAAATTATGGCGCACTCTAGAGACCTTTGCTAAAGGGCAAACTGACACAAAAGAAAAACAGTCATAAGATAGAAAATCGAATTATGAATATTATAAGAACATATTATTAACAACCACTGTAAGAATGTAACAAAAACTGTCAGAAATAAAAGGCTTATTTTTATGCAGTGCAGACCAACTAAATACCTTTTTGGTTACCTCTGATACTCTTGAAATTGTTTTATTTAAAATTGAAATTAATGAGCCAGAGAAACTTTAAAGGAATAAAACTTCTGTAATATTAGTTTCTATATTATTTGTTATAATAAAAATGTGTTACATTAATTTCAGTGATACTGGACAACTCTGGGTACACTAAAGGCTATGGGTTCGTTAGATTCGGCAACGAGGATGAGCAGCGCAATGCTCTATATGCTATGAACGGATACACCGGTCTCGGAACTAAGCCGCTCAAAATTTGCACAGCGGTGCCCAAACCGAAAGGAGCTATGTCCAATCCTCCACCTGGGACCCCTAACTCCGGCAACCAGTCATATAACAGTGGAACGGTATGCTTGAAAATTATGGAATACAGAATTATCTTGATTATTAGGCTGCTTGTTCACAAGACGGTACAGCAGTGGAAAATCAAATCATTCACACCTTAGTTTGGTTAGAAAAAATAATAAAAACAACTTAATTATTATGGACTTGCACTCAGGTCGAGGTAATTCTGATGTAAAATTTTCAAATGGTCTCCAGGCGGAACCGAACGATTATATTTAATCTCTTTTTTTGCATGTATCAAGAATAGGTCTGTCTGTAGCGCGACGTCAATCAATATGCTTTGCGATACGATAATTTTACGGTTTAGTCCTATTTTTTAAAATATAACAAGATTTCGAACTGTAAAATAATCGTTTCAGTATCAAAATTGAATGACCAAATTATAAATTGTCATGCCTTTTGCTTCTTAGCTCATCAAGTAAGCTTTAAATGGAAATATGCTCGAATTGCAAATTGAAAGTCTTGTGTCGTGAGTGTCAATAGCTACATCATTGAAGCTCAGCCTGCTTGTCACAATAAACTGTACCCACAAAAAAAGGAATTGACGAGCAGTTGTTATTGTAGGAGTACAACCAATATTATGACCCGTCAGCGTATTGGCAGAATTACTCCGCGTGGTCTGGCTACTACGGGCCGGGCGAGCAGGCCGCGCCCGCGCCGGCGCCGCCCGCCGCCGACGCCCAGCAAACCGCACCCGCTAAAGCGCAGAATGACGAACTCGCGCTCGTTGGTAAGTTGTTCTTGTGTGTTCAAGTTCTTTATTCTTGCCTTTATTCTTTATTTGCAGAATACAAAATAGAAAATACATTACAAAGTAGTGTCTTGGATGGTAAAGTAATAATAGAGCTATGATCATGTATCCTAGCTTGCAAGCAAGCGTGCAAATATTTATATGTGATTGAAACAATTTTTTTATGGTATATAGTATTGAAATCATTTCCATACTTTAGGCATGTAGGTTGGACTTTCTGTTCAGACGGGGATTCCCCGTTAGGCTACTTTACGTTATTCAGGCGGAGATTCCACTAGCCGACTTTGAGTTATACTTTTCGGGAGTGCAAGTCAGTTTTATCATTCCCTCATTTTATACGAAAAATCAAGACACCCTACGATACGAATTTGACATTTTTGGTACCTAATTCGACCTTTTGAGAATACATCATTTTGGGAACCTGACATTCTGGCATTAATACATTTTGGAAAATTGTCATTATGGACCGAACCAGGATCTAGGTAGTCTCAGATTAGACCAGATTTATTCGTAGTTAATCATTTATTTCGTAACCGAATGACCCTCGTTTTGCAGAACACAAGAGGTCCATAGACGTGGAGCAAATGAACCAAGAGTTCCTCGACCCCGAGCTGTCGCTGTGGGACGGCCTGGAGGCCTCGCAGTGGTTCCCGCACGAAATAGTTGAAGTGCATTGACCAGTGTGAATTAGGCACCTGTTTATGACTGTGTTAGGATTAGTGAAGAGATGTGTAATTAAATTACTTATTAATTATGACTTTTGTGTTAACGTGAATTTCTGAAATCTGTCAGGGACCTATGGGACCCACTTAACACACTGGAATACTTTAAATTTCCTACAAATGTCTCCATTGAGGCCGCCCATTTTCGCGTTTTATCAGTACTATTTTTAAGTCAAATCACTAATAACTAATTAATGACCGGGGGTATTATAACGAGATGAAATATAGGCATAAGAGTTTCAGGGCTAGTTTTAGTGCCAATAAATAGTACCCAAATAGTACCTAGATCAAATAAATAGTACCCCTGTGGTTTATTCTATGACTGCAGAATCTTATCAGTGACTTCTCGGCAAAGCTCGGTTTCCGTAATCCTACTAAAAAAATTCCTCAGGGGATCGTTGTAGAAAAAATCATTTAGAAATCCCTTCAGACATCCTTTCGGGAAAAAATCCATACAGATCCCCAAGGGAGCCATGTGGAGGTTCACAATCACTGAAACACGAAATGAGTTACAAATTTAATATTTTATAAACTTACAAATACAAAAATATGCTACTCAAAACAATAAGGGCCATCATTCACACTTCTGAAAATTTTGTTTAGAAAATAAAAATAGGTGGCCTACATTTTGTTTTTAGTAGTACTTATATTTACAAAATTCAACGTATGCAAAAGGGACAACAATTAAATAATTCATAGTTAATTCATTTTCACAAATTACTTTGGAAAATACAACAGTATAAATTTAAAAATCAAGCAACGTGAGGTACTCCCATTATTTTGGGAGACCTGGTTCACCAGTGGACTTCTTTTATAGACTATTGATGATGAAATTAAAAATCTTCGATTGATTCAATTCATAGTAGGTACATAATTGATTTACATTTTAATTATTTTGTTGTTCTTAGTACTATTGACTACCCTTCAGTGGTTAGCTGAACTATTTTAACGAAGCTGTTTATTACCAAATATATTACCTACCAATATAATGTAGGTAAGGTAATCAATCGTAGGTAATGTTGCAAAACTCCTTGTTTCGTCTTCTTAACTATTACTGCTACGAATAAGCAGGTACTTTAAATCTCGTTTCATATCTGGTTACCAAGTAAGTAATAATAAATGCCGCGTTCCTGTTTGTAACTGACTACGATAAATAATAACCGTATAATACGGCGGTTAGAGCTCCATAATAATTTGGGAAATAGTTTTTGGGAAAAGTTTGCGTAGTGTGAAGTTTCTTATTTGATAACCAGTTACTAAACGAGAAAAAAAGGAGTTACGAAAAATTTAAAAAAAAAACTAAAATATTTTATTGCATGTAATTAAGTACAGAGGGTAGGTACATTTATACAACGTAATTTTTTTTTCTACCACCGCTTCCAAGGTGTAGCGCTGGGAAGAAGATAGTTGAGGCGTATAGTTTCAAAACCCGCCAAAACAATTTCAGCCTTTTTTTATGTATGGCATTTATTTTTTGTATGGCATTTAGCTCCTTATGATTAGAAATCAAAAGGGAGCTAAATGCCATACAAACTGTTATCGTTTAGCTGATTTTGAAACTAGACGCCTCAGTTACCAAAAACCGAACAAGTGGCAACAATTATCCTAAGTATTCGAGTTGCTGCAGTATTTGTTTTATTTAGACATCGCTATCTTGTCGCTTCTACGGTATAAAAGCCCATGGGTGTAAATGAAATTTTATAATTTTCAATTTTATTAACTTTTATTAATTCATATTTGTCGCTTCCCATGTTTTGCCTGAACAGGGTCGATATATCATAAGTATTACTCGTTTCACATCAATCAGACCAAAAACCTCTTAAGGTCTGGTCTTTGAGCCAGACAAACTGACAATGTTACCAAAAAAAAATTTCCTGACAAAGACCGATTTTATTGGCCAACTGGGGCCAATCGCGATAATTCTGAACGATATTACCAAATCCAAACCATAACCAAAAACGTTATGCTGCATGTACACTTTGGCAAACCATTACAAACGCAAACGTGTGGAGCAGGGGTTTGGCTTGTATCAGATTAGTTGAGTGACAATGTCAGGTGTGACCGACGCGAAATACGACGGAGTTTTCGATAGGTTAAAGCGGCGTTATAGTGTACGAACTAAGTCTCCGTCTCTTCGCCGGGCTAGGATTCGCTTGTATAACGCTAGGGCTGCCCCCCCTGTCCTCGCCGCCAGCGCTCGGCGACGACACCTGAGCCGCCGGCGTCGCTACCGCACCCTTACCCGCCCCAAGCTTCATATAACCGATCACAGAGTTCAATAACGTCGACGGCAAAGCGACCGGCGTCAACTTCCCAGCGGAATGGGCGATGTAAGTCTGTAGTATAGTCTTTGATGGCGAGTTCGGATCGTTCACTCTTAAAACGACTAGCGATCCGGTCTCTATGTTGGAAGGCACCACGGGGTTTGTATTTGGGGTTTTGGGGTCTACTCTCGATATGGTTGCCAGGTCGTTGGTTGAAGATTTGTTTGGTTGCGCCGACTGGTTCTTGCCTATTAACGTTAGGGTCGCAAAGTGGGGATGGGCGGGCACTGCGTCGGGCTGTTCGGTCGGTTCCGGGTCGGTTTCTGGTTGCGGCGGTTTCGTGTGGTCCCGCTGCCGCTGTTTCCGCAGCGCCCTCGTTTCTATGTGACGCTTGATGATGTCGTCGGCGGTCATATCTGTGCGGCCGACGTCGCGTTCAATCTTAAACTCCAGTGCTTTGAATGCTTTACCTGTAATAGCGGGTAACATAAATAAGTCGTACACAACATAATAATAATAATGTTAGAACCAATTCCCAAATTAAGCCGAAGCCTGTGGATTGGTACTCAACAACTTTACTGGTAATGCAATATACTTTTAAATAAATACAGCAACTATTATAGTCAACTGGGTAAATATTTCAAATCAATTCAACAGCCTATTAAAATGACCTCACTGCTGAGGCTCAAGCCTACCAACGAGGGCGTAATAAATACTTCATCATCATCATCAACAGCCTATTAATCTCCCCACTGCTGGGGCTCAGGCCTACCCTCTCAACGAGGGCGTGCGGGCTATAGTCCACCACGCTAGCCCAGTGCGGGTTGGTGGACTTCACATGCGCCTAAGAATTTCTTCTTCGGCGTATGCAGGGTTCCTCACGATGTTTTCCTTCACCGTTTGAGAGCAGGCAGTACACTGTACATGTACTTAAGTTTCGAGAAAAAACCCATTGGTACATGGCCCAGCCGGGGATCGAACCTCGGACCTTTCGATATGATAGGTCGCGTCTTATCCCCGAGGCCACTGACGCTCTGTAAGCCACTGACGCTCTGCGAATAAATACTTAAATACATACAAATACCCAGAATCCGATTACCAACGCTCATCACACAAATATCCTAATTTTTTTTAGTCGCCGAAATATATCGGAAATATTGGTCTTCCTCAAAAGACAATTCTCATTTGTAATATCATGTTGCGTCAAACTGAATTTACAACCTGAAGCAAACATATTTGAACTGTTTGAATTTGAAAGATCTGAGTTTAAACTTACTGGGTCGCACGCGCATCTCCCTCGAAGCACGCATCCGTTCCCGCTCCTCTTTCTTCTGCACCTGTACAAGTACGAGTACAAACTAATTGTAATTAGACTGTTTTAGATTGCTGCCAGATTTTTTAAAATATGGACGTTTATGACCAAGAAGTTTCGAATCTGTTTGGTGGGGCCGCGGCCGCCAACCAAAGAGATCCTAACTCTGTTTATGACACAAATAAATTTAGTAAATTTCACGTAGGATTTGAGAACGTCATTAGAAAAATGTTCTCATAACCAAAGCTTGAAATACCACACCGGTACCCCTAATACCGGATGTTCAAAACCCATAATCCCGGTATGTTTTTTAATAATAATAGGCGAAATAAGAAAAGCCTCTGGAGCCTCCAAAAAGCCTAAAGGCTAAAATTTACACTAATTTATATAGCAGACGATGCTTACAGATGTATCCTCAAGTCGCCTTGTAAGCCATGTATTTTTTTTCTTCAAAACAATGCATAGTGATTTAACATTTTAAGGGTTGTCAGTTTTTGTAGAATTTTAAATATTAATGTGTCCATATAAAAGATGGAACTGACTCACTGACAAACCCTCTGAAACTGACTGAAAAACCCCGTGGGAAATTCTTTTCTACGCGGGCGAAGCCGCGGGGAACAGCTAGTAATAGATAGTATTATTGTGTAGACCTGTATCTGCTGTCGCTCGGTGCGCGCGCGCGCCGCCGCGTCGCGCCTCTCCTCGCGGAACTCGTCCTGGAGGCCGGCCACGTCCCACGAGGTCGCCGACCGCAGCGCCTTGTCCACCTGACCACCGTTCAGCTTCTCTTCCTTCTTGAACTGTGCGCATTTAAAATAACTTAAATAAAACATCGCATATTCCGCGTGACCCTACTGCTTGGCACTACTAGTTGTGCCCCACCACTAATCTAATAGTGTCATCGAGAACGTAAAAATTCTGCATTTTCTTTCCCCTAAGTACAACTCGATACTTTCAATAGTTTAAATGCTGATCTAATGTATTCGTGGTCAGATGAAGATTCGGAGGTGCACACGACTTAACTAAATTTAGTCTATTGTGTTATTTTTCTATCTGTAGAAATAAGAAAGAGATGGCATGAATTTTCGAACTGTCAAATTAGTTTAGTCCTGTCAGACACAAGGAAATGTACCAGGTCTAGTCTAGTGTGGCTGTCAAAATCAAAAAACTCCATTACGTGTCGCTGTCAATTTTGGTTCGCTGTCCGCCAGGCGGACAACGACACTAGAGGTGATAATAGGTAAGTCTGACAGGACTAAACTAATTTGACAGTTTTAAAATACATGCCATCTCTTATTTCTACAGACAAATAAAGAGCACAATAGACTAAATTTAGTTAAGTCGTGTGTGTGCTCCTCAGAATCGACAGGATCGTTAGGCAAATCTGACCTGTGTGAAGAGAATGATGGAATTAAGCGAAGCGAAAGAGTGTCAGGATCGTAATACTTGGCGGTCTTTACTCTCTGCCTACACCGTCAGGGACATAGCGTGAAGATATAATTATAATAATAATGTTTGGACAAATTTACACACGGCTGTTTAGTCCCAAACTAAGCCGAAGCTTGTAAATGGTACTCAACAACTGATAAACATACATAAATACTTTTAAATAAATACTTAAATACATACAAACACCCATAATCCGAAAACCAACAGATATGCTCATCCCACAAATGTTGGTCCCGGGTGGGAATCGAACCCACGTCCTCTGGCGTAGTAGGCAGGGTCACTACCAACTACGCCAACAGGCCAGTCAGTATGCATGTATGTGTGTGTTCGTGTGAAGGGTACGTGACGTCACCTTGAGCTTGAGATCCCTTCTAGTGCGGTCCGGGAACAGCTGCGCCATGAGCGAGAAGTCAGTGCCGATGGCGGCGAGCGCGCGGTAGAAGCGCACCGTCTCCGGCGCGCTCCAGTCGGCGGTGCGCGCGGCGCGCGTGTACCGCCCGCCCGCCGCGCCGCCCCACGCGCCCTCGCGCACTATCGACGACACCTTGCGGTTCGCGTCAGACTGCTTTATCACCTGCAAGCATACATTTAGTATATTACCATAGATTTGCATTCAGCGTATAGCATGAAATAGCAATAGTCTTTTACCCCAATAATTTGAGAAGACGCTTCTTATATGGCGGGGTCAAACCGAACAAACACTATCTATTTTAGTCGGCTGTTGTTTCGCACACGTAGAAAGAGATAGAAGATATTATACCTGTCTAGCTTACTCTTACCACTTTTGTAATAAGTGTTTCCCTCTCTGATTATTATTATTATTTTAGCGTCTGTTCTATGGGATACTATTTCTTAGCCTGCAGTCAACATAATGTTTTGTCAAATTCACTCACTGTTCAGTCCCAAATTAAGCCGAAGCTTGTGCTATGGGTACTCAACACCTGTCTAGCGATAAGATCGCCTAGATGTACATTACTGTATCCGTTTTTCTCTTTTTTGTCTGTAATTTTTAAATGTGCAATAAAGTGTATTGAATTGAATTGAACACCTGATAAATATATATATCATCACTATCACTAGCCTGCACTAGTCCACTGCTGGACATAGGTCTCCCCCAAGGCGCGCCACTGAACCTGATCGTCGGTTCTCCGCACCCCGTCGCTGCCAGCCGCCTTACGCCGATCGTCGTTCCGGGGGGCGTCCCACACTACGTCGTGGTCTTCACTCGAGAACTCGTCTACCTCCCCCACCCCCAAGTGAAAGGAAAAGGGGCAACAAAGTTATCTCACGTGAAACGACGTACTACGTACTGAGTACAGCCAAAAAAAAAAATTAGGTAGTTTTTCGTTTTATGAACTTTTGGCTGAAGCCGTTATTTGGCCGGTTATATGTTCTTAACGAAAATATAGCGTCAGTGGCCTCGGGGATAAGACGCGACCTATCATATCGAAAGGTCCGAGGTTCGATCCCCGGTTGGGCCATGTACCAATGGTTTTTTTCTCGAAACTTAAGTACATGTACTGACTGCTCTCAAACGGTGAAGGAAAACATCGTGAGGAAACCTGCATACGCCGAAGAAGAAATTCTTAGGCGCATGTGAAGTCCACCAACCCGCACTGGGCTAGCGTGGTGGACTATAGCCCGCACGCTCTTGTTGAGAGGGTAAGCCTGAGCCCCAGCAGTGGGGAGATTAATAGAGCTGTTGATGATGATGATGATGTTCTTAACAGAGAAGCTTAGATGGCACTTACCAAACTCTTCTCATCCAATACGATCTCCCCGTTGGGCCCGAGCTTGATCTGCGGCACGGGCACCGCGCCCGGCGCCGGCGGCTCGTCTGCGCCCGCCCCCGCCTCCCCCTCACCGTCGCCCTCGCTCGCCTGCGTCTCGGCCAGTCTCGCCGCTTCGTCTTTTGCGTTCTCCTCTTTCGCCTTTATCTCGTCTTGGTCGGGACTGCAGTGAAATTATAATTTATTTTAACAATTTTTCAAGTAGTCACATATTCTTAGCTCAATACCTTGGTAAAAGAATCTAGTTACAATTTCTAATTTTAAAAATAAAATAATAATTGTCTTAAAACTAAACTTAAACTACAAATTAAAAACAAACTGTTACAGATTAATGGAACTTAAAAAGTTATGTTAGTGTGTTAAACTGACTAGTCAGGTCGAATAAGAAATTCTTAGGCGCACGTGAAGTCTACCAATCCGCACCGTGCTAGCGGGGTAGACTATTAGTCGGCGAAGGCGTATAGCCCTCATTGACAGTGGGGACATAAAATGAATTAAATTAAATTTTATTAAATAAGTTAAATTATGACCAGATTTGACTGTAACCACTTTTCCATACACTATGCTGCGGGGTTATGTGAATCTGTCAAATATGGGTTCACTGTAATAATGTCACATCTGAAAAACGTCCTATGACCATGCTCGAACTGAAAAATGTCCAAACTAAATAATGTCCAAACTGAAAAAGTCCAACCTGAAAAATGTCCAATCTGAAAATAAATAAATAGCAGTTTTTAATGTTCTGTAGTGTAAAATGTTTCAGATTGGACATTTTTCAGGTTGGACGTTTTTCAGAATGGACATTTTTCAGATTGGACATTATTATTGTAAATCCAAATATGTACCCCGTGGTAGCCTAGTTGGTTCTGCTCTCGCCACCAGTTCACGAGGTCGCGGGTTCGAGCCTGGCCCGTACCAATGAGTTTTCAGAGCTTAAGTACGGTTAATTATAAATACCACAGGCTTTTCGGTGGAGGAAAGCATCGTATGGAAACCTGCATACGCCAAAGATTAGAATTTCTATTCTAATGCGTATGTGAAGTGCACCAAAAAACGGATTGGGGCACCGTTTGTGGACACAAACACAATAGATTCTGCAGGGTCGAAGTGTCGCTAGGTATTCCTGCCCTCATATGGTACTTACACAATGGGGTTGGTGGTGGGGTTGTAGAAGATGAGGTCGTACATGGTGAGCGCCTCCCGCTTGGCGGTGTCGCGCCGCCGCCGCCACATACGCTTTCCCATCTCCTGGCGCCGTGCAGCTCTGCAAATTACATTTTAAACGATCATAATACATCCTACTAATATTATAAAGGCGATAGTTTGTAAGGATGTGAGTGAGGATGTTTGTTACTCTTTCACGCAAAAGCTACCGAACAGATTTTGATGAAACTTGGTACAATGATAGCTTATATCCTGGAATAACATATAGGCTATTTTTTAGCGCGGACAAAGTCGCGGGGCGTCCGATAATACCCCATAAGTAACAAAACGCCTACATAAAGGGCGCTGTCTCACATTGTACACGGGAAAAACTTTTCTACGCGGGCGAAGCCGCGGGAAAAAGCTAGTAATTTATAAACGCGAAAATTTGTAAGGATGTTTGTTAGTTCCTAACAGATTTAGATGACTACAGTAATATAGATTATACATCAGAATAACATGTAAGATACCTCGGGAAAAGCTGTTCCCGCGGGAAAACTTTTCTACGCGAGGGAAGCCGCGGGAAACAGCTAGTTACAAAATAATTTTAAATTACAATTTTCGCAGTGTTGCCGGTCACATACACTGTACTAAAGACTGTTTACAACTACGCCAGTGCCGAGTCAAGTGCTGCTCGGGGGCTAGTCATTTGACCAATAATAGAAAGATATTTTATCCGATCGGTTTACACCACTGTCCTTACTGTACTTATCTAGTTCGCTAAACAATCTGTATTTCCAGCAGTTTGCAGCTCACCAACAGTATTTAGGTTTACTGTAATAATGTCCAATCTGAAAAATGTCCAACGAAACGACTATGCTCGAACTGAAAAATGTCCAAATTATACTGTAATTTATATGACGACGCCTGGTACGGGGCTTGCAATCAGAGTAGTCCGACATGATGTGAATCCGAAATAATAGTCGAATTGGTAAACACAGCGAGTTCGTTACGGCGTGGCGCTCCAACTGACTCGTCGGTCATTCGTCCCTCGCTTATAAAGCTTTCATACCAGCAGCGCCCCAGCGGTTGTTAGCGCCAACTCCCGTAACGACCTCACGACGACGTTTCCAACTTTGCCGATAGATGGCGCCTGTGTACTTGAAGCTCCGACATATATATTGTATGGACTAAGGAATTAATATGTTAAAAATAAAATGTAATTTTTATTATTAGACTATGTAACGACATTTACTTGGCAAAGTGTTTCTCCTTCGCCGGCGACGCGGCGGGCGGCGGCTGCACCGTGGCCTGGCTCACAGACGAGCACACAGAGTCGTTCCTCACGCGGTTCACCTCCCTGAAACATTTATAGTGCCAATTTAAAGGATATTACAAAACTCAAAATTGGAAACTGAGGCTGATCATTGAAACAAAATCTGTCAACAAAATTCCCGCCTGACCACCGTTTTAGTTAAAAAGCCAGCAAAGTTTAAATCGTGCATATTGCGGGTTGGTTCTTCTTTATTTTTCCTAGAATATCTAGAAAAAAAATTACCGACATCATTATAATTTTCACAACACTGCGCCGGCCAATTTTTAAATGAATTTTCTAAATAGCTCAATCGATCATTCAGTAGCTATACAGTTACCTGGCGAAGAAAGTTAGTCAAACGGACAAAAAATCTTCACTTATAGGTAAGGTTACAAATAAAAAGTTTTGAGCAGACTCAAATTTGTTTTTCAAATACCTATTTGAAACTGACAACTGCTGAGTATTGTGTGATGAATGGGAGTCGTGACGTTGGCGCGGCGGTAGCGCCGGCGGGGGGGCGCCACCGCTGAGCATGGCGCGCCGAGTTTCATCTTCGGATTCACTTGCGCTGCCCTGGGTGAAGAAGGAAGGATGCAGTTACATTATGTTGCATAGTAAATGCTACGTGTGGGAGCTAAGCCAAGGTTTCAACATTAATCATTTCAAAAGCATTGCGAATTCCTAGTCTTAAATATTATATGATATGGCTTCGCCCTCGTGGTATAAGTTTTTTTTCCCGCGGGAGGAACAGTTTACCGCGGTAAAAAGTGATATGTTATTCCAGGTTATAAGCTATCATTGTACCAAGTTTCATCAAAATCCGTTCAGCCGTTACAGCGTAAAAGAGTAACAAACATCCCTACAATATTAGTAGGATATATTAATATCAATATGACATGGCATACGAAGACAGGGGGAAGTAATATTCCCCTCCTACCTCTCTATTCTCATATTGACTAATCTAAAACTTATTTCAAAAACACTAGAAGAGGAACATTTTCAAATACATATCTATTTTTCATTTAAATATTTGAAATTATTCCTCTTCTAGTGGTTTTAAAATAAGTTTTAGATCTTAATAACTCCTAAATATAACACTCATATTTATTTAAAAGTCTTTCCAAGACATATTTACACCAGTCGGTTAAGTCAACATAATTATACATCCAAATAACTTTACAATTGCAGACAATAGTTAGTTTGGTAATTGGTAACAGCAATACTGTAATAAAATGAATTCGTTAGTGAGTTTGTTTGTACAGGTGTATATTACAAATGATGGTTTGTAAGAACTGTTTTGAATAACAGATTTATACACTTTTATTGTATTATGTCTTTCTTTTTATAGGTAGGTGAGTAAATTATTTCTAATTTCTAATGGCTAGTTAAAGGAAAAAATCGAGAGGACTGGACAAAACTGGAGGAGGCCTTCACCCCGGAAAGGGGTTCCTGACAAAAAACAAGATTAAAGATTTACATTTCGACTTTTTTATAAAACCAGGAAATAACAGGCCCTTTTATTTTATTTTTAAGTAAATTATTTAATACAATGACCAAGACATAAGCACACGAGGTGGTGGTCGTAAGTCAACTATTCTTATTTTAGGGTGTCTAGGAAGCCAATCTAAAACTCACCTGAATACTGTTTCTTCTATGTGGTGCCAATCTTGGTACAGGCCTTAACTTTGGCCTCACTTTACTGGGCGACGGCAAAGGCACAATTGGGTCAAACAGCACCTCTGCATATTCTGATATAATCTCATTCTTCAATAAGTCTATGGGTTTGGGAGCATTCCCCACTGACTGCAGTGGTACAATGCCATCCATGACTGTTTCATCTGTGATGCTTTCGGGAACACTTGGGACACTGTAATCTATTGAAAATGGTTTGATATAGGTCACGAATATTAAGAAAGAATGAGGTTGGACCACTATGATGTATTCATGTATGCAATTCATAAATAGGTTTAGACTACACAAGCCTGGTTTAGCCAAAGTTACCTTAATCTGCATATAATTATTAATTAATTTTGGTTCTATCCTCCCGGTCAGTCATAATGGCTCAAGAAAGATATTATGTATTTTTATTTGTGCTTTGAAATTCTCCTGCACAGTTGGCCTAGCCTATTACGGAGTTTCAATGCTATTAGGGACCAATTTATACTGGGTTTGTTTCCACTAACGTGTGGTCGACCATATGCGTTTACATCACTAATACTATTAAAGGTGGTCTGGGTCAGTGTGGGCAAAATGGGGCGCAATGAAAAGACAGAAAAATGTCCCTTATTTTGGAGGTGGACACTGCCCTGGCAAGTGACCTGCCGCTCACGTGGAAGTGATTTCTGAATATTTTCAAAAAAATTTTCCTTAGCGCCCCCTTTTCTCCATTCCAACTGCTGAGGTTTTTATGAGGCTACCATGACATGATTTTGCATATTTATTAACAAATTCACTTACCATCTCGCAAATCATTCTTATTTTCAATAAGTGTTTTTAATGCATTTTCAAGTTTGTGATTGACAAAATTTTGCAATTCATTATTTCTGTTCATGTCAGAGTTATTCCGAGTGTTTTCAGATCTTACTACGGGTTTTGGTGATCGAACTACTAGTGGAAAGTCTACATTTCTCCGATGGGGGCTACTTCTGGCTTGCGGCGATGCAAACAAGTTTGGTGCAGGTTTAACTTTGGTAGAGGTAACTGTCATTTTATCTGACGCTTTTGGCGTATTTCCTTTTAATAGTGTTTCTAAAATCGGTGAAGGCACGTCTTTAGTGGAAATTGGTGTTTTTGATACAGTTGGAGCGTTAGAGTTATCTGGTGGCGGGGTGTGTAGGGCAGGCTTGGCTGCAGGCGACTTTTCTTCATTTTTACCCGCGTAAGATCGAGGTGTTTTCGGACTTTTGAGCTCGTTTTCCAAGGGTTCTTTAGAGGGAATTGGCTTGTTTTTGCTGCCATCACCATTGTCTGCATTTTTTCTCCTCGGTGGTAACGCAGCAACAGCTTTTATCCTAGCTCTTCGCGTCGACATTGAATGCTGATTAACTTTACACAATAACAGTAATTTGTACTTTAGAACAATTTTATTACAATAATTAGAACAGCTGCTCCGTATGCCATGCAATGCAATCCACAGATTAGATTAGTGATAAAGATCAGTCAAACACAAATCACTGTCATAAGTGTGTTCGTGTTGTGGTATATTACCTTACATGTACAGGGTAATAGAGACAAACAGAAAAATTGGTATAGCGTGAGCTCTTTTACTCATATCAATTATAGCTTTGATTAATACTACAAAAACACAATTATTTGACAGCTAATGAAATTGCTACTCGCCGCTTGATGGCGCTGTGTATGTAGTTCTTTTTCAATACAAGAGATGGCGCTATTACTTAATAAAATGTGTCTGTATTTATCAAACTGCCTCCTCCAACCACGTCTCAAATTTAGTTAGTCGGTTTACATTGAAAATTTCACAATATTAAAAATAATAAATTAAAGATTCGCTTTAAAGGACGGGTCAAATTCAATAAGTTCAAAATCTTAATTCCTGAACAGAAAAAATGTAATTCTAAGTAAGTAACGTTCTTTAGTTCTTTATAATTGTTGCCAAGCATTAAAAATGGTTGAGCGTTAGTGGCGTCGCGTCGTGGGTAAGACGCGGACCGAGAGGTTATTTATTGACCATTCTCAAATGGCGAAGGAAAACATCGTGAGGAAACCTGCATACGCCGAAAACGAAATTCTTAGGCGCATGTGAAGTCCACCAACCCGCACTGGGCTAGCGTGGTGGGCTATAGCCTTCTATTTATAGATTAAAGTAGGTAGCTGTGTTTGTAAGTCCATGTCACCCGCGAAACAGAGTAGGTACCTACTTAATGCGGAGTATGAGTGTGTCGCGTTTATGTATTTAATTTACAATGACGACTTCCTATCAATTTTATTCCGGGGACATAAGGGAATAAAATTATTTATACGGACTCAAACAAATGTGGTGGCTACGATTCATTTGTACGATAATCTGATCAAAAGACGAAAATTCTTCGCAGTAGACCTTTGCCTTAGCACTTATTGTAGGAATATAGGCTATTGATTGATCTTCCGCGGAAATAAAGTAAATTTTCTTACTTTTTTTTATTAAATTATATACGGTTACTAGTCAGTTTGGTTAGTTACTGAAAGTTTTAATTTTCAGTTTGCTTGGTTGTATGGTAAGACGCGCTTACGGTGTGCAACATACTTATACTTTAGAGCTCTCAGAATACAGAACTAACCAGAAGGCACTTTTTGAAAGGGAAGCTAAAAAAATACTGCGCCAAAACATCATAGTTTCATACAATTTCGTGCCCCAAGTATGGGCATTCGTTTTGTTTTTACAATGCATGTAATAATGAAGTAAACGCGATTTCTGGTTTATTCTGTGTTCTAGGCCAAAGGTAACTGAAACAAAAAGTTGGTTTTCTTCGTTCTTTAATGCATTTTCTCTAATTTTCTTGACAGCGATGAGCACTTTTGGTGAAAATAGATACCAGAAATTAGTATAATTATGTAATAAACAACAGTTCAGATCTAAAAAAAATTCATTGATTCAAATATTATGATTTTTAACATACAGCAGCTCAACTTCACAATAAAAATAGATCTCTTCTATAAAATTTATATAATTTACAAAAGCAGTAGTGTTAGATAAAACAACAATAAATAAATGCTTCTGGGAATTTAAAACGCAGTAATTACATTCTCATTTGTAGATAAATTGACAGAGTCACTCTGCTAAGATTCAATATTTTGTATAAATATCTTAATAGTAATATAAAGTATCTATTGGTGTTAGTCGCCAAAACTGAGAACTAGTCTGCGTCCTACGAGTAAGTAAGCTAGTGTATTGGTTCGTCATTCATTTAACTATAGTTTGGCTAAAAAGTCAACATTTGCAAAACCATCTTTACAAATTGTCATGACACTATAAGAATTAGTCAACGATGTTTCGTGCCAAAGATTCGCGATGCTTCGGGCGCTGGCCCGTCCACTATAACATTTGTCTTCCTGCCTCGCTAAGGATATGTGTGCTTATTGTACAGTTATTTAGAACTTATTAAAGTAAGGAAGCGTTGTGCGAAGCTTTTCTAAGGCTATGTCTCACTAAATTGGCTAAAGAAACGCAAGTATTAATTTACGAACAAGCGCTTATCAACTTGCGCAGTCCAACAATTTGTACTTTATATAGCCCAGCGGTCCATATCAGATTTTCTTACAATACCGGCACATTGACATTTTTAGTCGATATTATTTCAATAGATTTTGATGGAGATGTAGTGCAAAATAAAAAAACGAAAGTCGTATGTATCACGAATTCTATAATTTATCATTTTATCTCAACAATATGCGTCACGTTGCGATTTTAAGGCAGGTAAAATGTTGCGTCTATTTTTTCGTAAGAAAATCTGCCACGGACCGCTGGACTATGTCACAAGTACCGAGCCAGCGCCCGCGCAGCGCCGCAGCGACCGCTGCTCTATCACAAAACGTAATTCGTCCGAATTTGTTAACGTTCTGGCCTACTTATTCCTACGAAATGATTCGCTATCAATAATAAATTATTTTCACCTACAATTAAAAACAAGGTATGAAGTGTAGTGCACCGAGAGTCGAGGTGGGACTCGTCGCGAGCGCACGGAATAATTGACTGGACCGCTCGAACGAACGCCCGATTCCTCGTCCGCACCAGCGCACGCGCACCAAGCCAACGCCGAAAGCGCACCAAGAAAATATTTTTCTTTTTCATCTCCCGTCATCTGGTATTCACTCCAAAAGTGAGAACTCTTGTCAAGTCCTCCTTCGTACTCATTTTTCTACCTACGTTTTTACTATTTTTATATTTTGAGCACTACTTATAGAATCTCTATTTACCCAACTAGGTACAGTGTTGTACAAAATCATACCACAGCTCTTAATGTGTTTGAATTGTCTTTAGGTCGTTTTTTTGCGTTCAGTAATTGTATCAAGTGGTAGAACGTATGATTAACGGTAACGATTTTTAATCTTTTTATATGAAAATACTGCGCCAAAAAGGCTTCGGCGGGTTTCAGTGTAATTATTCTTAGGTTTTAGGTAAATGTCTTAAAGAATTATTTAAAAAGCCTTTTTTTGGAAGAAACCGCCAAACAAATCAACACGATTGCAGCTGAAGTCAACTGCAGAAAGAAATTGGCAATTTTGAAAGATTTACGATAATAATGTCCAATCATAGGAATGATTACAAAATATCAGTCGTCTTCACGACAAGTATCGTAAGCGATTTGGTTGAGTTTAGAAATTTTGGTTTTGAAGAATGGTTTTAATACCAGGTCATGTCCATCCATAGTCCATAGGTACTAGGTGGTTTGGGCGTAGGTATGCCTCGAACGCCAGAGGCCAAGTGGATTCGATTGGGGTCAATATTTACAAATTAGCGAAATTTTTCGATTCGGTTTAGACTAGGTGTACTTATGTTTTTGTCAGTATGTTTTGGCGTTAGATAATTTATTGTCATTACGTCTAGTGATTTGTAAGCTCACAGTACCTACCGCTGCTAAAGCGCCAGACCTTCTGAACTTTCAACCACGACCAGCGTTTTAGCAAACCTTACCTATCAGTCAAAGTCTATTTAAAAGCCCACTGATGGGCCTACCCTCATAAATACCGAACGGGATAGTCCGTCACGCTGAATTTCTTCTTAGCATATGCAATTTCCTTACAATTTTTTTTCTTCACTGAATAGCCAGTGGTGTGATAGCAAACCGTGCTACAAACTAGGCCAGTAGTGGTGAGGATAAATCTATAGCGTTTTATTAGGCCTCTAGCTTCGACCGGGACAAGATAAGTTCGGTGTTGGCTTCGCGCACGTGCGCTAGTGCGGACAAGCCCTAACTTCCACGAAACAAATCGCGCTTACGCGAATCCGCCGCATTACAATATTTACAAAGAAACGACTCTCAAAGATTCGAAGCGCTACTGTTCACCTACTTAGGAAACCGAGAGAATTGTTTTGCGCTAATTATGTCCATTATCGGTAGATATGACTACTTATATAATTAAAATGAAGAAAGCAAGTGTGCTATTGGAATCGCGCGTGAAGCTCTTCAGTTGTGCGTCGCTTGTGCAGTCCGCGGTGCGCGCGCGCCGCGTGCCCCAAGCTCCAGTTCTACTATCAAAATCCTGCGTTTCAATCGCTGCGGTTTCACACCGAACGCGATAAAACCCTGATTTTAAATATCCGTTGTGTGGATTGGTCCATTTAAAAAAGTAGATTCCAGCAAGATTGCGACTAATCGCAGCAATCAAACTTTTAGACGGGACTTGGCGTTGAAAAGTGATATCACGTGTCGTGCAGCAATTTCAAGCGCGATGCGAAAAAATAGTTTACCGAAAACTTTTTCTTAGCAACGCGTGTTGTGATTGATCGAATCGGCTATGGCGTCGAGAACGTGATCGCTACGAACTTAAGTTAAAATGCCATGTTTCGGAAGAACACAGAACGACCTGCATTGTTCCTTGGATTATATTTGATGTGCAATTTATTCCGTTGTAAGAAATGAACAGTCGAGAGTAGAACTGGCTAGCGAGTGTCGGCGCGCGGCGACGCAGCGCTCTACACCCTTCACGACCCAACCAACGTATACAACATTACAAACAACTTCTATAAGTAAATCTCTGAATCGTGGTCTCAGGAACGTTTACTTAGCACTTCTCGAACGTCCTTATAATCTACGATCGAAAACTCCGCATCAACAATAGAGTCTATTTCATACGCCAACAAAGCATAAAATAGTGATATCTTTACATTTTCAGTCTAGTCTATATAATTATTTTTCTCTTTTTTCTCTTTTAATGGCAAGGTATCTCTATAAAGATTTAATAGTATCATTCTTCAATATATAACAGGTATATCTATACAATCAGAATACGTCGCGTATTCGATTCCTCACAGCGTCAATGATATAAAATTTAACCTAAATTATAACACAGGAGAATTAAGTATAAGATCACAAAATGAGATTCATCGGGCGGCGCCCGGCGAAGTCGCAGCTATATACTCTACGCTACAACTAGCGAGGCGGGCGGCGGCGCGCGCGTCTCGCACTCGCACTAAGCCTAGTATTGCTATCGGTGGCCGAGCGGCCTAGCACGTGCGGCGTCAGGGCGCGATGCCGGCGTCCGACTTGTGGAACGCGGCGCCGCCGGAGGCGAGCGAGGGCTGCGCCGCCGCCGCCGCCACCGCCGCCGAGCTGAAGTCGTGCTCGGACTTGGGCCGCGGCAGCGCCGTCGCCGCCGCCACCGCCGCCGCGCCCAGCCCCGGCAGCGCCACGCCCGCCATGCGGCACGACGCCGCCTGCAGCGGCTGCAGCGCCAGCCCCAGAGACCGCTCCGACAGCCGCGCCACGCTGTCGTCCGACAAGCTCACGTGGTCCGCCTCCGCCGCCAGCGCGTTCACCACCGCGTTGATCGTGTTCCCTTCCGACGTCGTGTCGTCTTCTCGGTGCGCCACTAGGTTGGGGTTCTTCCCGATTTTGTTGAGCCGCTCGGCGGCGACGCTCTCCATGGTTCGTCGCATGAGCGGGTACTGGTCGAGGACGGCGTTGAAATGGTCCACGGATAGCGAGAACAGGTTGCAGTAGGTCTCGGCGCGCACGGACGCCACACGCCGAGCGTTCGTCAGGAGACAGATCTCGCCGAAGTACGAGCCGTCTGATAGACTAGTTGCAACTTCTCCGTTCGCCATCACGATGTCCACGATGCCTTCTTGGATGAAGTACATTTTGTTGCCGATGGTACCTTCTTTGATGATGATATCGCCTGGAACAAAAGAATGTGATAATGTGAGCCCGGATATTATAATTATAAGTAAAGAAGAACTATAATATGAAACGAGTAAAACATAAGAAGAAATGTGAATTAACCAACAACTTATGAGAGCCATAATGATAAAACAAAACAAAGAAAATAAATTACCTGGCTGGAAGACTTCATATCGTAACTTAGTGACAACATCAGAGACGAAGTTGGAGTCAGCATTAGCGAAGAATGGCACGGAGGCAACGAGCGAGCGACAGTTGTAGTTGATGACGTCCTCTCTCAGCTTCTCGCTGAGCTCGCCCAGGATCAGCTCCTCGTCGAAGAACTTGCCCTGATACCGGTGCTCGAAGTACTCTGTGATTCGCTGGCGCATCTCACGGGGTAACTTACGGTACGCCATATATTCTTCTACTTGCTTCACCTGTGGTACATTAATTTGGCTAGTTAATATGACATATTTTGTGCCACCATCGTGTCAATTTATCCCAATATACATTTCCAGGAATGAAATTCTTGCAGTTGCGACCCCAAAGACACACTGATTGTTAAGCAACTTCAAACATGCGCGTTGCAACTAATACTTACTATCCCATTTATTTTACAAACTTTGTGACAGCCGCAGAAGACAAAATAAACAGTGAAACAACAAACAATTTTATGTCTTTAGTTAGACCGACTTCATTTACCATGGGCAGTGCAGATTGTTAGTGTGAATTTGAAAAGAAACTGTTATGAACACCCTTTATTGATAACCCCTAAACTATGATGTGTGAGTACGTGAAGTTAGTGAATAAAATAATGATAGAGATTGATAAGTTCAAAACAACAACGACACACGTACACACATTCACTCAGTACTCACGTCTAATCTCTGAAACAGGCAATGATTGGCTTTAGTGATGGCAACACACTGAAGCTCTATTTTTGAATCGCTCTCCTCGCTTCGAGCGGTCGGTTCTACTGATTTTTGTATCGGATGTCGAAGGAAACTTAGTAGAATCGACCGCTCGAAGCGAGGAGAGCGATTCCAAAATAGGGCTACTGGTCTCGAGATACATGCGAGGCAAAAATCCCAAAAATACAAATGTTAAAGAAGAGGGAATCGTCGTCAAACCATGAATTGTCTTTAAATGCTGGTTTTCTGATACTTTCCAATGATATTAATACAATAATGAAGGTGTTCATAACGGTTTACCATTTCATATTTAGTTATAGGTACACACAATTTTGAAACATTTAAATTATGTCGATTCAACAAGAACGTAGGATGATGGTGACTTATAAATATCGTAAAATGGGAAGTACATTTTTCTCTACTCTACGCCTTTCTTCCACGACGTCGACAATATATTGCTATTTCTCTGGTTTTAAATGTAGTTAATTAATAATAAAAAACACCAAGTTGAAATTCTTGACTGGTATGCGGAATGAACAAACCATGCTGGTAAAAATGCGGAATTTTATTTTATTGCCTACAATACATAACTGGATAAAATTAGGTTATATTAGTTAAAGCAAAGAGACTTTGTAAACAGCAGATACATTACCTTTTCACGATATTGTCTGCGGGAGGAGTCAAGACTCTGGATGAGGTTGGTCGCGTGCCCGAGGAACAGCGCGTAGCACGTGGCGCCGGAGATCATGGAGAGCATGGTCAGCCACATGTCGGTGAGCGACTGCGGAGGGAACCGGCCGTAGCCGATGCACAGCATGTGGGACATCGCCTTGAACAGTGCCCAAGAGTACTGCTCCAGCCAGAAGGCCTCCTGTAACAAGTCAATATTTTAAAGGTTTATTTTGGGGTTGATAAAGGATTTCAATTCACAAGAAGCTCAAAAGTGTGATTTTAACTGTACTTATGTATAGGAGGTTTAATGTTGGCTGTACTGACCTGTAACTCATTTATTGCAACCCACGAGTTTGCCGGAAACCCTTGCAGCATCGGAACGAGGAACTGCAGACAACCGGACCAGTGGCCGATCAACAACATCATGCAGATCAGGTTGAATATCCGCATGAACACCGACGCCATGTTGAGGAACTGTGGACAGAACGAGGCGCATCAATCTCAGACCACAAGGAAGTGTCGCCTCTAACGGAAGCCGTGCGGACTGCGCGCGACAAGGACGCTCGAGGTCAAGCATCGCGATGATTCTCTACCGATGAATAATTCGAAAAGTAGTGAAAAATAAAACATGAACGCGTGAGACGATCTTCGAGCGAGCATGCGTGGTGGGCGGCGCGGCTCAGCGGCGGCGAGGGTCGCGCGGCCGCGGCCGCCGCACGGTCGCGCGACGCTCGCCGCGCTCGCTGGCGCGTCCAGGCCCGCGCGGCCGCCGGCGGGACGTGACGAGGGGCAGAACAGAACGCCATAGAAGAGAGGAAGCGAAGCGTACGCAGCGGTCTATAGGACGCCCGGCGGCGCCGGCAACATGCTAAGCGGGCGAACGAGCACATGCGCGCCGGCTCGTGCCGACCCTGGTTACCTTGAAGATCAGATTGCTTTTGGTGCGACCCTTCTTTTTGTCAACGTCGGAGCTGAGGCGGCCCCTCCGTTCGGTGCGCTTTTTTTGAAGATTCTGCAAGATCTAGAAAAGAAGCGAGAAACACGAGATAGTAGGAAGAGAGCCAGGCGCGCCCGGCGAGAGTGCGGGCGCTGGCGAGCGAAGGTACGCGGGGTGTGGAAGGGGCGCGTGCGGGGCGGGCGGCGTACGGACTGCGGGCACACGAGGCGGACACGGACACGGGCGGACAGTGGGCGGACAGTGGGCACACACAGGATGCACTAACACCGAGCGGGACGCGGGCTAGGCCCCTACGCTACGCTAGACGCGGCGCATGCGGCAGCACCTGCGAGGCGAGGTCGCGCGACCCTGCGCCGTCGTCGCCCGGCGCGCTCCGCGGCTGCGGGGCGGGGCTCATCTGCACACAACACCGGCACTGCGTTGTCACATCACCCACCCTCCCCGTGCTCCACTTCTCACTGACTCTCCGCTTCCAAACCCTTGTCTGTCCTTGTCATTATGTGTGTACCAACACCGCTTACTCATAACGTTTCGATTTTTTTCTCTTGCTACGCGCATTTTGTTGTTCCTATTTTTCGCTGATTTTACTCGAACTTTTTATAAGATAACCATTCTTGAGGACTGCAGTTAAAGTTAATTATTACGCGACAACGACAAGACAGATTCATTATCAGCATTAGATTGTCTATACTCTAAGCAAGCTACAACTACGAGCTACGGTTTATTGTAGATGTAGGTATGATTTGTTTCTATATCTTTATAAGTTATGGAAATGATGTCGCGTCAGTTGATAATGTAACTTGTAACCACATACTTACGACGAGTAAGTGGGTAAATGTTACAGTTGTCAATGTTCAGTGTCATTTACTCAGCGTCATAACTTCGGCGTCAGCGTCGATTCTAGAGGCTCGAAAAGCGGCAAAATAATATTGAACGGTTTGGCAAATCAAATGTATTGGCTGTGGGACGGTTCGGGTCGGGCGGTCGCGGCGGCGGTCGCGGCGCAGACAGAAAGAGAAGGGCTAGACGTCACGAGTGAGAGCGTGCTCAGGCAGAAAGAAGCTTGCAGAGAAGCAGTAGAGAGTGCAGCGGGAAGTGGGCCGACATTCAGTGGGGCGGGAAGGTATATAATACAGGGTTACAACAAAACTCCATTTAACTCATTCGGATCACTACACGCTAGAACAAGTTTCCGATTAACATCATTTTTATCCAACATTTCTTTCCAATCTAAACAAAAATGTGCATTTTATTAAAATTTTCATTTATAAAAAAATTATTAAGTAATCCAATATTATAAAATAAGATTTAGTTGGTGGGTGTTTTAATCGTGTAGTGTTAGTAAAATGTGAGCGTAATGTGGTTAAGAGAGGTGTTAGTTAGTACTCAGTAAGTATACTTGGTGTTAGTAGGGATGACAGCTTACATATACTTCCTCCCATTGTGAAACGTATCGGACGAGGCGGGAGAGACGTAGCAGCCGTACGAGGGACAGCAGCTTCGCTAGCCGGAGTATCCTCAGCGCTCGTCCCGCGTGAAGAATTTGAAAGCTCTCACTAAAGTCCTGTCAACACAAACCAATCACATTAGACACAACACAAGAAACAAATGACGCTCTAACTCCAGAGCATCATAGAAACGAAGTCAACGCTGTTTTTACAGTCGAAATGTAAACATGCACTTGCTGACATTGAAAGTCTTAAGATATCAGCCAAAGAAAAGTGCTGAAGCGTAATTAATTAATTAAACATGTAATAATTATGTATTTTTTGTTAATTTACAATTTCAGAACATATTCCCTTGTTTCCAGTGAGGTACTAAGTATTTTATTAAGAAGCTTACAATAATGTATAAAAAGTCTCTATATAGATAATAGCATGTGACTTTTTATCATTAGTTTCTTTCAATTTACTTTGCTTGTTATAGTGTCTGTTACATAAGAAAATATGAAACAATTTGGTCGTGTTGTATTATAATTTTGTTTGAAATAAATAATAACCCAAGTGCGTGTCATCAATATGAGTTGGTACATCTGAAAAGAATAGTGTCCATATTGAAAATGAGCATGTTAATGGAAAGCATAATAATATTTATAAATCATGCTGTGCATATAAACAAAATTGGACCAAAATCAAGAATACATTAAGGAGTAATACAGAAGAAGACGTGCATACCAATTATAAACACCTATACACGTAAAAGAATATCTTAGAACAAGATAAGAGAGTTAAAGAGCTTATCTGTAGAAACAAAGATTTGTATTATCAACATAGTGTGCAAGTTTATAGAGCTTGTGTGTAGAGTTAGAAAAGTGCTCATTAGAAAGTTTGTGGCATTCAGAAAAGGGTTCAGCAGCCCATACGATCCGATCACCTTCGATATTTGAACAGACCAGCTCTTAGGGCCAAGATGTTAACACAAATACAATCATATGGGTTACTAATGACATTTAACGTGCAGATAATAAAGTACACTGTGCTAGAAATAATAAAAGTAATAAAACAAGGAATTGGAAATGGATCTAAAGTGCTCCGGTCAAACCTTTTTTTCTTAGACCCTTAAAATACGAGATACTAAATCGAACACACGATGGCGCCTTGGACGTTCTCGTGGCGGTTGGGTAAGAATCACAATGAGAAACAAATACCAAAAATAACAACAAAACTATTTGCTATAAAACAAAGTAACACCCAAGCTGAAACAGAATCAACAACATAAAAGACAGATTTAAAACTAGTAATAGAACAACACGGCCAAATTGCAACGTACGTTTACCTGGTTGAAGATCAAGAATATATAATCTAGTGGTATACTAGAGATGAGGTCTAGGAAGAACCATGTCCTCAAATAGTGCTTCGCTATTAACTTGGGATCTAATATCACTTGTTCTGCATTATCTTGCTGCATAATTCCTGGAAAGAAATAGAAAGTCGCATTACAATAAACTCACGCAGGAATCTATTAAACAAAACCATAAACATGGATTCAAAGAAAACCCACATCGAAGCTATCAAAGAAGGTGATTAATCCACTTGATACTTTCATTCTAGTTTTTCTGACATAATTTATATGAGAATTAACGAAATTGCATAACATAGACGGAATTCGCATATTGTATACCTATGTAAACTTTGCAACATCTTTGACACAGTTTATCGTCAAGATCAGGAATTTTTAATTCCAGGTACTGATGGCCAAGAATTCTAACCAGAGAGTATGGCTTGCCACTTAATGCCCATGACCAGAATTCAACGCGACAGCTTACATGACTGTACTAAATACACAGCAAGTAGGTACCTGCTGAAGACAGAGCGTCTTCAGTAGATTCGATGTGGTCTTTATCAAAAATTGAAAATAACTCGCCTGTTCTAAAATTAACAACGATATCTATAAGGAATATAGTGTCGGAAAGACAATTGAAGGCTATCCATCGCGTGCTGAGGTCGTCGTTGAAGAAGGAGATGGCGACGGGCAGGATTATCAGGTTGGCCACCAGCAGCAATAACATACAGAGGTCCCAGTAGAACCTGCAACAACAAAACAAGGAGTATGAGTCAAAGTTTAAATATTTTATTGCATTTGAGTAGGTAGGTCCTACACTGGGTACATTTATACGAGACCTGTATAAATGTACCCAGTGTAGGACCTACCTACTGTTGTAATTGAATCAGTCCCCTAATGTCCAATTCCCAGATTGTCAAATTTTCAAAAAGACCAATTCACAAAATGTCTAATTCCCAGATTGACCAATTCCCATAACACGTTGAGCACTTCGACATTTGGGAATTGGACATTTTGAATTTGGGAGTTGGACAATTTTCAAACAAATTAGGACATTCTGGGACTGATCGATGTAATTTTAGGTTTCTTACACCCATTAGTCCGGAAAAAATCGGCAAACCATACAACCCAAACAAAATAAACATTTATACTTAAGCGGTTCACTTAGAAATGGTATTAGTAATTTTTTGTATTATTTACTTATCATGCTGGCAGCGATCTGGGGGACATCTAACAAGATTTTACATGACTTATGTTTCCCCAAGAATTACTCCCCTCAAACTATTTGCATGGAAACTTTACGCAACAGTTATTGCGTTAATGATATATAATTTTCTGGGCATATTTGTTCTATGATTTACATAACTAGGTCATAATTCTTAAATTGATCTATAAACGGGTATTGCTCTGACTTAAGTACACTCAATATTTGCGCCACACATCCTTGGCCAAATAACTTTTATTGTAGTATCAGTATCACATGTATTTTAAAGTTCTTGTGTAATTATTAATATAGCAAGTACATGTTATGCGGAGGTGTCGCCAAGAATTTAGTGTTCATCGTAAAGTATGTTTTTGCTACCACTTGCCTTCTAAACTTTGGCAGGAAACGGCAAACTTTCCATTTGATACATGCAGCAACATTATTCACAGTGTACTAACGATCGAACAAAGTTTACAGAAAGTGCAGAAGTATGCAGACGCTGAAGAAGACCACATTTGTTTTAAGTTTATGTTGAAATTTAAAGACGAAAAATTTGTTCACACTTCATGTTTAGAAGTCAATTTGATGATTATGTAAAACGACAAATCTATGTACTTAACTTATAACAAAGTATAACTACAACAGTTTTATTTATTTTGACATATCGCTATAGTTGCATGCGTCATGGTTACTAGTTAGTTTTAGACTGAACGAGTAAGATTTCAGATTAGTAATAAACATAGAGTTAGGATCTCTTTGGTTGGCGGCCGCGTCCCCTTAGCACGCGCCACCAAAGAGATTCGAAACTTCTTGGTAATAAATGAGTTTCTTAAACGAATCTCATCAAGACGAAACAACTTTCGAGTATCCACTCAACTACATAGTCGCATCAACTCGAGTTACTTGATGTGAGATGGATAGAGTCGATTTGGTGGAATGATTTCATTGGTATTGTTCAGTGGCTTGCATCACTAGTAGGAAGCTGGTAACACAGTGACTGATGGTAGCACAGGACGGTCAACACAATTATCCAATAAAGCCACGATTGAGATCGCAGTTGCGCGTGAAATGACCTCATCTGTCGTTTAATCTGATCACCTGCATTGCATCGCTTATATGACTTATGCACACGGAATTGAGTTGTATAGGTACCTGTTAATATGCAGTGGTACTTATTATATTAGGTATGTTCTTTAGTAACTTATTTGGGTTCCCTACCGTGTCTTTATTCCACACAGGATCCTAATTTGGAACTTAGACCAATATAACTTTTTGGCTTTATAGTGTAACAAATAATCGTGATCATGTTTCTGATGTTTAGAGTTCTGTCAAAACGCATACCAACCCATAAGCTTTATGTCTTTTTGTATGTCTATATTATAATGAATCTTGCACGCGAATAATAGCGCGAAAATGTAATTTATAGCTACGCTAATATGCACTAAACTTATTCAGTCTCTCTTTAGCGGATAATCTCAAAACTGCTTGACCGATTGGGCTGTGGAACATTTAATTAGGTAAATTTGCCTGGCAATCATTTAAAAAACCTCTACCTATTTTTAACCTATTTTTAAATATACTCCTCTACCCGTTTTAAGTCTTAAAGTCTAAGTTCGTTCGTCTAGTCGATCAACTCGGAAAAATCCGCTTCTTTGTAAGGACTGTTAGATCGATAGATCTAACAATTTAGAATCGAAAACCTGGAATATTTATTGAAAACCTGCACATTGTGTATTCGACGTTCATTTTGATGACTTAGAGTAAGTAAGTTTTAATAAACACAATTTTATAACAGTTTTCATGCTTCATAAAGGCAACCCTAGAGCACCAGGGCGGGTGCTCGTTCAAGGCACTAAAGCACACTTTAAAAAAAACGTTAACAATATCTATCTCGTCAGCTGTGAAGCTTAAAAGTAGCGTAATAAAAGTGAAGCTTAGCTCGGCTCAGCTTTATAACGTGAAACCCGCTATTCACTCAGCCGGCAGTATGTCAGTTTCATAAAGAGGTAAATGGGCGGTAATTTCCCAAAATAAACCAGAAAAATAACAACAGCAAGTTTCCTGTCAGGGCGGCTGTACTACACAATAGAGAGGCGAGGATTCTTGTGAACCGTTTACATTGATTGGCAGCCGTTGTGTACAATCGGTAGTAGGTAAAAAGGATTTATTACCAGTTAGGTCCAATACGCGATTGGTCAATATGCAAACCAGAGAGTTGTTAGTATACATAGAGCGCGCGTTAGCAAGTCTGAACTGTAAGCACGGGTCTGAAAAGTCTCGAAATTTTCGGGGTGACGCTACTAGTCACAACACGTCAGTATCGCTGATTGTTGCTCTCGCCGATATTTATTTAGATTTGG
Source organism: Metalampra italica (assembly GCA_949699065.1). NCBI lineage: Eukaryota > Metazoa > Arthropoda > Insecta > Lepidoptera > Oecophoridae > Metalampra > Metalampra italica. Next base: position 6,647,595 of record OX452986.1, read on the forward strand.
AGTAATCATAGTGAAATGTGCAGTGCCAAGCTGTAAACACGATTCACGGAAAAGAACGATCTAGAAAAAATCTATATAGAAGCGTCCATAGAACACCTGCTTACACTTGGCACAATGGGCAATGAGCGATGCGCGCGCTCTATAGCTAGTGTATACTAACTCTATGATGCAAACTTGCTTGCGTGTTCAATGAATTTTAAGTTCAAGGACTTCTTTATCTGTATGTAATGCAGTTTTATGATTGTTCACACTGACAATCTAAAATTCTATGATTATTATAATAGTATGCCAAGTGGGGGCAGGCTACAACAGTCGCAGAATCGATGGCCACTCGTGTAGACAAACTCTGGAGTGAAGAGCACATCAGTGGAGGTCTGATGATGATGATTGTAATAATAAAGACGTAAGTTTTAAACGATTTGAATGGACGAGTTCTCAAGTAAAAACCAAAAGCACGCATAGGTTTTGTTAAATGTACACATTTAATTGGAGGCCTCTGCGACGGCTTGCGTCCAGGTGGAGCAACGATAAACGTAATTTTAAGTAAAGTTATAACGCAAAATGAAGTTGCTAAAGAGGCTCAAGAAATACAATCCGTATTGGAGATAATATAAATAATTGAAACTCAAGTAATAAATAAAGGAAAGTCTTATGATTCTGGTATTAAAGAAAATACGTCCAGAATAAAACATATAAGATTTATAAACCTTACTCGTACCCACTCGTACCCAAATAAGAAAAAAAATCCCACACAAATGTTACTTCATCCAATATTCCATCAAATGGGAACCGACATATCCGCAACAGTCCAAGCCTACGTAACACAATTTTCACAATGACTCAAATAAATAACGAAACCGAAATTGATATTTCTGTTTGGTCTACCAATGCGACCATCCCAAAAACCAATACTGCGGAATACTTTATCAACCTACTTTTCGGTAAGGAAGGGCAAACATCACAAATGCGTCGTTTTTAACGAGAGGAATACACACTACCCATAACCCAACAGTACTTTGCTGTCATGTTAACTAATGCAATATTATTGAATCGTTTCTGACTGAAATATGAAATGTATTAAAATAGTTTTTATTGAGGAACGTTTTAGAATTCCCAAAAATAATATCTACTCTTCTAACCACAACGGCTCGGGTGTGGTGGCGTGCATTCATCATCATCACATCCGCCGAAATACGTCCGCTTTTGGACAAAGACCTGCCCCAAAGATCTCCACAATGACTGCGCTCTCCGCATCCAGTTACTTAGTTCCCGGGACTTTGACCAGATTGTCTGTCAATCTTGTGGCAGGCTTGCCTACAGTAAGTCTTTCGGTGCGCGGTTGCCACTGTCTGCCCTAAAAGGCCGTCAGTTCTGCAAGTGATGTGCTCTGCCCGCTGTCAATTATTGTCAGGTTTGGAAATCTCCGAGCTATGCCGCGAATCTCTTCATTCCTGATTCGTAGAGAAACTATGAGCAAAGCTCTCTCTGTTGCCCTTTGGTTGATCTTTTATTGCACTTGAGTAGTTAACTTGCACATTAGCACATAATTTTTTTGACACCACCGTTTCCTAGAAAAAGAATTGTCATTCAAATAATCGTCTTATTTCATCATCTTTCATCTTTCTTAGTCCCAACTGATTTTACTGTGTCTAGATTGCAATGTTTTGTGTAGTCTATTTTACATCAACATAGGCAGGTGCCGTCGTGTCTGCCCACAATAACAGACCCCTACAGCTGGAACCTGCCCGCGAGCCGAAATGAAATTTAAATGAACCTCCCGGGAGTCATCTCGCAAACACCTTAGGAGGTCAAAGGTGAAATTCGGCGGGATTACGCATAAAAGTTAGGTTAGATTGGTTACACTAATAAATAAGAAGATCCCATTCACATCCCATTAATATGTTATGAGATCGGAAATGTAATTTCGTAGACACAGATGCGTAAGTCAGCAGGATGTTATGGAAAAAATAACTACCTATCAGAGGATTTGACACCGAAGTTATAACTTTACTGAACCAGAAACTTCTAGAAAAATCAGTTCAAAGTAGTTCAAAGCTTCCAATTTGCATTTATAATAATATTCGTTAGGTACCTACATTATTTATTTGCTAATCATAAGGTTTACTGTGAGAAATCTGAAGAGTGATTTGATTCTAACCTATTTAAACAGAACACTGTGTACAAGCTTCAGGTGCTTCGTGGTCTCAATGTGAGTTTCCTTACTGTTCCACCTGCTGCCTTATTGCCTCAGTTAATGCAACTTTTATTTGACTACTCGCAGGAACTGAGATTATATTTTCGTTTTTATTGCTCAGGAGTCCATTTATATTTTTGCATATCGTTTGCTTCTTCGTATCTTCCTTTAATTCTACTTTAGTATTATGGCAGTTTTAACATCATAATCTTGAGCTACTCTTTTAAATGCTTGTAAAAAGACTGGCCCAATAGGCCTTCAATAGGAATTCTTAGCTTCCTTGACCGCTTTCGGCTACCTTCATATGTTTTTCGTTCATTATGCAGGGTTTGATGTTACGCCTACTCGTCTACCTTTCTCTCTATAAATCTACTGTTTCAACAGCAGGTTCTGCTTTACAGATGTGTCCTGCCCGTTACGACTTCAGCTGAAAAATCCGCTAACATTTCCTTTCGACTAAAGTCACATACCTACTCGTAAATGTTTATTTCCTTTCTAACAATGTGAAAGCATGACTTAATTTAGTCTCCTTTGTTACGGTTTCGTTACTTTGTTGGGAGTTAGGAAATACAACAGCTGTTTAGCGGTACGTTCTAGTTTTTTTCCTTAATTTCAGACTTAGTCCTCAATGTTACAACTTAGGTTTTCTTAACATTGTCTTTACCCGTTATGATAGTGAAAAATAGTTATGAAAACAGAACAGGAAATTCAGAAGTATTTTGCATCATCTTGTTCTATAGTTGTCTTATTCACAACCTATTTATTGCTACTTATTAGTATTCACTCAATTTTCTTTATTTTGTCAGTGGATCAAATTGGTATTTCAGTATTCCCAATCGAATGATTGAATTAGGTAGTGACCGAGTTATGATCTATCATTTGATGGCTCAGTGCACATTGCAAACGCATTATCTCTATTATGCCTATCTGCACCTAATTATACCCGGATATTGTCTGAATTAACATTGATGTTATGTTTATTGGTTTATTGCAGATGTTGCATTGACGTCATGCATATTGCTGATGTAATTATTACTTTGTTATTTCCAAATGCAATTGGATCGCAATTCATAACAAGCTTTTGTTAGTTAAATAGGTACGTAGGTATGTATTCGGTGGTTCGGGGTTAAACTTTTATGATTCTCACTGGGATTATTCTATGCTAATAAAATTTTACAGTTGAGAAGGCAAACATTATTAAAGTCGCTACATTGACTGACTCCAACTCAGTCGCAATATTTTAATATATAGGCACTTATTAATAATTGATTTAATTGGAAACCACTTTAAAGTATGTTTTTAAATAATAATAATTGCCTTTTTTGTATAAATATATACGGCTAGGTAGGTATCATGAAGGCAATAAAGTTAAAATTTATTTCATTCCGTATGGCAGAATATCACGGTACAAGTATGGCTACATGACTTAATTAACCTTAATTCGATGCATTTACGTATTGTGATTTACTGACAATTTGTATTATTACTATAATAAAAATTATAACCACATAATTAAAGGTAGGATACATAAATGTACTTTCGTAGTCAATAAGCTACAGTTTTTAAGTAAGTAGGTACTTATATTGTCATTGTCATACACAGCACACTTTGCGATGAAAGCAAGCTTCGTTGGAGAATCTATATTATTTGGAGAATAATTTTAATGCAATCTAATCAGACCAATCCTCACTGTTTTTGCACCACTGGGACTATTTGTAGACTGTTAATGGTTTGAAAGTTTCTGAAGTTTGTAAATACACTTTGCTAAGGCTTTATTGTACAAAAATTAACCAGAACAATAACAAACAATAGTAGAATATTGTAAAAACTCGGACTTATTTACACTACTTTTCTAGTGACCTTATAGTATAACCAGAAACTCTACTTTTAGATTGGTGACCTCATAAAATCCTTTACCCTGCTCACAAAGAACAACACATATAAATAATACTACACTTAAGACTCACCTAATACATTAAGGACCTCAACGCCTCTGCTCATCCCCTTAGCTCGAGACAAAGGCAAGATTAACGAACGCATCACGTGACACTGGGGCCTTAATCAGAAGCATTAAGACGCTGATTGCCGCCATTACGGCTCATGGAATTTTTAACACAGGTTCCGGAATATCCACTAGGCTATTTGAGACGTCGTTAAAGGAAATGGTCCATCGGGTAATAGCTGAAACCTGATGGCTTATTTTGTGACTTAGCTTTTATAGCTGAATATTTAGTATTCAGAATTAGAGACGGCAGGTGACTAATTAATTAACCTGTAACTGGCACTGATAAGGGAAGCTTTCAAATCCGAACTCTCCAAAATGGACAAAAAAAATATGTTTGGACAAATTGACACACGGCTGTTTAGTCCCAAACTAAGCCGAAGCTTGTGTATGGTACTCAACAACCGATAAACATACATAAATACTTAAATACATACAAACACACAGAGCTCATCACACAAATGTTGGTCCCGGGTGGGAATCGAACCCACGACCTTTGGCGCTGGTCACTACCACTACGCCCCAACAGGCCAGTCGACTTTCCAGAAATGCGAAGCTGGTGATTCTGAAGGCATATAATCTAGTTGACGAATGCCTGTCTGTCGCGGATTTTTTTCGTGGCTAAATTATCTTGTTGCGTTGGCTACAGTTACTAGCAATTAGAAAGTTTCATCTCGAGTTTGCAAAAATCAGTTACGGTAAGTCGGAAGGTGCACTCCAACCGCATGTGGGTGGAGTCCCCGCGGCGTGCACATTATGCAGTTAGTCAGTTTGCAGTCCGATTAATCCGAGCCAACGTGGCGTTTAGCTCAACTTGTCAGTTAGATTAACCTTTGTGTTTGAGGTAAACGCCAACTGTGTCATACCATGCGGGTAATGCTATCAGCATTACCTACCTACATTGCAAATTACCGAAATTTTACATAGGTAGGTACCTATATTTATAGGTAAATTACTTAGATATTTAAAAATGATGAGTGAATTCGCCTCATATTCGTGAGGTCAATAACAGTTTTTCGGAACTTAACTTAAATACGGTTTCTTAATCCTATAACATACTACCGCAACGGCTTTTTGAAAACAAAAAGAAATGATTATGAAGCCGCTTAAAAAAGTTTGTTAGATCTATTTCCTGAAAATCGATATTTTCCTTTTTTATATATTTCATGGATACCTATCATATTACACCACTGCGAAAATTAAAAATATAACTACAGAAGAAGATAAGTATGAGCTAGTCCCTTATTTTTGCTCTAAAAGTGAAAACTGTCACTGTTAAGGGTATTTTTGTGTTAACTGTACCTTTCACATTACCACAGAGTATGACATTACGTAATTTTATTTTTCATTACTCATAATCTGAAAGAAGGTCTGAAGTTGCCTGAGTAGCGGGTTGAAAGTAATACATCTCAGCCCTAGGGAGAATCGCTTTCAACTGACAGCTGTCAAATTGTATAAAAAAAACTAGTACTATTTTGACATTTCTATTGGACCTTGTTCCTACTGTCTATACAGCCACTCAATTACAGCGCGATGTAAAATTGAATTAACTATAAAGCTATGTAATAATTAAAGAATATATATTTTAAAATGACTTTATTATAATTATTACTGTCAACTATTTCTTTAAAATAACATAGATTGGGAAAAATATTTATAATTTTTTCAATGATTTATATGAAAAATAATGGCAGAATAGCTGGCCGGCCACTGAAAAAAAAAACAAAATAGACGGGAAAGCGGCAATCCGATCTTCTTTTGTTTTTCGAGTTGTAGAGTTTTGTTTATACTTCCGTATAGCAGAGATTTGTATTAACACTCATTTTATGTTTTTGTTTTACTTTCAGTGTATTCTTAATGAAAAGCACAGTGTTTCCCTCGGGTTCAAGACTTATTTAGAGGTCCCTCGAACTATTGGCTACGCGTTACGCAACGGGCGCCAAACCCCGTCTCGGGACTTAAATAAGTTACTTTCACCCCTGGGGTAACAATGTACTATTAAACCCCTAAGAGGTGGGATTCTGTTCAAAATCACAGCAGCTAGCAGTCCAATAACTATTTGCATTGATTTTTAAATAAGTACTTAAAATAACTTTATTTTAATTATTTTAATTATTATAGTTAATTTTAAAAAGGTACATACCTATTTAGTGTGCCTACAAAGTAAATAGCGCCATCTAGCGGCGAGTAGTAAGCACTATTTTGAACTAATGATTATTATTAATTTAGATTATTGTAAATGTAAATAACGCAAAACTTTCTTAAAACATTAGGCACCTACTTCTTTCCAAATAACTACAGAACAATCAAACAATTAATTCTAAGCCCACTTTCTAAAGTCCTCAGATTCTTTCATAAAATATTATTTTCTATTCCGAAGACATCACATAAAAACATTATTTTCTGAATATCTATTCGTCCCTCGCATTTTAAAATGCCAAGGAGAAGTTTTCCTGACCTTTGGAAGGGATGTCATTAGAATTGCTACCGGAATATTCAAACGATGACAAATTACTTTTTGCTATTATCTGTTGCAAAATGTCTACCTACCTAATAAATTATATGTTGTTCCTATTCTTTCTTCAATAATAATTATCTACTGTACTCTTGTGTAATCTGTGGTAAAAATAAATTGTATTATATGTATAATTAATTACTTTAAAAACAATGCGTTATTCACTGGTTAGTCATGTGACTCACATTGACGCTTTCTATCACCTTCAGATACGAATTAGGTCAAATAGTCTGCTACCTACTGACAAACCCGGCTCTGTTTAAACGATCCTGCTAATGGACAGTAGATTTAGATTTGTAGTACAGTCGACCGCACGTCAGTGGAAACACTTTGACCTTGGGCTGGCCTAGCCTATTAGGGAGTTTCAATACTATGAGAGACCAGTTTATACTGACGTGCGGTCGACCGTCTGTACGTATAATTAGGTATGTAGGTATTCCTTAATTTTTTGGTTGTGCAAATTGCGGAATCGAAAGCAAATTCTTATAGTGTAATTAATTCAAAAATCTTAAAAATCACTGATTCAATAACTTTGTGGAATTTGCCGATAGATGAAAGTTTCGCCTAATATTACATTCGTGTCTACGAAAGCCTGCTAGTCCAATATTTAATCCATCCATTTTTCGTATTTTTCACGGAAAAGATATTAACCTGAAATTTCCCCACGATCGCTACATAATTTTATATATTACGTAATATTATATTCCAAACACTTCCATCGGTCCATTCGTGTATTTGGGTTATCCGGCGGACAAACAGACAAAAAAGCTTTGCCATCCTTAATTTTATTTTTGGACGAAATCAAAAACTAATACTTAGTTAAATCAAGCCTACTCCCAAAATAACTAAAGCGCTGTTTTTGTAGGTATTCTTTATAGAAATAGCGCTAAATATAAAGAGTGAACATTCGAGTAATTTGACTCAGTACTTTGACAATAGTCGTTGAGACCTGGCTATATACATAGCTACGGCAGAATCATGTCGTCGAGAGGCCTCGGTCTGGCTAAGTGTGCTTTGTAACATGATCAAAAGCCGACACAGACCGCCTGCCTATGTTTATCTATACTTTACTATACCTATAGGTCACTTACCTTTTACACTGGTATAGTTCCAGTGGCTTGTTTGTTGGCGGCTGTGTGAAGTTGGCAGATTTTTGCGCAATGACTAATTTTAGGTGTCAAAGGGGAGCTGTGCGGGGTTCAATAGAGACGCTCATTAAATTTCAAGAAATAGTTCATTGATTCAACATCTAATCAAACTCACAAGTTTTTGGACAACTCTATGTATCACACTATCTCGCTATTAGATATTATAGACTCTCAGCGACGTACAAACAATCTAATCTGTGAGTGATTATATTCATTCAGCCGCCAAGAAATTTCGCGGGGACTATAATGGCTGCTATTTATGTGGCTACTTAGTTTACGCCATTTTAGCGCTGAAGGCTATGGCGACTAGGGACAAGTGTCTCTGGAACTAAACTTCAAGCTTCAAGTGAGGGGGAAAAAGAGTTTAGTTTTTACTTTGATACTACCAAGTTTCAGGTAAATCGGTTTAGTAGTCAGAAAGACAGGCAGACTGACAAGAAAACATGTTTAAGTATTTATTTGTCTTTTACATGACCCATACAATTAATAGAATAGGCTTAACAAGCAAGTATTCTCTGACAAAACTGTTCCGTGTTTATCCGGAAAGAACTGGGATATGATGTTAGAAAACTTTAAATTTTAATACCAAACCTATATTAAAATAACTTTTTTATTTATTGTGCGGACTCGCGGCCAGCACACACTACAGCCACAGCATATAAATATTTCATTTCAAACAGAAACTATACCCATGTATTTTACCAAATGCTACTTCTATCTAAGTTTAAAAGCCAGCTTTCAAATATTTTTGCGCTTTACGGCATAAAACTAGTTTAAATTTAAACAGCAACAAACTTTCAATTCGCAACTTATGTATTTCCTTTAAAATGGAAAATGGGTTTTCCTTGTTTCGCGGTAGCTTTCTCGGAGGTAACTTTAAAATGAACTTTAGAGAGTTCTCATCTTGTTAGTAGACATTTAAAAACTTTTAATTCATAATTGGTCATAATTTAAACTACCTACTAGTTAAGTACTGTGGTCTGTGGTGATACGCGAATCATCTCTGTGCAATAAGATTAGTAGGTAGTTATCTATAATTAATAGTGCAGTGGAAAAAATATATTCTCCTATACATACATCGGTATATGTAGTCGGGGCTCCAACTGCAAATGTGAGTTCGCAAAATAAGTAATAACTATAACAAATTAAAGATTTTCAGATTTTTCCTTTACTTGCGTCGTGAGATCTTGCTTCTTGCTACATGTTCTAGATCTATGTTACGGGAAGTACCCATTAATGGTCGGGGCAGACCACAGAACACAGAAAAAGCTCGCTACGCTCCCAGTAATCTGTGGGGCAGACCAAGCGGAAAGCTCGCGCACTTTTTGACGTCATTGTCAAATGAACCATATCACTATAACCTAAAGAACAAAATCGTAAAATGACTTATGCACGTTGGCGTCGCCCGCGCTTGAGGTCATTCATACGATTTTGTTATTTAGGTTACAGTGATACGGTTCATTTGACTATGACGTCAAAAAGTGCGAGAGCAAATTTCCGCTTGGTCTGCCTCAACCCTAAGGTTTTGATTTGTTTCCGAGTATCAAAATATGTGACATAAATGGCCGTATCTTTTGATTACATTGACTTACAAGCTTGAATTTTTTACACCTCCGAGGGATTGATAGAACTTAGTATTTGACCTAATTACAACTGTATACCTCAACCCCATCATTAGAAAAAGGGTCTGACTGACGAACGGACACCAAAGTGATCCTAAGGGTTCCGTTTTATAAAAAAAGTGACATTGAAACAACAATTTGCTAGTTTGGGACACCTCTGTAAAACAGGGTAGAGGAAAATTTACGTGTCGACGTTGGCGGAGGTTCGAGGGGCCTCGTGGTGGACTCGAGAGGAGCTCTCGAGTTGGGCCTCGTCTCGCCACCTGTACGTGTCTGCAGCGACTTTTTTCACGACTTCACCCTGGCTATTGTTCAGATCAAGAGTATTCTAATTCTAACGTGGAAGAAGTATATTAAAATTTAAAAATACAGATTGGGACACAACACAACGCGCTACTATTCTAAAAAATTCCGATTGTGTTGTTTGCTTTTTTTGGCCCAAAATGCTCCCAAATGAACTTTGATAATACTTTAAATCAATGCCAAGCTACGGATATCAGCTGATCAGGGCCAATGACACTGTCAATTGTAACGATTAGAAGGCCACTAAAAATTTAACGATTAACAACTAAATTAAATTTAACATCATAATAAATTAAAATTATGGAAATGCTGTGTCATTGTAAAGTAGCCCGGGTTCTATCAAGCAGAAAAAAAGCCAAAGAGCTATTCCTTTGAGTGGTTGAGGAGAAGAATAACAACAGACTACAGATTTCAGAAACAAGTAACAATGCTAAAGTTTGGTTTTAAAAAATATAAAAGAAAATAAAATATCGCATCACACAACTAGTTGCGCCATCTATCGTGGTTCGTGGGAAACCCTAAATTTATAAGTTTATTTAACTACGACGATGCCTGTATTGTCTTAGATTAAGGCATGAATATAGCCTTGACTGGCGTGGTAAATTTTTTATTGGCATGCAAAATGCTACTGTTGAGCACTATTTTATGAATATAAAGTTTTTTCCGAGTTAGGTACCTGAAACGGCAATATTCTTATTATAAGTAAATTATTGCATAATGTAAGTATAAGAATTCATTGGCATTCATTCATTTGTAAATGTTCTCGCCTAGACAAATACTATGACGACAAGCGTGACTGGAGCTTTAGAACGATTCGTGCTAAAATTATCTCCAAGATCATTGGACGTTTCCCTCGGAAACGTGTCAAGGGATGTTTGGGTTATTTAACTTATTTATTATTTAAAAAGGAAAACATAAAACAATTACTTAGCTACGTTAGACATTTCTTTTACCGGCCTCTTAGGGTAAAGTAGGTATTAAAATAACATAGCAGTCGTAACGGTTAGTATAGTGCTAAATATGACATAGAAGTTATAATATGAATTCGTATATTTAGGTTCCTTCATAAATCAACTTACGCAAAAAAAATAATCTTTGAGCAAATTCCAATTTAGTTAAGCGGAGTGGCGTAAACCGACCCGTTATGTGTGTCGGGGATAAACAAATGGTATTTAATCGTGTTTATGGGGTTTATTCGTGATAAGCAAGACTAATGGTGGAATAAACACCAGCCGAGCAACCGAGGATAGCAGCCGTTTGAAAAATGTATTTGTCTGAACCGCCAAGTAAAAGCTTGGCGACTTTGCAAGATAGGATTGTTTACCCGTCATACATTTTGACCAATAGAAATAAAGATTAAGTTTGTTTAAAATTACTGAAAATTACAAATATTTTATATAGAAGTCCAAACCGTTTTCAGGGTTCTGTCAAATCAAAACCCTATAAAACAGCGAAGTCTATGTCTAACTCGAAACCTAATCGTTGGAACATGTATGTCATCATGCCAGTAAATATTAGGTAAAATTAGATTGGATAAAATTGATCACTGATAGGAAAATTATAGAAAGTAATTGTGTAAATAAATATATTATCTTTTTAATAGGTATACGTTTTTAAGACGGAATAGGAAACTTGTAAATGTTTGTGTACAACAACAAGGGGAGGCGAGTTCACGGTCCTCGAAGGCAACAGTAATGGAGCAGATGATATTCCACCTGTAATTGTTGATGGGGCACCATTGAGACGCTTCTCAAGTTTTAAATACCTCGGACACATTGACCGAGGATCTGAAAGACGATCAGGCTATTTAAAGAGAGCGTAGAGCACTGTCAGTTCGAGGTAACATTATGTCAATCTTTTTGCATAAGTCGCCTATGGTTCAATTTTACACAAATGGCTGGTTAAAATGTCTGGGTAAAAATGTATGTTTCAACTTTACACAAATGGCTGGGTAAAAATGTATGGTTCAACTTTACCCAAATGGCTGGTTCAAATGGTTGGGTAAAAATGTATGGTTCAACTTTACACAGTGTTCTGCGAATTCAGTACAATTTGTCTAGTTGAACATTTAGGTAAGTATAATTTCACCCAAAAAGCGGAGATACAAGCGTTCAAAATGATCTGAAATGTATAAATAAGGGCCATCGACCCACTTATTTTGCCATAGGTACAGTAAATTCTGGAAATTTACATAAAGTGTAACACACGAGGTCATGAAATTGAATGATCCGTACCTACTCACACTGTCACTTAAATAATAAAAACTCCCCGTAGATTTCATCCAAATTTACTTTAGTGTTATCGAGGCACCTTCGCAATGTGTCGGTCGTAAAATAAATAGTACGAGGCATGCATAATGCACGTACAGCTTCGAATACGAATCGTTCGCGCGCCTCCAGTGAAAGATAACTTATTTCGCTTCGCCGAACACGCTCCCTGATTTATACGTAATACAAATATTTGTTGAAATTTTAGTTCGCCGCGAAATTTTTCGTAATTCGAAAGAGGTGAAGAAACATACGCTTTCAGAGTTTTCGCTTGTTTTTGAATGAATAAAAACTACTTATTCCAAAATGCAGACAATCTGTAGAATTCAAAGTGTTGACTACCATACTTTAAAGCCAAAGTTATTGAATGACTTTTCTGTTAACCGTAGAACAGATAGGTTTTTAGAGACTCAGGTTCTTCTGCACCCATATTCTGGCTGCGTAAAGCATACTCAGACTTAACTCAATATAATGGTTTACTATGATATAGGTAGAGGTGAATCTCAAACTTCAAAACGACCTCCAATACCAATATTAATATGTCCGTCCCTAACAATGTATTTATTTTATTTTATGACTTTGGTGAGCTTACAGCTACATTACAAAATAATCAGTCAACTTAGAAACTAAACGCCAATGACAAGCTTAACATTTAAAAAGCAAGAGTGAAGTTGAATTGACATGTACATGTAGGTTTGATTTTTAATAGTACATTGTTAACCTAGGTGTGAAAGTAACTTATTTAAGTCCCGAGACGGGGTTTGGCGCCCGACGCGTAGCGAGGGCGCCAATAGTTCGAGGGACCTCTAAATAAGTCTTGAACCCGAGGGAAACACTGTGCTTTTCATTAAGAATACACTGAAAGTAAAAACAAAAACATAAAATGAGTGTTAATACAAATCTCTGCTATACGGAAGTATAAACAAAACTCTACAACTCGAAAAAACAAATGTAGATCGGATTGTCGCTTTCCTGTCTACTTTGTTTTTTTTTCTGTGACCGGCCATCTGCCATTATTTTTCATTTCCATCATTGAAAAAATTGTAAATATTTTGCCCAAATCTGTGTTATTTTAAAGAAATAGTTGACAGTAATAATTATAATAAAGTCATTTTAAAAAATATATTCTTTAATTATTACTTAACTTTATGTTATTTCAATTTTACATCGCGCTGTAATTGAGTGGCTGTATAGACAGTTGGAACATGGCCCAATAGAAATGTCAAAATAGTACTAGTTTTTTAAAATATAATTTGACAGCTGTCAGTTGAAAGCGATTCTCCCTAGGGCTTTTTTTTTATTTTAAATCTTTATTTTATCTAGGGACTTTTTTTTTTTTTTTAGGGACTTTTGTGTTCTCCACATGTCAGTCCCATCGTACCCTGACCAAGATTTACTGACGAGGCGACTCAAAAATATCATACAAAGATCGTGCCGCCACAGATGCCGGCTTGGACAAAATAGATGTATTACTTTCAACCCGCTCCTCAGGCAACTTCAGACCTACTTTCAGAGTATGAGTAATGAAAATTCTTAAATATAATTCTTCCATTAATTTTTGTCACTGAGTCATTTATTTCACAATTAATTATTTGCTGATTGCAAGATTTGATCTAATTTCAAAATGGCCATTCTAAACATAATAAGATATTTGAAAAAGTTACGTGTCCTGTCACAATATCTCATGCCCCACGTGTTTGCGTTAACGTGGTTAATTTATATTCTGATTCCAAACGAAGTACCGGCTGGTACCAACGGTTACGTAAGTAAGCTAAACGTAAGTACATTAAGCTCTTAGAAGTATACGCGGAATATTACCGCTGTTATGTTTATTGAATGTACTGTGGTGATTCTGGAAAACTCCTAGTTCCCCGTTATGTCAGTAGTACCATTGACTAGTACCATTGATGGTACAAGTGACACAACTTTGGATCTGTAGCAGGGTTGGAAAATATCACGATTTTTTCAAAAAAATCGTAATTCATTAACTTTTTCAAAAAAAACCAAAAAGATCGTGTTTTATTCGATTTTTTTGCTTGAGCCTTAAAAATTCACTGTAACGCTTTTGTTTGACGGCGGCGGCTAGCGGCTGGGAGATTTCCTTCGCTTTGTTTTGTTTGACACTCCAGTTCAATAAGATTAGTTCGGAAGAAACACAAGTTTCGTTCAATAAAATAGTTTTAAATAAATAAATAAATCGCTGTAATGTTTATTGAATGTACTGTGGTGATTCTGGAAAACTCCTAGTTCCCCGTTATGTCAGTAGTACCATTGACTAGTACCATTGATGGTACAAGTGACACAACTTTGAATCTGTAGCAGGGTTGGAAAATATCACGATTTTTTCAAAAAAATCGTAATTCATTAACTTTTTCAAAAAAAACCAAAAAGATCGTGTTTTATTCGATTTTTTTGCTTGAGCCTTAAAAATTCACTGTAACGCTTTTGTTTGACGGCGGCGGCTAGCGGCTGGGAGATTTCCTTCGCTTTGTTTTGTTTGACACTCCAGTTCAATAAGATTAGTTCGGAAGAAACACAAGTTTCGTTCAATAAAATAGTTTTAAATAAATAAATAAATCGCTGTAATGTTTATTGAATGTACTGTGGTGATTCTGGAAAACTCCTAGTTCCCCGTTAAGTCAGTAGTACCATTGACTAGACACTAATTTAGGATCTGTAGTACATTATGAATAATTGTTATATTTGCTAGTACCATCGGCTAAATTCAAACTTGCTGATTAAATGTATGACTGTAGAGGCAGAGTGTAGGAAGGCTAAGCGGGGAATGCTCCACAAAGATGTTTCGTGTACTTACGTAAGTATTTATAAGCAAATCGTACACGTACAGTAACTTGAAGTAAGTACCTACAGTATATTACCGCTATGATGTTTACTGAATGTGCTAGTGCTACTGTGGGGTTACTGGAAAACTCCTATAGTTCGACCAATTTTAAACTTGCTAAGTCGACCAAAGACCTTGTAAATGGTCACCGAAAGCGGCTAGATGAGGTACTCGCGATCGAGGGCTTGGGGCTTGAGGTGTTAGGGCCGGATTATGTCCAGCTGTAGACTTATTTATTATTAATGCTAATAAAGTTAAGTACAATAATCTTGATTAATAGTTATAAATTATTAATCTATGAAACCATTAATTAGATGCCTTTGTCAGTTTCTTGCAACTTCCTTCTGTTCACTGTAGGAAGCCTGTTCTGCTCGTACTAGCTTTGATTAATAGATTTTATACTTGTACATGGGAAACATTAATTAATAACAAGTCAAATAGGTACCTACTTATTTACATTTACCTTTAGCTAACAATAAGTGCGACGGTGAGTTCTTTTTCACGCAATCTCTATTTACAATAGTGAGCAAAATATTTAAAGATTACGTGTGCACTATGTACTTACGTTTATATTTAAAATTAAATTATAATTATTTTCAATTGGTTGGTGGTACAGCGGGAAGAGCCTGTCGCGTCGACCCCCGGCCGTGCCATGCACCAAAGGGTTTTTCTCAAAACTTAACTACAGTTACTGAATGCTCTGAAATCGTAAAGTAAGACATCGTGAGGAAACCTGCATACCGAAGAAGGAATTCTTAGGTGCATGTGAAGTCCACCAACCCGCACTACTAGTGTGGTGGACTCGTACGGTAGCCTAAAAGGCTGTAGATTTGAAGAATACAAAAGCGACAAACAAAAAAAACTCTTATACGTGGATTGGTATTTGGTTCCATTCTGCATATGTCTGGTAAATTGTATAGGCCTATGTATGAATTAAATGTTCTCCGTTCTGAGAACACTGAAATTGAATTTTGATATTTGAATAGACCACGTTTGGTTTAAGCCAGATTAAGCGTAAGCTTTTAAACAGCCGAATTGGGACGCCTATCACAACAAGCTTCTCACGGTCCGTTATGATCCGCTTAAAGTTCAGCTCAATGGACGCATTATGGACAATGTTAAACAGATTCAATCGGATTGGTTTGGGCGAGTTGGTCCGATATCGGGATATGATTTCAATAAGCGTTTAATGAGCAGTTAGCAACAAAAGTTGTACTTTTAAAGGCTTTTTATTTTACAACACAATTATGAGCGTAGAGAGGGGTATTAATTATCCTATATCGTAACTGGGATACGAATCAGGATTCCATTTTCTCTGTTCGGTGAGACTGGACCAGCTCCTGGTTGCGAACAGACAAAATGGAATAACAATATGTAAGATCGACAACTTTTTATTTCAAATACTTGTAACTATTAGGTACCTACCTTGCTTACTTAGATAATGTAGCTGGCTATATTATCTCGAAAACTACTTGTCATTGTCAGAAAAGAAAGAAGTAATTACATTGTTTTAAAAAACTTATTTTAAAGAAAGTGACCTGTGTTACCGATTCATTAAGATAAGGTTTATTATAAAACTTAAAAAAAAATTGAGATGAGAAATGGAAAATTAAATATAAAACCTTCGGAATTTAATTGTTCTACTGCTGCAGTTTCAACCACGGCAAAACCATAAAAATAATGCTTTGTAGACAAAATGGTCGTAAAATTTCGGCGACAATGTGGTTCATTGGAAAATCCAGCTTTCGTAAAACAGTTGGCGCTTCTATAAAATTTTCTACATTTTATTTTCAATGACACAGTTTTTGTATTTTAAACGGAGTATTATTATTTTCAAACTATTATTGGCCTAAAATGACTTTGTTTCCAGAGCCGCAAAACCCATTATAAAAAATATCGCTAGCTTAACCTGTTCCGTCCGTTTTGTTGATAGTGTTTTCCATTTAGATAATAATTTAAGCTTGTTTTTAAAAAGGTTATTACGGTACACCATAATGATTATTATGTGCGTACTAAATAGTTTTCGATTATAAAAAGTATGCAGATAGGGCGGGTTCACAGGCAGATAGCAGCGTCAATATTTAAGATTAGGTTCTTCTCACGAGACTTCACCGTGTGACCTTCCCTTTCCCTTCATGTTACATTTACGAAACCGTCACGGGGCGCAGTGGGGGTTGCATAGGTATATCGTTTCAAGAGATTGGGATGTAATAATAGAGCAAAAATATAGAGTAGATATACCTATGATTCACAAAGAAATTCTTAGTTATGAACAAAAGTCAGCAAAGCATGAGGTAGTGTTCACTGGGGAAGGCCTATGTCTAGTAGTGGACGTTGAAAGGCTGATATGTATGTATAGCGTACGTCCGTATACACCAACATTTCTTTGATAAAGTATTTGTTTCGAGGGATCTACTTACTACGGGCAGCTATACAGCTCTCTAGCCTAGGATTTGGTTTTAAATTAATTTTATGACCGTCACAAGCTTCTGCAAGCCTTTTCCAATATTCTCCAACTGTCACTTTTGAAAAAGTACTGGAAAATTGACCATTATGGGGAGAAGAGGACGAAACAGGCAAAATTTTTTTTCTTTCTTTCCTTGTTTTATTTTGCTAAGCTGAAATGTGTAATCACTGTTAATTATAAGTAGGTATCAGAATCCGAATAGGTATCAGAGGCAAACCTCTTGAACTGTTTGAGGACTATCTCAGGGAGAGGACACAGAGAGTTAAAATAGACCAGTGTATTAGTAACAGAGTAAGCGTAACGTATGGTGTCCCACAAGGGAGCGTACTGGGGCCGACTTTGTTTCTGGTTTATATAAACGACCTGTGTAACATAAAATTGGAAAATGGACGAGTCATCTCCTATGTTGACGATACCGCTATAGTGTTTACTGGAAAATCATGGGAGGAAGTTTGGAGGACAACTGAACTAGGAATGGCTAAGATCTCAGACTGGCTTGAGACTAACCTACTCACGTTAAATCCCAAGAAAACGAATTACATTTGTTTCTCTATATATAATAATTCGCAGCCGGTGAGCAATTTTAACATCAAAATACATAAGTGTCGGAATGCTGTAAATCAAAGCTGCACCTGCCCCAACATAGACAAGGTATCTTTCACCAAATACCTGGGAGTCATGATAGACCAACGTCTATCGTGGCACACACATATTGAGCAGGTAACTAATAGAACCAGAAAGCTAACTTGGATTTTTAAAACCCTTAGGGCTTCTTTCACCACTTCCTGATATTGTTACAGATAGTAATCTTAGTGATAAACTAATCTATCAGATAAATATGTGTGATAGACTACATAAAATTTAAAAGATATAGGCAAACATACCTGTGAAACCAAAAAAACTGGCTATCTGTCAGATAACCTGCAGATAGGGTATCTGGGACTTTATCAGCATGCGGTGGAAGAGGCCCTTAGACATGTAGCTTCAGCTGATTTACTTAAAAATATTTACGTTGCTCTGGCTCAATCTGTCATTTCATACTGCATAACAATCTGGGGAGGGGCTTTCAAAACGAAGTTTATCGAAGTAGAGAGGGCTCAGCGATTATTATTGAAAGTTATCCACTTTAAACCATTTAAATTTCCCACTGACATGCTTTACTCAATCTGCGGGACACTATCGGTTAGAAAACTATATGTACTTAATATAACCCTCAGAATGCATAAGAATCTCCAATACGACCCGAGTACTCTTATATCCAGAAGAGTAATTAATAATATTGCCCCACTACACATAACCAAAACTACTTTTGCTTCACACCAATATAAAAAACAATCAGCTTACCTGTATAATAAAATTAATAAAACGTTAAATATCTATCCCAAGAAATACTATGACTGTAAGAAATCACTAACTACTTGGTTAATGACGCTAAACTACGACGAAACTGAAGGACTAATGCAATTCATTACTTAGCTGACGACTTGATTAACTCAACCACTTAAAGTTACAATCATACACACACACACTCACACCCACACATACACACACACAAATGTATTAAATAAGGTATATTAGAATTGTCTGTTCTTTGTAAGTATATATATATATATATTCTATACTTATACATATATATATCTATTCTATATAAATTTTAGACTAATGTTAAAACAAATTTTAAAATTAATTTTAAACTTTATGTTTGTTATGGAAGAGCGGGATTTCCTGGTACAAGTACTTTCTTAAAAGGAGGTCCCAACCACGAATGTATTTATTTATTAAGAATTGAAGAAATAAACATTATTATTATAATAATAGAAGAAATAAACATTATTATTATAATAATAATAGAGGTAAGCCTACCCAACTTTTAAAGGAAACAATACTAACATTAATTAGGAAATAATAATATCATTTAATAATTTATTAAGTCCAGTTAGAATTTATCAAGAAGAACGTCAAGAAAAATCTGCTAAATCAAGACACCCCTTTACAATCCTAAGATAACAGTTGTAATAACTATTCCTCTCTCAGTCCCTCTCGAGAGGGTTCCGCTCGATTGGACAGAGCGAAAAGATAAACTAGATATCTACTAGTGCTGCTGGACGTATTTAATTAAAACTTTGCCAGCGTACGCCATTAAGTCGACGAGCCGATGGACAATACTTTGAGCACTCAGGGTGCCTCTATAAACTACGTGACGAATGGGAGTGACTACAGTTTCAGAAGACAGGGTCTACATCTGTCTTGCTAAATGTCATAGTCGATTTGGAAGATGAGTTTTATGTTTTGGCTGTGTTGTAAGATGGCAACAGCTTTAAAAACCACGATTCACATTTTAATTTCAAGTGTTCATTTAATTGTCATTTACTCTAAATATTACTTATTGATCTCTGAATACTACTGAATGATGATAATAAAATGATAAATAGATGATGCTTATTGGATGATATTTGTATCGACTGACGTTATAGCTATAGAAATTATCACTAATTAGGGCATTGAGGTAATACACGGGTGTTTGTATGTATTTAAGTATTTATTTAGAAGTATTTATGTATGTTATGTATGTTTATCAGTTGTTGAGTACCTATTTACAAGCTTCGGCTTAGTCCAAACTAAGCCGAAGCTTGTAAATAGGTACTCAACCATTCTAGTATAGTACCAATACTAAACAGCCGTGTGTAAATTTGTCCAAACATTATTATTAGTATTACATATTATTATTATTAACGTAGTAGGTACCTACCTAATACATCGATGAATAAGGGTCACTTTACAATTTAGTAGGTACCCGATTACGCCACTCTCCTTCTGCATTCGGACAAAACACATCTTCGCTGTGACATATATTGTAAGCTGACTACAGACTGCCACGTATTTCATGAACAACCGCCTTGTGCACTGGCATATTATTGTAGTTTTGCGATGAGAACCGATTCGGTGCTTCGAAGATTGTAATGTATAAGTTTACACCAGTTTTCCTTGTTCTAAATGTTAGAGGATTTATTATTGTATTGACATAAGTTTACAGCCTGTTTGATTGATTGAAAACTCAAGTGTTAAGCCTATTAGGTGCTATAATAATAGGTTATAGCGATATATTTTTACTTAAACGAGATCTTTTACACAGAGAAAAAATAACTATTAACAAAAGTAATAAAAATTTTGACTGAAAGAAGTAAAGATATAAAACATTGTTGCAATTACTTAGTGTATGTAGGTACCAGTTTAAGAGTTACAAGGATCTGGATTACTATGTAATGAAATGAGTTTTCTCTGCGCAATGAAAGCGTTTGACAACATTGTAAGGATAGAATTCATGACGATGAAGCTTGAGTGAGGCGTAGATTTGGTGCAAAGCGTCTTTTTATTATGAAACTGTAAGTCGCACACGAGCACATAATCGATCAATCTCGAATGCAACTTAAAGCTAAGTAAGAAGAATCGAATACTAAGTACCTTACCTCAATGCAAAATTTATTGCGGTTTTGTTTTGAAACTAGCAAATTTCCTGCATCTATAGGAACTATAGGAATAATAGTAAGTTCATACATATGCACACACATATCTTCACGCTATGTCCCTGGCGGGTAGAAAGAACGGAGCGCCAAGTATTGCGATCCTGACTGATCCCTCTTTCACTCGCTCAGTCTTATCATTCTTTTCATAGAAAGTTAAATTAACAATTATTCAATTAACTTTAATCTTTAATAATATTTCTATTTACCTGCAATGTTTGTTTAAAAAGGTTAGTTACAAGAAATTATGTGACTATTACATTTAATGCAATATATAACATTGTCACGTTGTTCTAAAAAAAATAACATTACCTAAACAACTTCGAGTCAAAGTCAAAATACTTATTTTATTGAATTTATTATGAGTTACACTTAGATGTTCGTCCTGGTATGGATGTTGTATTATATTGTCATAGTATATAATAAAATCCTAATTTATGATTATACAACTGGTTCGCTACTTTGACAAAAGCTAGGTTCTAAGTAGAATTTTAGGTATCAATCAGAGACATTTTTGTTTGTTTGTTATGTACAACGTTTTTAAAGTATTGCCGAAGTGTAGAGGTACATAAAATCGTCGGTTAAAAGTGTTAGCCTTGCTAACTCTTATAAGGCTGACCTTTTATAAGAAATCATGTGGTCCATAAAGACATAATACATACATACATATTTTCACGCTATGTCCCTAACGGGGTAGGCAGAAAGAATGGTTTCATAATAAGTATATTTAAAGTAAGAAAGGCAAACACATGTAACAAAAATAACAGTAGAACTTACAGTGTTCGATTGGAAACAGAAAAGTCGATACAAAGGCGCTCGTGCAATATTGAATGCAAGACTGGTAGCCCTAGCGGCAGATACGATCCGATCGCCCTCCACCTTTTGTTGTATCTACCTTACCTTTAACCTGGTTTACTATCCGATTGGTGCCGTTCTATTTTTCATTGTATCAAGTCCCAGAATAATTATAGTACCTATTCTTGAAGTTTAACGTTTGCTTCATTCTGTCAAAAATACTTGAGATTGCCGAGATGCATCTTTTAGGAATGGTACTCATCAGAATTATCAGACTGGTGGTAGCTTTAAAACTTATTAATATTTTTAAAATAGTAGATCCCACTTTAAGAAATAATACACCTTTAAAATGTTTTTTTAAATATAGAATTTTTTTATATTTCTTCAAAAAGACAAAAAATAAATAGATATGAAAATAATCTATTTCCTTTTTGAAAATTATTGCTCTCTACGCAAAATGCCCAATATAAATTACTTAAATACGCAGTTGTCAAAAACTTCTTAGAACCCACGACGGCTACTTTTGTCGTATTACAAGGATAAATGGTTGGAATTGAGGAAAACACCAACAAATACCTACTGAATTGACATACATGATGTAGGAATGCGATTATAATTGTTATATAGCACAGCTTGTAAACAATGATGAATACCTACATAATAATCCACAGTGTTTGTGAGTATTGTTAATGTTCCGTAATTTACCGACATTGTTTACAAAACAGATTAATTAGTACTTAGCTCGCTGTGAGCTGCTCACATCTCGTTAGGTACATAACACTAGCTGTTGCCCGCGACTCCGTACGCGTGGATTTTGGAAGTAGGTAAGTAATATCTCCTATTGCTGTTTGGTGGCAGAAATCGGTCTGTAAAGTGGACTATTATGGACCACCATGTACCGAATTAAAAAATGGTGCTATTCATGGAGCGTTTCTAAACTGAACAGTCGGTTGAACAGAAACTCGATGTTAATGACAATGAAACCCTGGAGCTCTTGTGAGGAAACGCGGGCGGCGCTTTCCCATACATATGAAGCTGCTGTTAACTACGACCGATAGCGTATTTTATAAGCATTCCTAAATAATATTTAATATCTCCAGCGTGTCCCATGGTAGGCGCATTGTGTTAACATTATGAATTCACATTGTCCATGTTTCCAGGCGGGCCATGTTTATAAACATGCCACCAATACAGTAGGAAACCGCGGCGATAAACCGGACGGTTTCTTGTACCATTTGTTGTGGGTTGCCCTTGATTTATAATGTTTTTGAAACTTGATATTTTCCATTGTTCGAAATGCCTAAAGCTTTCTTTGTAATTGCTAGGTAACATTACCGTTTTCCTCATGAATATTTCCTTTATTTCACTCGGCCTATGAATAATAGGTATATATACTTATGTATGTACTAGACACGTAAAACGGAGTCACCACCTCTAAATCTCTCTATTTTAAAGATTTTCCTTCTCCAATGTAAGACACTTTCTCAAATGTTAGTCTACTTGAAAATAAAAATCTGTCTATGATTTACCTAGTAAGCGAACAATCAAACATTACGTATATAAAGCAATAGTGATGATCAGGCACTCTGTTGAAATTGTTTATTAATAATCATTAGACCGGTTATGGTTCATTTATTATTGGAAAATCCAACAGGCGTAAAGGACCTCGCCCATCGCCTCACCCACTTTCCCCCGTATTGTCCAGAACAGACATTGAAATTTAAAATTCACATGAGCAGCCCGAGTTTTCTGAGTCGTTTAACAGTACCGGTGTAATCGATGCTCATTCGGTATAATACCGGTGTACTGTACCGGTGTACTAAATCTGCAATAAATACGATGATAATAATTATCATCGTATTTATTGCAGATTCTTTGTTTTGTGAAAATTGATTTGATTTCCGTTTTCCAATTACATTTTAGTACTTAGGTGCTTGTTTTACACCTGAACATCATTCATTTAGGTGTTTGAATATTATTTATGAAACGAAAGTTTTATTTACTGGTTTGGTAAATAAATACTAAGTAAGTACCTAGTACATTTTTCTTAAAATGGGACCTTAAATTAAATAGAGAAATACAGTGTAATGTAACGAACAATGAATTCGCATTTTCAGAAGGCCTGCATTGTAACACAACGTTGAATACTGACCCTATTCAAGACAGCTGCGACAATGCAATTAACATTGTATCTCCATCCTAATCATATCAGCCTGTAGACGTCCACTGCTGGACAAAGGCCTCCATCCTAATAACTTCTTAATCATCCTAATAACTTCTTATTCACAACTGTGCCTACCCAAGTTTATTTATGACAATCTAAATAAAGAACTGTACCGTTTTTCTTGCAAAGTTTAAAGATAAATTGTTTCGAGGAGTTAAATGTTCAGTGCGCACGCGAAATGCCTTTAGAATAAACTAACCAAAGATATGCTGGACTGGCCTGTTGGCGTAGTGGTAGTAACCCCGCCTACTGCGCTAAAGGTCGTGGGTTCGATTCCCACCCGGGACCAACATTTGTGTGATGCGCATAACTGTTGGTTTTCGGATTCTGGGCGTTTGTATGTATTTAAGTATTTATTTAAAAGTATTTAAGTATGTTTATCAGTTGTTGAGTACCTATTTACAAGCTTCGGCTTAGTTGGGACTAAACAGCCGTGTGTTAATTTGTCCAAAACATTATTATTATTAATATTAATATTCTAGCCCTGTTTAGCAAATGATGTATTTATTTAAAACCATTATTTTGTAACCCTACCAATATTATTCAAACCTGAATGTTCTTCAAAATACATATTCTCGAGAATGCTCGTAATTTAACTTGGAAATGTGTACCTACCTTACCTAAACTAATTTTTTTATGACGATTGCACGCCTCACACATTAATGCGGAAAATATTCTGATGGATTTGCCTTGTAGGCAAGTTGCGTGCCCCAACTATTGATATTGCCTTATGTCTGCAAAATCGTTTTCGTCGCAGCTGTGACGGTGACATGAATGCGCAATCACCTGGCAAATGGAACCTAGGTAGGCTCGGAGAGACTCTTATTGTACGACTTGGTCCTAGGCAGATGGGACTATAACCGCCGCACGCTACCTAGTTATTGTACCTAGTACAATTTTGTAAAGCTTTCAAGGCACTATCATCATTATGATTATAAGAGAACGGTAAGTCTCTGTGCATCTATTGCACGGCGGGTGTTGGAACGATCAAATGTAGGAATGCAGTGATGCTAGAAATCACAAATGCATTAATGCATGAATGTCAAAATGTACATTTATTGTCGTCCGTCTTCAAATAGAAATATCGTTGAAACTTTAAATTTGGCTTGATTATAGTATTTTATTTATAGAGTATGTAATTGTTCATACCCATAGAGCATCCATAGAATAAACATAGAATAAACTCCATAAAATGCACCTGGATCCAGTTTAATTGCGCCCAGCCTATAATTATAATTTAAGTAACAGACAGGATGCTCTTGAGTTTTGATGATGTACTGATGAAAACTGTCTATGTTAGCATCTGCCTGCATACCACCATGAAATTGTACTAATTGTAGTGTTCGACCTGTTCGACCGAAACTTCTGCATCTAGAAAAGCCGAAATCGAAATTGAAAATTAAAATATTGCATTGAATAAAAAAAATTGGATCGCGCGTGGTTTAGCATTGATCTTTGAGCGTATAAAAACGCAAATTTAATAACATCTATACTTATAATAAATCTGTAGAAACCGTGTGTCTGTACTTTGAATAAATTTATAAAAAAATGAGTGTGGACGATAAAAAAAGAGTAACAGAACACAAAAAAGCATTTTTAAATTTTTTTGTCTTTCTGTCTTTCTGTCTGTCTGTCTTTCTGTCTTTCTGTCTTTCTGTCTTTCTGTCTGTCTGTAATCGCTAATCTCCGAAACTACTGAACGGATTTTCTTGCGGTTTTCACATGTAGATTAAGCACAGCCTGGCGCAACTTATAGGCTTTGTTTCATTGAAATCGGATGACAGCGAAAAAAGTTATCGTCATTTACAGATAAATCATTTAACGTAACAAGACGATGTCATAGACATAGGAGATATCAGTGTTTTTTTTAACTGGGACAGTATAGGCAAGTCCGAAACCATAGGAGATGCAGGGAAAGTGTCTTATGACATAGAAATTTTTTGGTCAAGCGTGTGTTGTCCATAAAAATGAGACAATTTGCACATATTTTTTTAAATGCGGTTCGACTCAGTTTCATGTAGGGATCACTTCATTATATCGGAAGAAAAAAATCTGAGCAGCAGAAGTTAGTCAAATTCAATAAAATGTTTTCTCATAGAACGCCAGTGAAAAATAATTTTTATTATTTTTAAAAAATGCGTATCGACTTAGTTTCATGTTAGAATCATTTTATTGTACCGGAAGAAAAAAATCCAAGCAGCAGAAGTTAGTCAAATTTAATAAAATGTTTTCTTATAAAAAATTGTTATCACGAAAAAATACCTAAAGGTTCCTAAGACAGTTTCCCTGTATCTCCTATGGTTTTGGTTTTGCCCATACTGTATTAGTTAAAAAATACACACGTATAATAAAAATTGATATGAGAAGTCTTATGAGCAATAGAAGTGAAAACAACAATTTTTTAAATTTTTATCTGTCTTCACCAAATTGGATACGGTGTTCATAGTTTGTTCCTGAAGGTATGGTATACCTTAAATTATGGTGAAGGTACTTAGAATGATCCATTTTACCATTGGAAAATTATAACTAGACGATGTATGTCTGTACATAGCAGAGATAGGTACCTACTTCCAAAATCCACGCGGACGAAGTCGCGGGCAACAGCTAGTGTGAAATAAAAGCCTCACTGATACATGAAAGGAGTTTTGAATTCATATTGCGAAATACGATTCACCAGCAATTTCTTTTTCCGAAGGCCCGAGGCTCAATAAGGTTGGTACCTACTAATGCATGGTGTAGGTCCGTATGTTTTGTGCTTGGTATATGGGGCATATGCATTGTACGGTCATTTTCATTACATTACGCCCGCCGCCGTGCGCCGGCTGCTACACTGCCACTATTGTTCCGCCAATAAGCTATAACCGCTTTGATGAACATGTTACTCTGTTGATTTTGTTAATGGAGGTGTAC
This sequence comes from Metalampra italica, assembly GCA_949699065.1. Taxonomy (NCBI): domain Eukaryota; kingdom Metazoa; phylum Arthropoda; class Insecta; order Lepidoptera; family Oecophoridae; genus Metalampra; species Metalampra italica. The sequence goes on from OX452986.1 coordinate 6,674,405, forward strand.
TGAGTTGCTGTTAGTTTTGACCAAACCATTGTAAATATCAGGGAATTCTCAAATAAAGCAATTGTAACTGTACATATCTTTAGCACTCTCCAAGATATAGAGGGATAGTAAAGTAAATGTATTACTTTACTATACTCGTATAGTAAAGTAAATGTATATGAAATATACGAATGTGATTCCACGGAAGATTTATCTGTGTACTTTTTTTTATTAAGTAATATATTTTGCGTATCACAAATGCAATTTAAGAATCTAATTCTAAAGCAGAAATCGAAAACCTGATTCATTTTGATAAATATATCAACGCAAGTGGATTATTATGGTTTGCAAATAAGTACTTTATTGTAGTACATCAATAATTAATAGGTATAGCATTTTACTAATCGCAAATCGCAATACAAATAGATAGAAGGAAGACTGCATTTATCATGACATCGAGTTGCAGAAGTCTGGTGGCAGCAGCACTAGCGATAAATGTTCAACTCTATTTAACTTCGTTCCGTGATCGGGATATCATGATGATAAAACTGTAAACAACCAGAGATCTCGCGAACTGCGGACGCCGGGAACTATATGCACGTCATTCAGGTAATGAGGTTAATTCATTCAGGTCATTAGGTAAATATATTTACATATATTTTTCGAAAATAATTCTTAACCAAGGAGTAACAATGTAATTTCTTTATTTCTTCAAGTTCATTTGCCACCGTGGAGCTTCCGAAAAACCATATTTTGGAAGTCTACGTCACGTCTGTCTTCTTTAGTATGTTCTGCGTTTCCTACCCCTTCTAGTGTAACAGAGCCATTGTAATATCAGGCACATGAGTGATTCTATCCCTAACCAGTAGAACCTTTGAATTGTTGTAAGTGGTCACAGTCATGGATAACAATGCCTTCATCATCATCTGCTACATTTCGTATGAAGTTAATACATTGCTCACAGAGGGTAGTAACACCATTTTATTCATGCTTATGATCAACCAAAAGCTACTTAGCCTGTTAATTGCGTAGTTTCGGTAGAATAGCTAAACAAGCTTTCTCATTTATAGGAATTAGTGATGCTGGGGGTAATTATTATTCGTAGCCTGAAATTAGGCGCGCAATGCGGCATGGCCTTTTGTAAACTTTCGGCGCCCAACACGGGACTCCAAGCTAATATTTTAAACTCATGATATACTACAGTATTGTACGAATCAATACATATTTTACCGTTAAGGTTACTTCTAAAAAGGTTAGAGGTACTTAAATTCTTACAGATATACTTAAGTAACATGAGAAGGTTTACAAAAATATAGATTAACATAATATCCATAGCTATTACTGGTTCCCTAATCGGATTTTAAAACAATCTTTTTTGGCGCTCATCATCGGTTCCAATTTTAATTTTTGACACCATGACATGAACTAATAAACAAATCATATTTGTAATAGAAACCTACTTATTGCTATGGCTACATTATGGTTTCACCTCTAGTTAATTATGATGAGATCATAGTTTTGCATTGTAAACTCAGCGTTAATAAACCAAAGCTTGAGAGATGTAACGGTAGCCAAGTGGTCTCCCCCACCTAAATATTGCATATTTTTCATTAGAATTCATAACTTGCTGCCATTTTAAAACAACAGTAGAGGTAAGAATGCTTCCCTATAGAAGTTGTTCCTATCCAATTTAGGTTGTTTTATTTCAATTTTAGTTAGGTACATTTTAAATCGAAGCAATGATGACCATGCCTGTGGCCATATAGTAAATCAATTTTAATAGTAACAAAATATTTTGATTTATTATATCCCTCCTTTTACCTTCCGAGAACCGTTGAAAGGGGACGATGAAGCATTAAATGGAGGTCACTCCGACAGACGGGCTTTAGATCCGGCATCCGAATTCCAGGATACCGACTTGCCTATGCAAATTTGACACTTTCCATATAAATTCAAATTTCAGGAAGATCTCTTTTGAATTTGAGTGCTTAGGTTGGATTTGCTCTAATTCTTTTGTAAACTCCAAAAGCCAGAAATTTCGCCTGCGATTCTTATGAGGTTCTTTGTTAGGTAAATATGAAGTTGGAACCTCTTTCTTGTCGTAGTATATTGGGATCATTACACTCTACATTGCTAAAATATCTACTAACTACTCTAGAACGCTAACCGTCCGAAATTTGTCTATGCATCTGCGATGTTCGGATGTTCAGCAACTCGATTTATCATATCTGTACTGTATTTGGATAAACATACATACATTTAAGTCTCACTATTAAAGGTATTTAATCTTTAAATCCGTAAATTAAAAACAACTTAAAAACTAAAACTAAACTACAAAAGAATTATAAAAAGAATACCCCCTCAAGGCCCCACCGCTGGGAGCATGCCCAGAAGGCTGGCGGCATTACCTCGCTGAATGGCGAGGCTAATTCTTTGCACAAGGTAATGCCCAGCCCTCTGGTCATTAGTCTCACGGTGTACTTTTGTGGAAGTAACTTCAAACAAATTGAAGTGCCCGCGTTTAGTCTAATAGTAATTGACATTTCTAAGGCCATAATCGCGCACACAATTGTCAATGGCGGAAAACACCCATCGTTTCGCAATCCACAATCCACGACTGACAATGGAATGAAGCAGCTATAATTACAACAACACTCCTTTATGCCATGCACCACGCTCCGCTGAGCGACATTATCAGCCAACTACTAATCGCTAATGTCAATTTATTTACTGACGTATATGAATAAGTACCTGTCTAAGTGAAACGAAATAATAAATTAAGTTTTAGAAGACAAACAAAAACTTCACAGCTATAATGTTAGGAATTCGATTCTACCCTTGAAGGATATGATACGAAATTATAAAATTCGACATAGCTCAAATAATTAGAAACTCACAGCGCAGTTGTGAAATCAATTTAATGGAATGGTTGGAGCGGAGACATAAAGACAGACACACAATAGATACAGAGATGTCCTAGTATAGAGACAGTGAACTTGAAAAAGTACTTAGATCGGCAGTGACTGATGAAGTTTTAATACTGTTGATGAATGATGATGAATAGTTAATAGCTTTACGATGAAAGTTTGAACTTTCTGATCTAAAACACTAAACAAACACGCACACATCTAAGACACTAAATTCTAAGATATCCTTATTTGTTTGTAACTGCTTTGGAAACTGTAAATTACTCCAAAGATGCATTCACATCGAAATTTGAAACCATAATCTGCAGGCAGGTATCTGTACATACAGAAAAACAAACTAAAGTATGACAGAGAAATGACACTGCAGCAAATATGTATATTTCATCTCAGCTAGAGTAGGACGTTTTAACTTTGAACTGAATTATTAATATCAAAGCTCAAAAGCAGTTGCTTCTTTTTCAGCTTCATTCTGAAGTAAAGTGCAGCACACTCACTATAAAAACTCGCGTTATGAGAGTAATGAACGAAAAAAGCAATTCCACAGGAATGACGTACGTTTTTCAATAAGTTCTCAGCTGTTATAAAGAAGGTGAATGAATATGACTCGATCTTTACAAATGTGTGTTTATGTAACTGCTTTGGGTCTAAATTTAAAAGCATCTTGTAATCAAGTTTTGACTTGACCTTTTTCAACATATGAGACCAATCCAATCAAACTGCATGCAATAGATAAAAGCTTCGTTGTTAGAAATATATATTATTCTGTTGACGAATTTCTAAATGACATCAAGACCGGAGGATCACCAGTTTTGTTAAACCTAAGTAAAACTAAAGTGTAGTAAAACTAAGATTCAAAATTGGTTAGGTACATAAACTTAACTACGATGAAACGGAAAATATTTTAACTTACATAACTTAAAAAGAATAGTCTCTCTATTCAAGCAAACTACACACTCACACACACACATATTCACACGTTTATTCATAGTCTTATTATCTGTCAACAGTACTCTCTGAAACATTTGTACCATATATTGATAAACGGAAGAACACCGACCCCCAAGTTACAGGCTGACCTAGTTTTGGGAGTTAGGGTCTATTAATTATGCTATCAAAATATTGTATTCAATTGTAATAATTGTACTGTATTGTTATTAAATAAATTATTATTATTATCCTATGGATAGATAACCGACGGATAGAATGAGATGAAAAAGTCTTCGCATTATCCGCCTCGTTTTGTTTGACAGAACCTTAAAAATGGTAATAATACCTACTAATAATATGCCGCTGTCTAAAATATAAGAATTTTACAATTGTGTAACTGACGAAACATCGAAGGTCTCCACTTTGACACCTTTTAATTCATCCTCTGCATTAAAATTCCATCGCAATGAGCATGTACCAATTTCCATGTTCGGATTTTTCGAACACAATACGCAATATCCGGCCGGTTCCCACTTTATTGTCGCTACGATATTACTTCTCGCTGCGATCGTACTAAAAGTTTAATATTTTTGTGCCAAATGTTTTATTCTCACGTTGAGCTTTAATAAAATATTTTTGTTCCTATTTTAAAACGAAATATTCCCGTCCTCTTTATCTATAGACTCAGGTCACCAACTATGATGTCAACATGGACACCGATAAAGCAAGTCCGTCCGTCTGTCGGTCCGTCAGATAACTCAACTACAACTAGAGTTTGGAGTATTTTATATTACTTCAGAAAAATTGCATAGCGATGATAAGAAACTTACAGAAAATTCATGTATTTCCGAACAACTGAAAAATAGGAATTACCTACAGGGAACATTTATATAAGATACACACTTTGCTGACTCTTTAAAGATTACTCACTCAATAATTATAATTACAGAGCACAAAATGCGCATGGGCGGGCATCGCCGTAGGGACGGCGGCGGCTACCTAGGTATTCCAATCTCTCTGATCAACAGTTTTTACGATCCTATGCAAAACTACAATTCCAATTTCAATTTTCAGTTATTACGACAAAGTTTCAGTACCTTCTGATTATGGTCGGATAATACTAGAGTAATATTGTAGCCTAGTCTAGGTGAAGCTGAACTGAGCCGCACGATTCCAGATTCAGATCACGTCTAGGCTTAACGATGCAGAAAACATTTTCTGAAACATACTTTTATGTTAAATAAAATTTTATACGATATTACGAGTACCTATCTAGGAACATGTATTGTGATGCAGAAAATAAACGTTTAGAATGGACATTCTATTGTTTTTTTTTTTTAAAATAATTGACCGAGCGAGCGAAGCGAGCGAAGCGTCTACGTTTCGAGACTGGCCAAAAATGCTCTTGTCCGGCTGTCTGTCTGTCTGTCTGTCTGTAATTCTCTACAGGTCGCATTTTTCAACCGATTTTGACGAAAATTTGGCATAGGTATAAATTAATTAAACCTACAAAATGAGTAGAATAAAATTTTGAAAAACATTTTTTTTAGAGTACCTACCATACTCGCAAAGTGGGAGTGAACTTTTTTTTTCTTGTGAATCCCATAGTGTGGGATATCGTTGGATAGGTCTTTCAAAAATATTGCTGGTGTGTGAATACCATTTTTTCGATTTAGGGATCCGTTGGCGAAATATTAAGCTTTAAAGCGGTAATTTTTGTTAGAGTCACATGTCCCCGCCCCCCTGCCAGCTAAACGGTTGCTTCTGGAAATGTGAAAAAATTCATGGCAGTAGCATATATAACGTAGTTACAAGGAAAACTATTACGGCTAAGTAGGTTCTATTAGTTTTTGAGTAATAGTGGATCGACTTAAGAAAGTTGAAAAAATAAATTATGTTCATAGAACTGCATACGTAAAATGGAAAATTATTTTTTTCCGCGTGATATCCATGGTGTGGGGTATCGTTGGATGGGTCTTTCAAAAATATCGCGGGTGTGTGATAAACATTTTTCGATTCAGGGATCCGTTTGCGAAATATTAAGCTTTAAAGTGCTAATTTTTGTCACTTTAGTAGGTACTTTTTCTGTTTCCAAAGTTGACTTTTGTTGGTTTCTTTTAGGTTTGGTTTATAAGGGCTGGCGAGGTCTACTGTTCTCACGGAACTACTAGTAATAATAGTTTGGACAATTTTACACACGGCTGTTTAGTCCCAACTAAGCCGAAGCTTGTACATGGGTACTCGACAACTGATAAACATACTTAAATACATTTAAATAAATACATAAATACATACAAACACCCAGAATCCGAAAACCAACAGTTATGCTCATCACACAAATGTTGGTCCCGGGTGGGAATCGAACCCACGGCCTTTGGCGCAGTGGGCAGTGTTACTACCACTACGCCAACAGGCCAGTCAACTTTCAACCGTATAAATATTTTGCTAGACAAGATCTTACCGAATGATAAAGGGGAGTAGCGTATAACAATTAAAAGTCTAATTATATTAAGGCGTTGTCATCTCGAGGAGTCGATAGAGTTTGTCATGTGCCTACACCTACAGCGTATAGAAAGGGTAAGAGACCCTTTAAACTGAAACAGAGCAAAGCTTTGGTTTCGCCTGCAGAATAGACTTGCCCTCCTGCGCAATCCTGCAGCACACCAGAATATGAAAATACAGTTTAAACATTCCAGTTGTGTAACACACCTTGTTGTAGAGACGTAAGTTTCATGAATATTTTAACACGTACTCGTACGTAGTGCAAATTTTACTATACGCGCGACATTATTTAAACTCTGTTTTTGTGGTACCCTCATGGGTTTTTGTTCGTTTATTTTGCTTCACGCCACAAAAAAGTCGGTTAAATACACAAAAGCGTGTACAGCTCCACAATAAAATTTTGTTGCTGACTCTCAAATTGTAAATGTCTCGTCACACGCAACGTACGTATTAAATGTTTAAATATATGACCACAGTGATGAGTGGGCATATTTTAGTATCCTTGTCCTACCTAAAGCTACAACGCGAGAATCAGTTTTTATATGTTCGTTTGTCCCCTTTTACACTATCTTAAAGTTACTTAATACGTTGGCTCAATGACCCTAAGTATACGGAAACTGACCTGAAACTACTGCACGGATGTATGACCCAGTGCCCCGCCGCCTTCTGCCTGATCCGCTCCTTCATCAACGCCTTCTTCGAGCCGAAGAGTTTCATCGCCAGCTTGTTGTCGGTGGGCTGGAAGAGCGCCTGCAGCTGGTTTCGCAGAAAGCCCTGGACAACAAGGTTTTGAATTTCCGCTAAAGTTTCCAAGAATTTAAAAGATCTACGGAATGTGTTGTTGAAATAGCCCATGGTTATGATTAGATCAGGCCTGCATTGTATTCAGAATCACTTGCTATTACAGTAATTTAAGGTTTATAAAACTATGTCTTTATATCATAATTTAATTGGTATATCTACAAATATCGGATTAGCAATTTGTGTTTTAGTCTTAGCTTATTTACCAACTTTTATGATGACAATTTCTTGAAAATGTAAATTTTAAATGATCATGGCGGAGGACCGGGTGTGGCGGTATTCGTTGGGGAATGCCTATATCCAGCAGTGGACGTCGTAAGGAGGTAATGATAATGATGTATTATTTATAAGTATACGATGTAAGGAATATTTCCCCAGGGTGTTCTCCTAGGAGTAGTTTTTACAGTAGCGCACCTGCTTTGCGTCGGAGGTGGGCGGCGCGGGCTCCACTGGCGTGCCGTACAGGGAGACATCGTCCAGCCCACCGAAGTGAACCTTGCCGGTGCCGCTGCCCTGCTTTAGCGACATGTCGGCGTCGCCTGCGAACAAAACAAACATTACATTAAATATCCTTTCACGCACGATACTGCTCGGAAATAATCGCGTTATGATTCTAAAATTAGGATTAATCTGGACACGGTGTGTGAAACAGAGGTTAATGATATAGAAAGTATGGTTCACATACCAATTAGACTTGCTTAGTTTTTTTTTCAGTTTTCGACCCTATATGCATACCTACAATCAATTTTCATCAAAAACGCAATTTTTTCGAGAATACATAACTTTCTTATCTATACTTTCTGTCCAGCGTCGGCCGGTGAGCGTCAGTGGCGTAGGGGATAAGACGCGGCCTATCGTATCGAAAGGTCCGGAGTTCGATCCCCAGCTGGGCCATGTACCAATGGGTTTTTTCTCGAAACTTAAGTACATTTACTGACTGCTCTCAAACGGTGAAGGAAAACATCGTGAGGAAACCTGCATACGCCGAAGAAGAAATTCTTAGGCGTATGTGAAGTCCACCAACCCGCACTGGGCTAGCGTGGTGGACTATAGCCCGAACGCCCTCGTGGAGAGGGTAGGCCTGAGCCCCAGTAGTGGGGACATTAATAGGCTGTTGATGATGATAACTTTCTTAATGGAATAGTCGTTCGAAATGAAAAACAACATGTAAATTATATATATATATGTATATACACAATGTGTACATAATATAAATATGTTTAGATTTTAAGCTTGTGTGGCTGCATTTCTATTGTGTGAAGCTCTGACTCACAAGGGACGATACTGATTTACCGCCAGTGCCATCGGGATCGAGAGGAGTGATCTATGTCCAACGTCAGTAGTAAAGGGAAACTAGCAATAAAGGCAACTAAGGGCTTCTTACACCAGTTGCTGATATTGTTACAGATAGAAAACGGTCAGATAACGTAATCTATCGGATAAAGCTGTCGGATAATATTTTCCGCTTTCACCACTCAAGTCTCTGTTAAAATATCGGGCAGCTAAACTGTCATCGATTTACCGGGGAGTTGGAACATTCCGTTCATTCAATTCAGTTCTTCAGTTCAATTCATTGTTGCGTTTCTATTTAATCCATATCTGTCGTGCCTAGCAGTCAAATAATGACCATATTAATTCATATCTGTCGTGTAACCATGGCAACCACGGAGGTAACATAGCAAATGTTTTATTTAAATTTCGAATGATGCATGAAATTACATTGATTGCAGGCTTGTATAGCACATTTCTCAAATAATGCGCGGAAATTGTTGAATAAAAAATTATATATACAGGGTGTTTTTTTTATATTATATTCAGATAGATCTCATCGAGCCCTTTCATTTGAGTACCATGAACAAGGGTCTAGCACCAGCTGTTCCGGAGATATGGCCAAAAGAGTGTTTTTTTTTCATTTGGCCATATCTCCGGAACGGCTAATACTAGACCCCTCGTGTTTGTACTCAAATGAAAGGTCTCGACGAGATCTAGTTGAATATAATATAAAAACACCCTGTATATACAATTTTATATGAATATACAGGGTGTTTTTTTATATTATATTCAGATAGATCTCGTCGAGCCATTTCATTTGAGTACAAACACGAGGGGTCTAGCACTAGCCGTTCCGGAGATATGGCCAAATGAAAAAAAAACACTCTTTTGGCCATATCTCCGGAACGGCTAGTACTAGACCCCTCGTGTTTGTACTCAAATGAAAAGGCTCGACGAGATCTATCTGAATATAATATTAAAAAAAACATCCTGTATATTCATATAAAATTGTATATACAGGGTGATTTTATTTTATATTATATTCAACTAGGTCTCGTCGAGCCCTTTCATTTGAGTACATGAACATGGTTCTAGCACTAGCCGTTCCGGAGATATGGCCAAAAGTATTTTGATTTGCCGATAGTATTGTGACAACCCTATGTCGTGATCGTTCAGTGCAGACGGTTCACAATTTTAATAAAACTTGATATTTTTTGGATTTCCGCGCATTATTTGAGAATAGCATCATACAAGCCTTGGCCTCAACCAGGCATTGATGGACTCACGTATGTGTGCCTCGGCTTCGCCTCGGCCTACATTCACACGCTCATCCATCAATGCCTCTGTTGCGGGCCGGGGCAGTAATGTACTATTTATAAATGAAACAGTGATAAATCCATATATCATAAAAAGTTAACACAAAACTGAAGTATTACCGCGTTAAATTCGAAAAAAAACAATCCATATCCGACAGATAAAGAAATAACAGCCCCTTGATCTGGCTGTAAGTTTATAAGACGGTATATCGGACAGATAAGGCAATCAGATACCTGTGAAAACGAAAAAAACGGGTATCTGGTAGATAACCTGCATATAGGGTATCTGGGGCTTTATCAGCAACTGGTGTAAGAAGCCCTAAGACTTCCAATTACAATTTATAACTCAATCGCAAGCATTTCATTGAAGTTTCTTCAGTTGTAAATTACAATTCGGTTGTAAGTTAAGCCTGAAGCCATGTAGGTTGATTTTTTATTTGCATGAACTCAGTTATCGCACCGGATATCCGGATCAGATTCGGTAGATTCCTACGACGTACCCTTAGGTAGGGGTGAGATTCCGAAAATGTCCAACTCCAAACATAGCTGCTGAGACTACAAGGCTCAGTAATTCGGTGACTAGGGCTTTTCGCCAGGGGAGTAGGATACCCTCTAATTTTGACTAGAAAACAGCCTTAAGAAATACCGATGATGCCTATATCGATTCTAAATGTTTAGAGATAGACTATGCTATAGGAGTCTGTTGTAAAAAGTAATTGTGAGAGCATTGAGCGCAGGTCACAATAACATATGACCTGCGCGATCAAGGCAAGGTATTGTTCTCTCCAGTGGCTGCGCTTGCACATTCAACATTTAAGCATTAAGTAAAACGTTTCCTGTTTGTGCAGTTTAAATGTGTCGTTTATTGCGATTAACTATTGTGGTTCCTTGTGATATGGAATACTATGGAATACTATTGTGGTATGGAAGTCGTGTTGTTCACACCTACATTCAAATGATTATAGTCGATTAAGATGATAATATCATTGTCGCAGACATATAAAATATTGTTGTACAAAATTATAAGATTCATTAAATAGTCAAGTTTTAAGTAACGGAATCTATAGTGTTATTTTGTTAATCTATGAAATTTTTTCATACAGATAATAGGATGATTTTGATTAGACAAAAATTACTGCAGCGTAGTAAGGGGGGTCCCCTAATTACGTGTGATGTTTGTTTTATATATTTGGATCTTTCCTTCCTTGAGATTTGGAATGTGTAATTTCCAAATTTTTTAATACTTACCTATGATCTTCATATGTTTTGCTCATGTCATTAATTACTTATGTTACATAGTTTAGTTTTCCATTATGTTCTATTCTGAATCACAAAGTTGACGTGAGATGTTCGTTGTCTCTTCTCCTGAATGAGATTTGGTAAGATTTTGCCGGACCCCACGGTTTGAACTAACGTGATTAATGGAGGCCCCCTAATTTTGTTGTATTCGGACGCTGAGTCGCTGACCTATAGCTTATTTGACAGAATAATCCGAATGATCGGACGATTACCCACCATATACTGTACCTACTTACATTACATCAAAGTCATTCAATAGCGCCATGTGCGTAACATGCCATATTATTTGCGAACAAAAACATGAACTTTGACTCACCAGTCCATTTCACAATAGCCGATGTGTCACAAAGCAGATGCATTTGCTATCAAATCGTAATAAAGAAACTCCTGGAACTAGATCGAATAGCGACTTAATGATGCAAATTAAAACGCACCCACGCCAAACAGAAACAGTAAGCATTGAGAGTACCTACTCAATTTAGTGACCAGACGAGTTTCGCCTCATGCGCAAAATGTAAAATGTAAAAAAAAATCTAATATTACACAAAAAGTGCAATCCAGTACCTTTTCTATATCCTATAGCGAGTACAATATTATTTTTATGTATTATACCTTTTGAATTACTACTGCCCATTGGGTATATTTACCCACTGGAATCCAGAATGAAGAAAAAATTGTAGGAAAAAATTGAGGCATATTGTGTCGGTAATATTGTGACGGTAAGTCTATTTTTATTATACTTACAAATAAAATATAAAATTAAATATAAAATTAGTCAATTTGCGTATTTTTTCATTTGCCATTTAAAAAAATTAAGATGCTTTGGTTAGTGTTTTAGGAAATTTGTGTATTAGACATTCTGCGAGTGAGCCCACGAGACGTCTTAGGTACGTTCATTACAGCTGATAAAACAGACGATTAAACAATGAGCCAATAGCACTTCATTGATTCAAGTGGCGTCAACTCCGTAACTGGAGACCGCCAATCAACCGCACTACTTGTCTCGTAGTAAAATTGTTGATGCCAGCTAAATTCGTCTCATCACATTAGTGATACAGTACCGCTTTGCACAGGTACAAATATTGAGGACTGAAGGTGCTAACTTGCCTTTTACCGTTTAGTATATAGGAGTAGGATAATTTGACGGGTTGATTGGTGAATTGAGTGAAAGCACAGATGATTTTATTAGTCTCAAAGTGAAAGCTTATTAAAGCCACCACTGAAAATACTTAATCTTTGTCTAATGTAACTGTCAACAAAATGAATTGTGTCGAATTTAAAGTGTGATTGATAAAATATAAAAATATAATTACTAAAAAAAATCACATTCTGACTAAGTAAAATTTATAGTTATTAGTGAAAGTATATTCCAGTAAAATCTTAAATATACCGGTATTTTATAATCCTAGGTTTGCAGTACAGTAGAGTACCTCATGCCCGCAATCAGATGACTGTAAATTTTGCATAAGGAAGAGCGCTTATGAAGTTGTTTCCTTACACAAAGCTACAGTTCTAGTGTAGAATAGGTATCTATTTTTAGATTATGTTAAAGATATCATAATATTATGATGTCACCAAGATTGTTGAACGAATCAAAATATTTAATTATACAACCATCTGCGCTGGAGTCAACGGCACGATATAGTCTGTATTAAAAGCATCAGATGTTTCTCAAGAGATATTAATTTATCCGTATCGAGGTACTTTAATTAAACTTCAAGTTTCATTTCCAAGTGAAATAAGTAAAACAACTAATTAAGTGGCGTATAAAGCATAAGCAGTCGGATGTAGAGAAGCCATTGCTTATCAGTCTTAGGTATGACAACAATAAGTTTTAGGTACAGTTTAACATTTTGTCTTAAATGGAACATTCAGCGGCGGTAATTTTAGTCTAGCCTTATAATAATGTCGTCTAGATCTGTAGCAGAACCGATGACCGTTATGGCAGATGTTCTAGCAACGACTGAAGAAGGTAGCTGGAATCTGTTGGATTTTGACGTCGACAAACTGATGACGAATCCTAAACCTCTTTTCGTGATATAGGGGACAAAATAGACAGTTTCAATATCGTTAAAGACAATTTCGTTGTTAATGTACCAACTCTACTTTGTGATGACCATTCGCTTGAACCAATAATCATGGGTGTCAAATTTAGCGTATGATGTATTTATTAGGGCGATTTTATGAGATTTCGCTATTTGCTGCATTTGTTGTCTGTGAACATTGAAATTGACAGTTAAAGTTAAAGCTTGCGATGATGTCACTACACGCAAAATGCAGACACGTGAGTGAATCGCGATGGTAAATTGTAATGGGAAACGAATCACCCGACGATTATGGGAGTAGGAGTTCAAAAGTCACCGTCATCGCCTCCCACAACGAGCATTTCTTGGGCAACTTTACAGATCTTTTCTTAGAAATAAACAGTGTAGATGTTGAAATTGACGTTTTAATGATCTTGATTGTTACTGTTTAAGATGCAGCGCATTGACTGTTTTACGACGATGGAAATTAAAGGATACTCGATTAAGAGATGGAGAGAACGTGGAACGAAGACACTGGAGAAAGAGAATAAAACGATGAAACTGAAGAATTCATTAATACCTACTTACCGACTATCTTGGGGAGAGTAGAAAAGTTATAAATAAGTGCTAGAACTATAAACATATAAATAAGGAAGGAAGACAGACATTATGAAGTACTTACAACAATAGCAAATACTATATATAGATTGAGAAAAGTAAAAGGAGACCAAGATAAGTTTAGATTCTTGTTCACCAGCAGTGCACATAGTAGTACAAAAGACGAAGATAATGTCAGTACGGCATTGTCTACCAGTTGACATTAGGGCCATGCAGATAATGCGTGGTAGGCGCAAAATACATACTTACTAAGAAAAATTCGAGTAACTCACATGTAATAAATATTTTGACTTTGTAAATATTACATACATAAATATAAACATATTATGCTTCTATTTAAATAACACATGTATAAGTACGCGTATGTGAGTAAGTACTGTAACAGAAGTAAATAGAAGAATAACATTAATATTTATTATACCTATATAATAGTAAACGGCCATTGTGTCATCTTCAGAGTCAGAAGTTACTAGTTGCTATAGGTTCATCATCATCAACAGCCTATTAATCTCCCCACTGCTGGGGCTCAGGCCTACCCTCTCAACGAAGGCGTGAGGGCTATAGTCCACCACGCTAGCCCAGTGCGGGTTGGCGGACTTCACATGCGCCTAAGAATTTTTTCTTCGGCGTATGCAGGTTTCCTCACGATGTTTTCCTTCACCGTTTGAGAGCAGTCAGTACATGTACTTAAGTTTCGAGAAAAAACCCATTGGTACATGGCCCAACCGGGGATCGAACCTCGGACCTTTCGATATGATAGGTCGCGTCTTATCCCCGAGGCCACTGACGCTCTTATGAATAGGTTGCTATAGGTTGAGATGATTTATTTGTGTAATTATTAACATTCTGTACATTCACCCAGTCCTAGAACCCTTGGCATTTTGCAGATCTCTAAAACTTGCTTTTAATTCGAAGCGGCAAGTAGTTAGTTGCGCATTAAGAATTTCCCCTTGCAGTCTTTCGGACACATCGCACAAACTTAATACACCAAAACACTTAACACAAATGGCACAAAATATGAGATGTTGCTTGTTATTGTATGTTACACAGTGACTTGACTATTTATACACGTAGTTTGAAATAGATTCTTTCACCTATTTTCTAATTGACTAATTTGATTTTGGCTTGCAGTTTGGCTGAAAATTACAAAAGCAAGTACTAACTTTATCACAACCGGTCATCACACTATGTGAAGTGTTTCCCAGTTTATGATCGTGAGCTCATTTTACAGTTTCAGTGGTTGAATAGGTTGGTCAGACGTTATCGCTTCGATAGAGCTGAGTTCAAAAAACTTTATTAAAAAGGCCACGAGCATTTGCCCGGTGATATATACAACATTATTTAGTTACAATAGGTATACAATATTACGAGTAGTTGTTTACTGCATGCTCTCATATCGTACTCCTCCTGATTAACAAATATATTTTTCAGATTTAGGGCGGACATTTTCGCTTACCATACTACTATACTATAGACAGTATACAGTGAGCAGTACATTAAGTATTGTGCTCTTTGAAATGGTGGGTATTGGCAGTGGGAAAAATAATGCTGTAGTGATTTCTTTAATCGGATAGAATAGGATAGTAAAATGTTATTGGTATCATAGATACCATGTGGCTTGCAAAATAAAGAAATATGAAAATCTTAAATATGTTTTTTAAGCTTCAGTAAAATGTTGATAATATTTACGTTCTAATAATACATACGTTGAAGGTACGACTACATAGCAAGAATTTAGACATTCGTCTAGATAGACTCGTAATAAATAAACAAGCAAGCTTTAAAACATTCTTGTACTTGAGTATTTTATTTTATATATTTATTTAATTTCACAGCATAAAAAAAAATTACATTCATTTCATTAGAAATAATAATATGCCAATGAGTATGCAGATAAATATTCAAGCAACGGCGGATCCAGGGGGGGGTCATGGGGGTCATCCCCCCCCCCCCCCCCCCCGAGCTGGTTCCAGGACTTAGGTGGACCACTAATTCTATTGTTATCAAAATTAAATTATAAGTTCTTGACTTGACCACGACTATGTGACCCCCTCCTGGCGCCAAAGCTGGATCCGCCCTTGTATTCAAGTATCTATTATCTGGTCGAAACGTCGGGCAAAAGTAAATAAAAGTATGCGCATGGACGTAATCTATACCTACTATTAACTAGTAGTTCCGTGAGAACAGTAGACCTCGCCAGCCCTTATAAACCAAACCTAAAAGAAACCAACAAAAGTCAACTTTGGAAACAGAAAAAGTACCTACTAAAGTGACAAAAATTAGCACTTTAAAGCTTAATATTTCGCAAACGGATCCCTGAATCGAAAAATGTTTATCACACACCCGCGATATTTTTGAAAGACCCATCCAACGATACCCCACACCATGGATATCACGCGGAAAAAAATAATTTTCCATTTTACGTATGTAGTTCTATGAACATAATTTATTTTTTCAACTTTCTTAAGTCGATCCACTATTACTCAAAAACTAATAGAACCTACTTAGCCGTAATAGTTTTCCTTGTAACTACGTTATATATGCTACTGCCATGAATTTTTTCACATTTCCAGAAGCAACCGTTTAGCTGGCAGGGGGGGGACACACGTGACTCTAACAAAAATTACCGCTTTAAAGCTTAATATTTCGCCAACGGATCCCTAAATCGAAAAAATGGTATTCACACACCAGCAATATTTTTGAAAGACCTATCCAACGATATCCCACACTATGGGATTCACAAGAAAAAAAAAAGTTCACTCCCACTTTGCGAGCATGGTAGGTACTCTAAAAAAAATGTTTTTCAAAATTTTATTCTACTCATTTTGTAGGTTTAATTAATTTATACATATGCCAAATTTTCGTCAAAATCGGTTGAAAAATGCGACCTGTAGAGAATTACAGACAGACAGACAGACAGCCGGACAAGAGCATTTTTGGCCAGTCTCGAAACGTAGACGCTTCGCTCGCTTCGCTCGCTCGGTCAATAAAGAGGTAAAAACTGATGGGTGAACTGATATCTTGCGAAGAACCAGTATCGGTTGGGAGTATCGGTTTTTTAACTAGGTACCTTTAAGAAAATACTAAATATAGAATAATTTATAACGCAGATGAAGCCGAGGGGCATCGGCTAGAATAGTATAGTAGCTAGTATAGTATAATCTGAATATAATAATGTGTAGAAAGCACACTAAATAAATGTGTACAAATGCACTATTCTCTAAATTGTCTCAGTGTTGAGTCGCGACCGTCTAGTAACAAACCCTATTTCTGTCCACTGTTCACTAAGAAACCTGTAGGTAGTTAATCCCCCTGTTAAGGTGCAATTTAACTAGAGGCGTAAGTGCAAAATGTACCCGAGAATAGAGCTCAAGACACGAGACGTCCCCGACAATTACCGGCCAATTGAGACAAAAGGATAATGTTTGGCCGCTGTGTCAAGGTCACAGCGCTTTATTTGTCCAATTGGAAATAAAAATTGACATGCTAGATTTATGATACCTAAGTATTTGTTTTATGATGATGGGTTGTGGGAACTATTCGGAAAATTCTTAATAACGTTGTCAAAATTGTATATGTTAATCCTACTAATATTATAAAGGCGAAAGTTTGTAAGGATGTGAGTGAAGATGTTTGTTACTCTTTCACGCAAAAACTACCGAACAGATATTGATGAAACTTGGTACAGTGATAACTTATATCCTGGAATAACATATAGGCTACTTTTTAACGCGGAAAAAGTCGCGGGGCGTCCGCTAATACCCCCTAAGCAACAAAACACCTACATAGAGGGCGCTGTTTCACAATGTACACGGAAAAACTTTTCTTCGCGGGCGAAGCCGCGGGAAAAAGCTAGTATGTTATAAAATAACTCTGAGAAAGATTCCAGTAAAATTAAGAGAGCTGCACCGCCGCCGCTCTGTACAAGATTACAATGAGCTTGTATGAGACGAATTATTAAGGCACCGGCGGCGCCGCTCGTAGATCCTGTACAAAATTTACAGAGCTTCTATACAATTCATATGAAAAACGATAAGCGGGCGCCTCGCCCGCGCCACGCCGGCGCGGCGCCGCGCCCGCGCGCGCCCGACGCCGCATGTATCTGTCCCGCGCCTTACGTAAGATGCGTTCGCGCTTGACGCTGGAGCTGGAATGAATGGATGAAGGGATGATGAAAAGATTCAAAAGACTGTATAGACTAGAGTCAAAGTCAAAGTCAAAACTATTTTATTGCATGTAAGTACACTGGGTACATTTATACAACGTCATTTTTAATCTACCACCGCTTCCAAGGTGTTAGAACTGGGAGAAGAACGAAGGAGTTCTGATAAGATAGACAAAATTTTACAAGGTACAGGTTTACAGCATTTTTTTATTTTTTTTTATTTTTTTTTATTTACTCTTAGGAAAACTAACAGGACAAATGACAACATTAATACAAAACAACAATAGAATAAACAGATGCCAATAACAAGTTTTCACTTATAGATAAAAATATAGGTATAACTTACAAACATAGCAAAACAAATACGGACCATACACAACTGATAGAATGAAGCATACCGCCTACAGCAGGCTACTACTATTTCGTTCCGGCCGCCCCATGGCAACTGAGTTTTATGATGTAGGTACCTAATAAATATAAATATATAAATAATGTTTGGACAAATTTACACACGGCTGTTTAGTCCCAAACTAAGCAGAGGCTTGTAAATGGGTACTCAACAACTGATAAACATACTTAAATACTTTTTAAATAAATACTTAAATACATACAAACACCCAGAATCCGAAAACCAACAGTTAAGTTCATCACACAAATGTTGGTCCCGGGTGGGAATAGAACCCACGACCTTTGGCGCAGCACTAGGCAGGGTCATTACCACTACGCCAACAGGCCAGTCGTAATAACATGTATCTACCTACTTTGCCTTTTTCTGAAATACAACAATAGGTACTGCCTCTTATACATATATTATTCCTATGTGAGTACACAGTGTAACATTTAGATGGGTCAGTACGGGGATGTCCAAAACTATAAGAGATACGAAGATCAGTTCTCAGGAACCATGTCATCGATTTAAGTAAAAAGAAAAATTGCATTCATGGATTTTAAAAAAACTCATACACTACTCGGGAATCGAACCTGGACGTGATGAGGCGACTCAAGCTGAATCCACTAGATGTGGGTTTGGCTCGGTCAATTTTGTCCAAGCCTGCATCTGTGGCGGCACGAGCTTTGTATGATATTTTTGAGTCGCCTCGTCAGTAAATCTTGGTCAGGGTACGATGGGACTGACATGTGGAGAACACAAAAGTCCCTAAATAAAATAAAGATAAAAAAAAAAAACTGGACATTTTGAAAAAAAAAAACCAAATATTCCAGAGTGCTGTGTACGAGACTGTTGTAAATAAGTTTTTTGGTCTTACTTTCTCTAAAAACTTTACCATTCCTTATAATGAAACCTAGCATTTTCGAAGATTTTTTGATAACAGCGTCAATATGCGGAATAAATGTGAGTTTCCTATCCAAAATAACACCTAGGTCATTAATGTTGTCTACTTCCTGAAGAAAGTTAACAGAGATGTGATAGGATGAAGGTATGATGTTCATATTGCAAGTAAATGTTATGTGAAAGCATTTTTCTGGGTTTAGTTTCATGTCATTATCTGAACACCATTACTACATTATAATCAACGGTACTTATAGTTTTATGTCATTTACTAATGAACATAGATAAGACTAGCTGTTTCCCGTGGCTTCGCCCGCGTAGAAACAGTTTTTTCCCAATGTATCTATAGCCTATGTGTTATTCTGATGTTTAATCTATATTACTGTAAAGTTTCATCAATATCTGTTTGGTAGATTTGCGTGAAAAAGTAACAAAGAAATTCACAAACATCCTTCCTTGCAGACTTTTGCGTTTTTATTATTAGTAGGATAAGTTAATTAGGTACACGAACCCACATGCTGTTATCTCAATTAAAAACATTCTGTTATTAATTTAGCTAGTTTGATAACGTCAGTTACCGTGTCAGTCTATCGATATATTATAATTGCTTGCGTAGGTACGGACTTCCGATATTCATATTTGAGTGACAGCGCGGCTGCGGAAAATAAATTGCACGGCGGCCCGCACTAAACTTGCTCGCCATTTCCGTTATAATTTTTATAGAAAGGAAAAGTAAACTCATACCTACACAGCTTCATCTTTTTCCTAACAATTGTTTTTCATAGAACACATTTTCGCGAAAATTGGAAAAACTTTTTTTTTGCGATTACAATATTTCCTCTTACCCACTTAACTGACCTACGGTACTAGGGTTGGGAGAAGGAAAATAGAAGTTAATGGGGGTTATCTCTTTATTTCCACTTTTTACGTTTACCTACTACTTGGGGTCAAGGCAGATCAAGCGGAAATTTGCTCGCGCACTTTTCGACGTCATTGTCAAATGAACCTTATCACTATAGCCTAAAGAACAAAATCGTATGAATGGCCTCAAGCGCGGGCGACGCCGACGTGCATAAGTCATTTTACGATTTTGTTCTTTAGGTTATAATGATATGGTTCATTTGACAATGACGTCAAAAAGTGCGCGGGCAAATTTCCGCTTCCTTTGCGCAGTCCCTTAGGGTACGGTATTTATTATTATTATTAATAATAATAATGTATTGTGTAGGTATCAGATATATGGATTTATTTGTCGAATTAAAAGTAATTAATTGACTAATGGTGTTCGACCACTTTAGATTGCCATTTTCTATGTTTGGTGCTACCGTACCCTATTATTATTAATTATAATTAAATTATTATTAATAATAGGGTACGGTAGCTACCGTACAGATATACAGATATATGGATTTATTTGTCGAATTAAAAGTAATTAATTGACTAATGGTGTTCGACCACTTTAGATTGCCATTTTCTATGTTTGGTGCTACCGTACCCTATTATTATTAATTATAATTAAATTATTATTAATAATAGGGTACGGTAGCACCAAACATAGAAAACGGCAATCTAAAGTGGTCGAACACCATTAGTCAATTAATTACTTTTAATTCGACAAATAAATCCATATATCTGATACCTACACAATACATTAATTAGTAAGTAGGTAACTACGTAACGAGTTAGTTGTACTTATGCAAATTACGTTAAATTATGTTGTTGCCGTCTACGGGCGGGATGAAGCACATTTTAGACTGAAGTGTGTTTACAAGAAATACAAATAGATCGGCAGATGAGTGTACTTTAGTACATACTCGCACTTATTAATATACTTCGTACACTCAGAAAGATGTGTGGACTGTTACATTTACAAATGTAGGCAACTGTTCAATAATGATTTATTTTATTTGTTTTTAAAGGACAGATTTTGTTGAAAGCATTAAATATTTTGGACCGCCTCGTCGGCTTGGTCGCTAGACTAAAGAGCCAGAGATCGTGGGTTTGATTCCCACTAAGGTTTAAGCACTAAATTTTACCTAGTCCTAGTCTGGATGTTATAGGTATTTGTTAATTTTCCTTACTTACTTGTCTAATTCCCATAGTACAAGAGAAAATCCTAATGTGGGATACACAAATGTATATAACTACATATAGATTGGGACACGATGACCCACATTCTGAAAATGTCAGATTGTCTTGCCCTTATAGTACATTTCCCAAGGGAAAATACAACTTAAGTTAAAAATATTAACCGTTTTCAAGTTACTGCTTGTCATATTTAATGTAAAATATTAACCCCAACCAGCTGATCGGGGTTAATGACACTGTTAAATACTGTAACGATTACAAAACGAATAAAAATTAAAAACTATTAAAAATTAGACAATGTATGAGTAAATAAAATTTATTGAAATTTAATAAATAAAAAATCCAACCATTAAAAAACGATTGCTCCTTATCTATAAAACGACCCTTTCTGGGGTCTTTCTGTCCCACCCTGTATGAAAAATAATTATTTAATATCAATATATTAAATAATTATTTTTTTATTACATATTCTAACATACGTTTTTTAGGTACTTTACTAGTGAATTTTCATTAACAAACGAAAACATCATAATAATAAATATGTAAATTTTATTTCTCTTTGATTTAGAATGCTACTGATATAATAAGTATGCGAACTGAATGCGACTAGCTACTGATTTGGAATGTTAACTTAAAATTCTTATATCGGACTTCCAAAATTCCCGTGGGAGATTATATAATGCAACGCCACAGCAGACAAGAAAGTTCTTTAGGCTGTCAATGTAAGATAGAAATTAAGCTAGTAATAATGTGGCACGGCAAGAGTGCGGTATTTCTTAGAATCACTTCCTAGAAAGTTGTTGTGATGTGGCGATATTTAGTGATTGTATGCTGATGAGTCGTCAGTTCGACGGCGTTGACGCAACAAGAGCACGAACAAATACGAGCGCATTCAATGCAACGATTCTCAAACTGGGGGTCGCGACCTCAAGGGGGGTCAAATCGAACGAAGCGGTATCACGGAAGTGGTTTTGATAACAGCTGTGTGTGAATAAATGTTTGTATGTTTTGATATAGCAATTAATGTCGTGTTGTTACTTGTATATGTTCAAGCGTAGGTCAAGAACACTTTAAGTAATGTTTTTTGGTTAAGTAGCACCAAATTGCTGCGTGTTATTATAATCCATATATTGCAAGTGCGTTGCTTTCCTGAGGATTTGGTTGGAATACCCGTGAATGCATAGATAAAACAGCAAAGGTGAATTAAATATTATCAATGTCGCCGAAGTGTCAAGTCTACAATGATTCAAGACTATACAACACAATGTACTCAAATTTAAAAAAATTACGAAGGTTAAATACGTAGCGTAGTTTAAAGATTTAGAATTTGATTTGATTTATATACGTTATAATTATTATTATGGTTTTTAACTCGAACACAAAGTTAACGTGACTGTGCGCAATTTATATTATATTATTATGCGATAAATTCACTTATCGGCATAACACACGGGAACACAACACATGCGGTTCTCAAACACTTTTAAATTTAAATACTTACTTTTTCTGGCAAATCCGCATGTGTACTTCCTCAACTTATAGAACAGGTAGTTGGTAACCCTGGCACAACACATTTTGGAACGTTTTTTAGCTGACATTGTTCAAAAAATTGTGAATAGTAACGTCATTTTGACGACTGAGCGACGCGGCGCGGACGACGAGTGGTCGACGCACATAGCACGGTACTATTGAGACTGGGCTTTGATCGAACTGAGACTGAGACTCAGACGCGTACCGGTCCGCCCCAAAATATGCACTCGGATGGTGAAGTACACACCATGTGTTGGTGGTATTGTCTCCACAAGCCGGCCGGCTGACCGCGCCCGCGCCGCGACGTGCACTGATACATTTCCGCTACAATTAATGTCAATGACTGACGAAACCGAAGCAGATCGGTATTGCTGAGCCAATAATTACTCGTTCACAACTTCACAACCATTTTATGGGACGACAGTACGTATCTTTGTTGCCATCATTGTAGCTGCCGGCTGGCTGATTGGAGAATTAACTCATGGTGATGGAATGTTAAACGAAAGTGCATTACGTGGTCACGTTTTTGTTTATGTGCCTAGTTGGCTCTTATTGGTGCTCGAAGATCAACATAATTTTTTATTTATGTTCTTAATAAAATTTATACTTCAAGTTGATACTGCAGCTATTTTAAAAATAATGAACCAAATTTAAAAAAAATAAAAAAATATTTTTATAATTTTTTATTTAAAATAAAATTTTAAAAAAGGTACTTTAATAAGTAAATAAATAGGTACCTAGGCACCTACGTAAGTTTAATCATCATCATCATCAACAGCCTATTAATCTCCCCACTGCTGGGGCTCAGGCCTACCCTCGCAACGAGGGCGTGCGGGCTATAGTCCACCACGCTAGCCCAGTGCGGGTTGGTGGACTTCACATGCGTCTAAGAATTTCTTCTTCGGCGTATGCAGGTTTCCGAACGATGTTTTCCTTCACCGTTTGAGAGCAGTCAGTACATGTACTTAAGTTTTGAGAAATACCCATTGGTACATGGCCCAACCGGGGATCGAACCTCGGACCTTTCGATATTATAGGTCGCGTCTTATCCCCGAAGCCACTGACGCTCTAAGTAAGTTTAATAAGGCTCCTGTATTCGAACTTAGTGTAACAAAATATGCTTTTATTGGCTAACTATCTACAACCTCAATTATAGTTGTTGTTAGTTCGTTACACTTCGAACAAAAAGTAGAAATTGTATCTAAATTACTTCATGGGAAATATTATGTAAGCCAAGGAAAGTAAGCAAAGGAAATATGGCATCTCTCTATATGTGACAGAAATAAGTACTTATTCTTTAATGTTTTATGTTGTTTGTATATAAAAAGTATCATTATTCTTGATAAAATACTTTCCAAAATAATATTATATATATTATTTTTCAAAGTTTGTAAAGTTTTAATTGACTGTTACTGCCTTTTCAACTTTAACTGTTATAAGTAGTCGTGGAATTCAGTCCGTCTATAAAACAAGTTACATATTGTGTGACACAATGTACCTATACACCCTACTACATAAATCATTCGCATTATAATAACAAAAGCAAATAATAATTGTCTAACTAAACTTAATGTGTGATATTAATTCATTGAAACATGAAACAGTACTTTACGAGTGTTTGAAAACCACCATAGTGAAACGGTATAATGATTCATTATAACAGGTTTGTAGTAAAAACTTTTAACTAACCTAATTTTCATATTATTTCGGCATCTCATGTACCTACATCTAACATAATTTTAGAGATGAAACATGGAACCTTATATCCACACTACCTGTTGTTTGCTGTTTTTAATTGGCTTTCTATTCCATTATCGTTGTAAAAGAACTAATGATAATCCAGAATATCAGTCATGTTATAACACAGGCACCTCGTGCAGCGGTAGTAGCGGCTACTGGTTGGCTTCTGGCTAATGGTTTTATGTTACACGATTCACCCACAGTACCAAATTTCGTCACAAGTGGTTTACCCACAAACACACGATATTTGTCCACCCTTTCTCTACCTTACCATTAGTATAGTCAATGTAGTCACTAAGCGTATAGTAATAAAATTTATATAATCAGGCAAAAACATTAGTACAATACCTTATGAAATCATGATGTAACTTTAAGATATTTATACAATGAAACAATAAGTGGTATACCACGGGGATCGGGGCCTTACTACACTTTGAAAAACACTGTCCTAGTTATTAACGTTTTCACAAAATAATTTTCATTGTAAACTTCGAGCCCCATTAGGGAAAGGATTCGTTTTCAGATTTCTGACGGATAATAAATGATCCCTTTTAGAAAACGATCGTACAATTTTATTGTATAATAATGTAATAATTCTGCCGGTTGCCTCTAAGCGATTTTGCAATAAGTTTTTGAATAAAATGTCATCATAAGTAAGTACCTAGCACTGTTTTCATATCAGAATAAACATGTTGCATATTCCAATAATTAGTAATATTATACCAACAAAATATATTTTGATATATTCATCAAAGAAATAAGTGAATTAATTATACATGATGTCCGAAAAGACATAGATATTCTAAATGAATTATGTAGTAGGCCTATTCGTGTTTATGCATATGCTATTTATGTATATTGTGATAAGTTCCTACGTAGACTAAAACATTGCCGAATAACCTCCTTGAATCCAATTAAACTCCAGACAATGAAAACCCCATTCAGTGGTTTTTGAGAAGAACGATAATAACGCGAAAAACAACTCTTATTTATAAGTTATTATAGGTAGCTAGTCACGCGTCGGTGTCCCGGCATCGGGACGGTAAGTTTAAAGTGTCGGTGTCCCGGCATCGGGACGGTAGAAAAAGAGTTTAAAGTGTCGGTGTCCCGGCATCGGGACGCTTACGTCACGCGCATTGTTCTTTATTTATTTATTGTCTAAGGGTGTTTTTTCAACAACCAACCCCTGACAGCGACACTTTTCATTTCATGGTTTTTTTGACACTGTCGCTAGATTGGGTAGGTCAGGTACTTACCTAATTGTAAGTATTTGATTTTGATTTTATTTAACTTTACCTAGCTAGGTACTAGTTTTATGTTGATTAATCAAAGCTACAATACCCTTGTTATAACTTTGCTTAATACATAATTGATACCATAATAATCAATACAAATTTTTTACGATTAACAATTTCCTTGTTTTAAAATATTGCAAATCGATTGTGAAAATAGTGATTCTTCTACTAGAGACAATGCATTTGTTTTGCATAGGAAATCAATAAACAATAGATTATCACCACTTACTGTAAGCCATAACTATTAAAGTTAAACATTCAATTACTTACTCTGAACATTATTATCGTAAATCCCCTCAACACCTATTATTGGTTACGTAAAAAAATAACTCATTAGTGCAAAACGCTTACATAAATAATTAAACATTTTAATTAAATATATTGGCATTTGTGTCCGATTTCAATTATTGAACATTGGAACCCATAATAATAAAAATCGGACCATTTGTGGAAAAGAAAAACAAAAATCTGGAGGATCAGTTAGAGCGGGTGCTCAGAGACGGGCTCGCGAAGAGCACTCGCGTCCCGCGGCGAGCGTGTGTAAAGAGATTGTACGTTTTAGGCATTTTGTCTATAGGCAAATTGTTTTTTAGACGAAATGATCATAATTCATAACCGAATCATGAGACTGAACGAAGCGAAAGAGGTGTGCCAAGATCGCAATACTTGGCGCTCCGTTCTTTTTGCCTGCCTACTCCTACTCCGTCAGGGAAATAGCGTGAAGATATGCATGTACTCGTGAAGATATATAAATGTAAAAACTCCAGGACTACGATTTTCTCGTTGAATAGGAGGTAAACGGTAAAATAAGTTATTGCTTCGCAGGTTTTATTTTAAGATTAATTTGTAAAAATAAATTCTTAAACGTAGAGACGAAGCTACTTGCGTTGTGTATAGTAAAATTTGTTCCACGCGTCATCGAGTGTTTCGATTACTTCAAAAGATGGACGTTCTTGTAAGTGTGTTTTGCACGCCGCATAAATATTTAAATTTTTGTGTAAGTACATGACTAATCAGTCGTTTGTTGAAATCATAGACACCTTTATGTATCACTGGCGACTGTCCGCCACTTTGTACGCATGGAAATCCGGGCCGGGTCTATAATTAAATTTGTTTGTGAACAACAGTGAACATTTAAAAAAATCGGTTATTTCTTTCCAGTTTTTTTTTTACAAAATCCAATGATGTTAAGAAAACCAATGATAATGTAGGTTATAATAGTTCTTACTGTCAAAGAGATTGGACATTATTACAGTAAATCACACAAACATACTTCATTATTACGGATTATTACCTAGGTAATAAGAACGTCAGTGGCGTAAGAGCGTCAGTGGCGTCGGGGATAAGACGCGGCCTATCATATTGAAAGGTCCGGAGTTCGATCCCCGGCTGGGCCATGTACCAATGGGTTTTTCTCGAAACTTAAGTACATTTACTGACTGCTCTCAAACGATGAAGGAAAACATCGTGCGGAAACCTGCATGAAGAAGAAATTCTTAGGCGCGTGTGAAGTTCACCAACCCGCACTGGGCTAGCGTGGT
The DNA here is from genome assembly GCA_949699065.1 of Metalampra italica. Classification (NCBI taxonomy): domain Eukaryota; kingdom Metazoa; phylum Arthropoda; class Insecta; order Lepidoptera; family Oecophoridae; genus Metalampra; species Metalampra italica. The sequence continues at coordinate 6,701,717 of OX452986.1, forward strand.
GGACTATAGCCCGAACGTCCTCGGTAAGAGGGTAGGCCTGAGCCCCAGCAGTGGGGACATGTTAATAGGCTGTTGATGATGACCTAGGTAATAGTGTAGACTTATTTTACTCCCAGAGGTGGTACTTGCGACCGGTGGTTCCAGTATCTAACCCGAGGTATGAAATAGCCGGTATTCATCTAGCTAAAACTAATTTTAACATCGGTATGTTAATTTCCACTCAGAAACTGTACCACTTTAATATTTATGTGTAGATGTAGTTTGTGGAGGTAGGTATTTGGTGTTACTATAGTTGCCTGCTGTTACATATAGACATGGATATAATAAATTGAGATTTAAATCTGTATCAGTGTTAGTTTTTACCAAAATAGTATTTTTTTTGTTGATTTGATTAAAATAGGAAACATATTTTCCTTGGACCATTAAAAAACACAAATTGAAGTAGGTAGGTACCTATATACGAAAACGCGGAACCCAAAGCCAAGTATCTGACTGACTTCTAGGCTTAAACCTTTTTGACTGTATAACAACCTTCATTATATTTATACCTGTATATGAGTGTGCTTAGAAACAAGTAGGTACCTACATCAAATTTCAACTCAACCGTAGCGTGTTGCATATTAATTAATTATTTTATGGAGCCATTAGTAATGTTTCTGCTAGTAAAGTGCCAAAATTAATCACGTTATATTTTTAAGCAGTTCATGCGGTCAGTGGTCTGTTCCCACGGCTACTTACGTATAAATCGTGGAAAGGCCACGGTCGCCGCACTCGCAAGGTTTTTTACTTCCTCTCGAGTCTACTCGAATTACAATTAAGGACGTTTCATACACAAAATATAAGGAAATTATGTTAAGTATACAATGTACTCTACATTGTATACTTAACACTCCTACAAGGTATATTGTTAATATCTATTTATTGATGCCCGCGGCTTCGTCCGCGTGGTTTAGGTAAGTGTTTTCCCGCGGGAACAGTAATTCATCTCGGTAAAAAGTAGCCATGTTCTGTCCCAGTTTTCAATGTATCTCCACACCAAATTTCATCAAAATACGTTCAGTGGTTTAGGCGTGAAAAGGTAACATACATACAGACATTCTTTCCCATTTATAATACTAGCTCTTTCCCGCGGCTTCGCCCGCGTAGAAAAGTTTTCCCGTGTACATTGTGAAACAGCGCCCTCTATGTAGACCTTTTATTACTTAGGAGGTATTAGCGGACGCCCCGCGATTTTGTCCACGTAAAAAGTATCCTATATGTTATTCCAGGATATAGGCTATCACTGTACCAAGTTTCATCAAAATCTGTTCAGAAGTTTTTGCATGAAAGAGTAACAAACTGAAAACATACTTTCAAACTTTCGCCTTTATTGACCGAGCGAGCGAAGCGAGCGAAGCGTCTACGTTTCGAGACTGGCCAAAAATGCTCTTGTCCGGCTGTCTGTCTGTCTGTCTGTCTGTCTGTAATTCTCTACAGGTCGCATTTTTCAACCGATTTTGACGAAAATTTGGCATATGTATAAATTAATTAAACCTACAAAATGAGTAGAATAAAATTTTGAAAAACATTTTTTTAGAGTACCTACCATACTCGCAAAGTGGGAGTGAACTTTTTTTTTCTTGTGAATCCCATAGTGTGGGATATCGTTGGATAGGTCTTTCAAAAATATTGCTGGTGTGTGAATACCATTTTTTCGATTTAGGGATCCGTTGGCGAAATATTAAGCTTTAAAGCGGTAATTTTTGTTAGAGTCACGTGTCCCCCCCCCCTGCCAGCTAAACGGTTGCTTCTGGAAATGTGAAAAAATTCATGGCAGTAGCATATATAACGTAGTTACAAGGAAAACTATTACGGCTAAGTAGGTTCTATTAGTTTTTGAGTAATAGTGGATCGACTTAAGAAAGTTGAAAAAATAAATTATGTTCATAGAACTGCATACGTAAAATGGAAAATTATTTTTTTGCCGCGTGATATCCATGGTGTGGGGTATCGTTGGATGGGTCTTTCAAAAATATCGCGGGTGTGTGATAAACATTTTTCGATTCAGGGATCCGTTTGCGAAATATTAAGCTTTAAAGTGCTAATTTTTGTCACTTTAGTAGGTACTTTTTCTGTTTCCAAAGTTGACTTTTGTTGGTTTCTTTTAGGTTTGGTTTATAAGGGCTGGCGAGGTCTACTGTTCTCACGGAACTACTAGTAATATTAGTAGGAAGTATGATTAGTAGGTCTGGTATGGATTATGTTGTAATTGTTAACTATACGGGACGGAAATGAAATAGACCTACAGTTCGGCAAAATGAAACGAGTTTCCTGAACTGTCAATACAAATTGTCTTCAATTTGGTTTCGATAATAAATAACCTTTACCTTTCGCCTCTAGGAGTGAATTATTTGCTCAGGCCGTCCTCTCATAAACCCCCTTCTTTAATAATTCAAAGATAAGATATTCTATTAGCACAGGACTATTACGGAGTCATCGTATTATTTCGACCAGGTGCTCTATTTTTGAACCGCTCTCCTCGCTTCGAGCGGTCGATTCTACTGATTTTCCTTCGATGTCTCTCCTGATCCGCCCTCTGCATCCAGCATCCATTTTAAGGTCGTCGGTCCACCAGACAGCTAAGGGAGGTACCGTAGATCTTCGTCGGATCTCATAAGAAATACAAAATGTCGGTGTTTCCAGTTGAGAATTTAGGATAGCGATTGAGTAGAATCGACCGCTCGAAGCGAGGAGAGCGATTCAAAGAAAATAGAGCTCCTGCAGCTGTGGTGGTGTTCATTTGGAAAGGGCTATGTAGCGCAGTGGACGTTGAAGGGTTGATAATAATATGATAATTAACATGGTGCAAACGCTCAGTGACGCATTTCACCCTTAAAAGTAATATACATGTTAAACACGATGAAACGAAAACATTTTCTTGTTATTGTTACCCAAAAGGGCGGTTGTCGACCACACACGGGTCACTTTCTGGCCGTGACACGATAATCTCATTTGTGTAAGATGAACCTCTTAATTCGACAAAGCTTGAGTAGGGTGAGATGGCCATTCTAAATTGACATGAGGCTTGAGGAGTTTGACAGTCTTGTTTAGGGAAGTTAATTGAGTTAAAGTTCAAGATTAGCATCTTAAGCGAATTAAAATCAAATCGATACCCCCCTATTCTAACAGGTGATCAGAATATCTCACAATTTTGTTGTTGTAGGTTTTTAGAAAATCAGAATGTTTTGGAGAATGGACCAAGGTGCAGTAACTATTAGCCGTAATAGTGGGAGCTTAACACTCCCATATTTCTAATCTAAAGTATCCCAAAGTAGGTCTAGGATTTTATTGAGAAGTAGCTAGCATTCGCGTGGACTCAAGACTAAGTTTTTGCCGTTTGCTCGCACAGACAGACAGTAGATTTTTTTGTATACCTATTCGACGAGGTATAGCATAGCTATAATATTTATTTATTTAATAACTTATTGTACACACAGAAATAAAAAAAATCAACATAAAGCAACAGAAAATTATACAAAGGGTCAAGCTTATTTCTAAGAAATCTCTTCCAGCTAGCCCGCGGTGGAGATAAATGAATATGGAGATGCAGTTAGTCGCGCGTACTATTATTATAAACTAAATATATATTGTTACATATAGACGATAAATAAAATTAATAAAGACAATAAATAGTTATGTTGGTCAGTGATTAATACACTATCACTATACAAAGTTTCATCTATATCCGTACAGTGGCTTTTGCGTGACCGAACAGACCGAAAGACAGACACAAATAATAATGCATATTCGTACAATTCACAAATATTGGCATACGAGACCAGTACCAACTTATAATAAGGGCAGAAGTGAATATACGTTGGCTAAATAGTGGTGTGCTGTAGTCAAAAATAATATGTCGATATTTTTTCTGACCGTACGAATGCTTGTGGAAATAAATCGGTCATTAGGAATTCGCGACATCGACCGCGCTCTCGGGCCGCGGCTAATCGATACTTTCTTGTTGGCAAACTTAAGGCCTTTGTTTGCCGACCCTACGGCATTGCGGTTATTAGGTATTGTATACCTAAATTGTAGCAATACCGGCTCCTTAGTAAGAATCTCGATTAGGTAATTCGGAGAAAATAAATGTTAAGTCGTTGTGATGATTTGTAAGAAGCGATAATAATAGGCATACAACTCAACCTCGTTAGCATTCGTTTGTTGATAGAGTGCTTGATATAAAATCAACTGTATAATACAGGAAAATATTTCATTTCGAATGTTCGAGGAAAAATTAACAAAAATTTAATCGTACCACGGTGGTAGGAAGTTTGTACGCTACTCGTGCACTTCATTGACTTTTTTTAACATTACATTTTACTGGAAATTTGAATCTGATGTTTATTAAGTAGTCGGTCATATTACTGGTATCAGAATATCGAAACTTCGATTCTACTTTTATTTATTTTTAATCATCATCAACAGCCTATTAATGTCCCCACTGCTGGGGCTCAGGCCTACCCTCTCCACGAGGGCGTTCGGGCTATAGTCCACCACGCTAGCCCAGTGCGGGTTGGTGGACTTCACATTCGCCTAAGAATTTCTTCTTCGGCGTATGCAGCTTTCCTCACGATGTTTTCCTTCACCGTTTGAGAGCAGTCAGTAAATGTATTTAAGTTTCGACAAAATACCCATTGGTACATGGCCCAGCTGGGGATCGAACTCCGGACCTTTCGATATGATAGGCCGCGTCCTATCCCCTACGCCACTGACGCTCTTCTATTTTTTTTACAACCAAAGATATTGTTACTAGCTAAGATAATAATTATAAATAGTATTGAAGGTCTAATGCTGTTATTTTTTTAAAGTTAGATCCAGTTTTACAACACAAATAGGTATGTATCTCAACACAAGTCCTGTTGATCCACTTAGTGACAACACTAAATACCTACTCTTTTTAACATTATTTTAATATTTAAAAAAAAATATTTTAAATACTCTAATATTACGTAGCGGTAGGTAAATAAACGTGAATTTTTTTACAAATGCGGACTTATCTTACTTAAGGATCCCCTCCAGTCGCCCTTAGATTACTGTCTCTATACATTAATATTACTTACCGATACTTGTATAAATATTTACTTTTTTGTCAAACTTTTTAACCCCGAATCTAGCTTAAAACATCCCACTTCCCTTGTCTATCTCGAATAGGCCAAAAGGTGAGACGCGAGGGTCAATACACATTTATCAAATCGACAGCAGTGTCCTTCATTAAACTTAACTAACCTCTCCTCTACTTAATGATCACTAAATATTATTTAGTTCAATTTAAGTTTAGCTTAGTATGTAGTTTATTAGAATGTATTATTTGCTCATACATATGTCTCAATTATGTAAGTACTCACGTCAGTGGTAACAATACCAGTATTAACTGGTCTCTCATTCTTCTCAGACTTTCAAAAATATAATTTTATGGCAATTGCAGTCTATAGAAGGCTAATAGTTTCACAATGTCAACAAATAAATCAATATTGAAGAGATTCCTCGGTTTGTATAAAGTATAGTGTTAAACTAAACCAGAAGTTTTGGGAAGCCGAAGAATAAGTTTGTTGCGGTCTTTGCAGCCTCTTAAAGTCACTTGGGAGTTGTTAATACATTGTTTAAACTAACAAGATCCAAACTCTAACCTGGTAAGTAAGTATACCTACTTAGTTTCCATGACATACAAAATTTGAGATAAGTGCAAATTAGGTTTCTTGAGTGTTCTTGATACAATTAACAGGCATGTAGTATCACTTTGAGATAAGTTTTAATTTCCTATATAGCAATGACACTTTGCGGTTAATATCAGCTACCTTCAAAGAAAATAGTAGAGATAACCAGTCGGAACACGAGGACATACAATTCCTCATGCTCCACCCAGGTGGAGTAAGGTGGAGCACGAGGAGCGACCCGATGAAACATCGATTTCAAAATGAGACCGCAATGAAACTAGCGATTTGGCGGTGTGTAGGATGATTGAACAAGGCGTGCGTATACCATCGCCTTGTATTGTAAGAGCAGGTAGCAAGATCAAGGCTGACTCGAAGCAAACCTCGAGCGTACTGATGAGGGAACAATGCACGCGGATAGCGGCGTGGCGGCAACACAACACTGTCGCACGGAACGAAAGCGATCAGTCAGAATTCTCCACGACTGTCAGACGATTTGCAACATAATAACAACAGCCGAAAGTGATATTCGTAAGGTAAAGAGGGAACATTCCTTAAAACTGATAGCATTTAGCTCAATTACAAATACGACGTCCCGTCCATCTGCAGACTCCGTACCAGCCATAGGGAGAAGTCCTCTGGTCTCAGGAGTTCGGTTCAATTGTACAACGATCTATCGAACTGCTGAGCCAAGAAAGGCTCAGTAGTTTGGTTAGGGATCATAATCTCTAACGAACTATCCCAAATCGTTACTTACGTATGTTTCTTTATCAAACTACGACAAAAAGGAACCAGCTAGTATATAGTAAAGCAGTTTAACTTAAACTGCTTTAATCGTTACTTTAAACTTTAAAGTAAAGTTTTATTGTTAGTAGATCTGGCACTGAAACTAAATGTGATATCTTAACTAACGTATTTCCGATTGATTGAGTGCCTATCAACTACTAAAGTATTCTTCAAAACTCTTTATAATCCGACGAACTTTATGTGTTTATGTCTCGAAAGCCAGACATGACATGACTCAAGATAGAGTTACCGAGAATTTCATTTGTGCAACAAGAAGCGAATCGACGCCGCAGACAAAGGCATGCCCGTTATTATGTACCTACTAGTATTAGCATTCACTTAACATTGGTGTTGAGTGTCTGATGCCGATATTGTATCGAATATATACTGGGAGTGATCTGATACTCTACACTGCAATCGTTAGGAAATATTACAACTTAAATATTAATTCGCCAAACCCGTGCTCCTAAATACAAATCTCCATATTTATTTAACACTTCCCCCGCATTTAATTCGTTTATAGGCGGAAGGGGATGTCGCGACTTCACATCCTTACAGTTGGTTAACCGACAAACAAACGTCCACATTTGTTTGTCGGTTAACCAACTGTAATTGAAGTAACTGTTATTGAAAGAATTCACTAACTTCTACGGTTACCTATTCCCCAGAAGAACTTTGACGTGTAAAAAGTACAACAGCCTTAAACATTTTGTGTAATTCTTAATGAATTTGACTGTGACCTCTCAGCGAGAATTGATGTTTTAGGACTGTGGGCTAGTAACCATCACATAAATAGACTCCTACCACATGACGTGAAATACGTCACACACATGTGTCACAGAAATAATATTATGGTTGTGAATGGATCGGAACGACAGTCCACCACATGAGATGAAGTGAAGCGAAACACATGGAATTTTTTTAAAGCTAAAATAACGGTGTAAAAGTGTCAAGCTTTCACATGAAATCATGAAAAAGCTTGCCTCAGCAATGCGTGCTGTGATTACATCCGCCAAGATGGGAGCGAGATTAAAACCGTGGCGACGAAAATGTGACAGATGTTGTATTTAAAATATGGAAATGAAACTCATGAAATTTAACTGAATACAGTATTATTGGACTTTTGCCAAAGATTTTAATATTGAACCTTGTCTCAGTAAAGATCGGAATTTTAAAGATGTGATTATATATAAGCTTTATTGACTCGTAATAATAGTACATTATTGCAAAGGCAGCGAAATAGGCAATTGCCATTTCGGCCAAGGCATATATAGTGCTTTTCTTTAAAAAATGCAAGGAAATAAAAAAGGGCCTTTTACATAATAAATTTAATTAATATTAAAAGTTATATTGCTCATGTTAGGACAATTATTGAACGAAAATGTTATTGTTTTTTCAGGCACATTTATGTTCGTTTGTTGTATTTCTGACGTTTGCGGCTGGGAATTTGATACTTGGTCAGTGGTAGGTGGCTGGAAACTTAATTGCTGTTTAGAAGTGGATGGCTGTGGACTTGATAATTGGCAAGACGTGAGTGGATAAGATGTTGTTTCCGAATCATTAACAGGTCGCAATTTGATGTTTTGGTTAATTGACCGAGCGAGCGAAGCGAGCGAAGCGTCTACGTTTCGAGACTGGCCAAAAATGCTCTTGTCCGGCTGTCTGTCTGTCTGTCTGTCTGTCTGTCTGTCTGTCTGTAATTCTCTACAGGTCGCATTTTTCAACCGATTTTGACGAAAATTTGGCATATGTATAAATTAATTAAACCTACAAAATGAGTAGAATAAAATTTTGAAAAACATTTTTTTTAGAGTACCTACCATACTCGCAAAGTGGGAGTGAACTTTTTTTTTCTTGTGAATCCCATAGTGTGGGATATCGTTGGATAGGTCTTTCAAAAATATTGCTGGTGTGTGAATACCATTTTTTCGATTTAGGGATCCGTTGGCGAAATATTAAGCTTTAAAGCGGTAATTTTTGTTAGTCACGTGTCCCCCCCCCCTGCCAGCTAAACGGTTGCTTCTGGAAATGTGAAAAAATTCATGGCAGTAGCATATATAACGTAGTTACAAGGAAAACTATTACGGCTAAGTAGGTTCTATTAGTTTTTGAGTAATAGTGGATCGACTTAAGAAAGTTGAAAAAATAAATTATGTTCATAGAACTGCATACGTAAAATGGAAAATTATTTTTTTCCGCGTGATATCCATGGTGTGGGGTATCGTTGGATGGGTCTTTCAAAAATATCGCGGGTATGTGATAAACATTTTTCGATTCAGGGATCCGTTTGCGAAATATTAAGCTTTAAAGTGCTAATTTTTGTCACTTTAGTAGGTACTTTTTCTGTTTCCAAAGTTGACTTTTGTTGGTTTCTTTTAGATTTGGTTTATAAGGGCTGGCGAGGTCTACTGTTCTCACGGAACTACTAGTTTTATTGGTTATTTCAGTTTTATTTTCAACAGAGTCTTCGATGTAGCCTTCAGCCACTTTATTGGACTTCCAACCTCCGTGTCTTTTTAGAGTAGTTAAATTCGCTCCCGAATCAGCAAGAAGAGTGGCTGAAGATCTGCGGAAACAATGTCCAGTGTAACATTCAGGATTTGTCAAGTTTAAATAAAAACGCATCTGTGGCTATACAGCCACGAGAACGCAATGTGTACGATAGATGAAAGAGTTCTAAATTCAAACAGCACACCGTTTCATACAACATTGCCGGCGCGCTCTTCGTTCCAAATTCAAAGAACGCGCCGGGAAGTGATTTTGGTTTTTCAGTCTACGTAAATATGATACTTCGCGTGTTCTTTATTCAAAAGTTATGACAATATTTCCGCGCATGTTTAAGAAAAACATATTGCATCCCTAGAAACATTTACAAATGACTAATATCAGCGTGACTCGACATGACTTACACATCTCATGACACTGTTGACATCAAAGTTCCTTGACCTTGACAGAAGAAGCTCATGAGAAGGAAGAAGAAATGCAGGAAGCTATGAAGGTTATCGCGAATGTTACATGTGAATTTATTTACGTGTCAGACTACATCACGTTACGTTATAGTATTAACCTTCGTTAATCGTATTATACATTTAACACGTGTTTTGATCTTAGCTGCTTCGTTTACGCTTACTAAATTTAGCCAACATGCTGGCAAAGGGAACTTCTTCGTTGTCCTTGTCTTTTCCCGTTATTTGGGGTCAGGTCTGATTAATTACCTTTCATTTTGACAGCAGCAAACAAGTAGATAATGTCCAATCTGAAAAATGTCCAACCGTTGAAAAATGTCCAATCTGAAAAACCGACCATGCTCGAACTGAAAAATGTCCAAACTGAATAATGTCCAATCTGAAAAATGTCCAATTTGAAAAATAAATAAATAGCGGTTTTTAAGGTTCTGTAGTGTAAAATGTTCCAGATTGGACATTTTTCAGGTTGGACATTTTTCAGGTTGGACATTTTCAGATTGGACGTTTTTCAGATTGGACATTTTTCAGGTAGGACATTTTTCAGATTGGACGTTTTTCAGATTGGACATTTTTCAGGTTGGACATTTTTCAGATTGGACGTTTTTCAGATTGGACATTTTTCTACGATTGGACATTTTTCAGATTGGACATTATTATCGTAAATCTCGGGTCTCCTCATATTTCTGCGCCAAGTGTTCCTGTCTTGGGTTGTCGGATCTAGCAATTGGGATTGATTGAGGTCTCTCATTATTATTCGACCACCAAGGTCGATGGCGGGCGTCCTCTGCCTCCCCTCTGTTCTGGCAGATTCAGGGCAATTTTTACCACATGATCTTCGCTGGCAAAGGGAACACCTTAAACAATTTCATTGACTAGTTGTTCGAAGTTATGACGGCCGTAAAATTGAACCGTAACTTTCAATTAGAATGAAGTCACCATATATTTGTTTTATTTTGGTGAAAGTTGAATTAAAAATACCTGTTATACATACGAAAGTGTAGATGTTTATAGCTCAATCCTGTCTTCGAACGGTATTTGATAAAACTTCGTAATAGTGATAGATTATATTTTTTTTAATGTTTAGACAAAACACACGGCTGTTTAGTCCCAAACTAAGCCAAAGCTTGTAAATGGGTACTCAACTACTGATAAACATACCTAAATTAATATATACGTTTTAAATAAATACAAACAAACACCCAGAATCCGAAAACCAACAGATGCACACCACACAAATGTTGGCCCCGGGTGGGAATAGAACCCACGGCCTCTGGCGCAGTAGGCAGGGTCACCACCAACTACCAACAGGCCAGTCATTCTGAAATAACCTACATATAGATCTTGATAATACATAGGTACTTTTGCATGTTAACAAACAATTTTAACTGCAGGAAAGGAATCAAGTTCATATGTTACATTTATAACATTTTCTTTTTGAATTCCAACCGTAATGTCATGCCCCAGTCAATCAAATTTTTTTCAGTGTGTCCATAATGCGTCACATCTGAGATGTTAGTAGACCTAATAGGTAGTGCCCTTTATAATTTTTTTGATCCAAGGTCTCCACTCCGCTGCGAAGGCTACAAATACAGCATAACAGTGAAATCCAAGGCGATGCGTAAGTGAGATGATTTGACGTTACGGGTTACGAATTATCTTTTTATATAGGCTGTGGTGTGACAAAAACAATTAAATAATAATAATAAAAACAATACAAGTAGTAATAATGCTATGGTTGACCATTCGTCTTCCCATCAGTCAGTTACATCCAGACCAAAGTTACGTAGTAAATATTAGGTATCTAATATGAGAACAAAGTCAAACATTGAGTTGAGTACAACGTACAGTTTTTGTCTCCACAAAGTAAAAATCATTACTAGTTTAGTACCTAACAAAACGTAATCTTACAACTTATTTCATTTTATCCCATGTAGAAAATTAAAGTACCAACTATAGAATATTATAAGTATTATATTTACGTGATTCCAAAAATGTGACACTTACATCACTTTAAAAGCTACATAGTAAGTAGTACTTGGGTGTGACTTCCAAAGAGCCACATTTGTCATTATAAGGGCTGACCAACGCATCGGCCGCGGCTGGCAACTCATCTCAGTTTTTCTAACAATACTCAGGCAAGAAACCCTCATACCACATGTGGCCCTCTATTGAATTTTTTGTACGATGATCGGCATTTGTTCCGGACAAACATTAACGTTTTCAATTCAAGTTGTTTCAATTGTTGGTACTTTCAAGACCTTATAAGAAAAATCAACAAAACTGGTAGGTACACACATATAAAATTACAAAAAATAGTTGACATAAATTCACAGATAAAAATTTACTGACCGATTGATTGATCTATTAAACTTGAATTTAAGAGAGTGAGAGACACTAATTAGACACTAAATAGACTAGATGAATCGAACGAAAATATAATGAACTACTTAATTCAATCTTACAGCTGTTTATGCTGATGTATTTGTAGGTCATATGAAATACGTGCGAGTAAGTGTGAAAGAAGAAAAACATTACCTTCTTCTTCGCCAAAGTCGTGTCATAAAATATCAACGCTAAAAGTAACTATAAAACCACCCAGGTATGCGAAAAATATAACGGAATTCACAATTCTAATTCCAATGTGATAAATCACTCACTTTTATTAGGAGAGTATTTGGTCCTTCGCGACAGTAATCCTTTGGCAAATCTCATAGTTCTCCGTATACCCCTGGCAGCGGTTACACCACAACGCTTCAAATATTCCATAGTGTCGTCAACTCGGGCGCAGAAATGTAAACCGAGACCTAATGATTCGCGCAGGTGTATCGATCGATAAACACGGCATGCTTGTTTAACAGCAAATTTAATACTGAGAACAGAGAAAGAAATAAAGCCGTAGAACTGATTGAGTTTCATTAGGAATAAAACAAAGCACCCACTTAAATTATATTTATTGATGAAGAATAACATTTAAATCCTATTAATTTGAATCAGTCGGTCGCTGCGCACGTGTTTGTAAATGATTTGACGTCAAATTAGTCATAAATCTATCGTTTTACTAATAAGACAGAATTGTTAGATACTTAATGAAGTTTTTAGACTAAATGCATCAGCAATATAGCAATTATAATATTGTGGAAGATTACAAGACATTTCCGATAATTATTAGTCATTAATTACTTAAGAATCATAATGTCATTTGAAGGTTGATCAATATGTATCTATTATTTAATCCTTAAGGAAACTACATGCAGTGATTTATAATTTTAATAATACAATAAACGTTATAGCATGTTTAGATTTGAATAAATTTAGATCAGGCAGATAATGGAGAAAGATAGAGCTAAAATCACGCAAAGTCATGTCATAGACGACGCGAGCGCTGGTCTAGATTTTGACCGAGACGTAATGATATTAATTATGGTTTGTTAGATGGTGGTGTACCTTGAATAGATAATGATGATAGTTGGTTGTGTGTCATTTTAGAATTAGTCAATAGCAAACTTGTTTTTGCTGATTCATGACTCGTATCAGACGTCAATCAAAGGTCGAAATCCATGCTGAATTTATCAATTCAACGTTTAAAATGCGGTGAACCGCCGGAAAATAAAATTTGGTGCAACATATTACGTGGGTGTTTATTTAGGTAGGATGTATGTCATTTTCCAATTAGTGTTACCACAAAACCGCTTATTACTGAATTTCAATGGAGCCTTATTCGATGTCATTTGCAACGGGGCCGATAAAGATATATATCATTTATTGGCATATGTAAAATGGTCAGCTGCGAGCTGGTTAACATGGCATAAGTCACATAATTTATTATAGTATGCCTATGGCCATGTATTGGATTTAAATTAAATTCATTATGCATATTTATTAAAATCCATGTAAGTGCATTTACTTTTATAGACTGAAATTATGAAATGTTCTCTCTAGACTAATATCCGAAAATAAATGCTTAATGTCATTAGTTTACAATTTTGGTGTTTTAGTAATACTCTAGGCAGTCTTATTGCTTTAAAATACTTCTTCCAGACAACCTGTTACTTCCTTCCATTTAAATTGCCTAAAGAAAACTCCTACTGTGCTCCTTTTATATGTGAGCATTAAAAGACAACGACAAAACTAAACCTATAACTTTTCTACGTCCATCAGTTTTATCCGTTACAAATAACACCGAACACCGCATAAAACCGCATTTATCTTAAACATAGGATGACACTTCTGGAATAACCGATCCACCTATGTATGTACGTACGACACATGGACGACATTAGATATGTTTGTATTCTGAAAATCTAGTTTGCGTCCACAGCGGGTCCAATTGATTTTTCCTAATAGTCACGCATACCGTTCTTATCGTGGCAATTAGCTGGTGTATCTAATGTCACAGTATCGTTAATTTGTTTCATAAACGTGAATTAATCGTCTCGGCCGCCGCCACGTGACTGCCAATGGTAAATAATATCGTCGCAATGTCAAGATCGAGACACGAGCCGTTGCAATGTAACCAATACCACAGAATGTACCGGGCAAACGTGAATGATAACATGATGTAGGTAAGTGAAGCACACAAAGAAAATATTTAAAGGAAAAAAAGTTATGGAAGCTAAACAGGGCCCCTGATGAAGAAGATGATTTTCAGTCTACCTACACCCACACCATTACTACCTACCTAATTCCGCTAAGTTGAGAATGATTTGAAGATGAGTGAGGAACATGCAAGAAGAAGGAAGATATCCATTATCAGATTATCTGGTAAGGTCACTGGTAGAAGAATCAAATCAACCGCCTATTAATGTGTACAATCTTGACGAGGGCGTTCGGGGTATAGTTTACCAAACACGATACTGCTGTATAGACAACAACGTTCTAGGCAACGGCTGCCTGACCCGCTAGCCCAGTGAGGGTTGATGGACTTCACATGCGTCTAAGAAATTCCTTCTTCAGCGTATGCAGGTTTTCCTTCGCCGTTTGAGAGCAGCCAATACATTGTACTTAAGTTTTTAAGAAAAGTCCACACTGGTAAAAAAGCTATCATATAATTCTAACTAAAACAAACAAAATAACATTATAATGATAAGTACTTACTCGTACATGATAATGCTTAAGATCTGACCGAGTTCAACAATGATCACCAAGTTGATTGAATAAATGCGATCATGATTATATGTGTCTGAAGTGATGAAAAGTTATACATCAGAGAAATAGTTATACCTACTGGAAATATTCTTACTCAGTACAGAATAGAATATTCGCATGTGACAGTGTAGGTGAGTATGTCATTTATTATCAGACGTATTCGAGCACTAAAGAAATAGGGGTTATGTTTGTTTAGTAACATGATCTACAAAGTCATCGTCATCGATAAACCTCTTAATAAGTAAGGCAAAGCAAATTAGAGAAGATATTTATATTGATGCTATTTTTACTCGCGACTATCATTCGCTGACAATAATAATTTATTTGTCAGGGTCAAGGTTACTTTCTTTGAATTCCGATGTTGGATGGTGAACTTTATTCAGCATTTACACGCAGCCTTGTTTTTCTTCAAGTATTAAAGTTTCCGTGAAAGCCAAAGAAGGCTTCTCCTCTACAATTATATGTTTTTGTGGTATTTATGATGGATGCAATGGATTTGGTAAATATTATGATTCATGTAGCAATTTGACAGTAGATACTAATTTCAAGTTTTAGAGCCATCTGTTTGGAGACTAAGTACTACTTTTAAAGGATAACCGTTAAGGGATACTTTTCAAAAACTGCAAAAGTGGTTGTTGTACCTATCATTAATCTAAAAAAAATGTCCAAAACTATCTAACAGTTCACCTAAAACAAATTTTCGACGGTTTTGCAAATGTTCATCAAATGGCGAGTATGACGGAGCGTATTGATTGCCAGCATGAGGTACATGTAGGTATGTACGGTTGCATTTCAATTTACGTTTCAAATCCGGCCTTCACGTCGAGCGATAATATTAATTTAGGTCGCTCGCTGATTACTACGGGTTTGAGAGAACTCACCAGCATCGTACTGCAAGAATCTAAGTAAAATATCGGCTTTCAGATTTGACATTATTATCGTAAATCCTTCTAACAATGAATGAATAAAGAAATAAGAAGTAGGTTTTTGCGGTAATTCAAACAGGTACTACCACTGCACTAATTAACTTTGTTTTTGTAAACATTTCCATACAAATAAATTGATTTCTTTGTTCGTTGTGAGTAATATAATTAATATTTTTTAGTTCTTTCCGAATTTTTTTGTTGTTATGATTTGTGAGCGTGTGAAAAACTGTGCGGTTGGGCCATACCTTTTATTTAGGTATGTGTTACGTTTATGCTTAGATAACTAAGCTCATTTTCCCAAAAACATCCCTGTTTTCAAAATTGTGTATTTGTTTTATTCTAAACTCCAAATTGAATAAGGCTTCCGTCAAGACGGATATGCATAGAGCGAAGATATTTAGTCCGTCTGTCTGTCCGGCGGATGAATCGATACCTGTGGACCGAACGAATAGAATTTTCTTACATGTTGTTGACATATTTTCCTATAGATTTCAGGAAACTATTAAAATCATTGTGTACCTCTACATTCTACGTTTGATGATTTTTGCTTTTAGTTAGAAAGGAATAACATCCTACGTATATCTCAGGTCTAAAATGACTGATTAAACGTTAAAATATGACGAGATTTTATTAAGACCAAAAAGAGTGTGGTACTAAAGTTCATGGTCACAAGATGAATACTTTTAATAATTATGTTTTAGGTCATGCTCAAGTTAAGTTTGCTTTGTTTATTGACAACATATTATTTTATGTATACTACCTATATATTTTAAGTACACTTCACATTTCTCTTTTAACATTAGACGTACTTAGTACCCTAGATAAATATTCACACAAACTTTACACCGATTTAAAAATAGTTATTGCCATATATGATTTTAAGGGATTTGTGGAAGTTGACAGTTTGATTAAATGATAATGAATATGATAATTTTATTACCTGATTTTCTCGTATTATGCAAACTGCAAATCGTTAGGTAAGTATGTCGTGTCAATATAATACAAGCAGACATACCTATCTTTGATCGTGAGAAATCCGAAATTCCAAGGATCTTCGTCCGGTCCGTTCTCAGATTTCCATTAAAGTAAATACGATTCTTTTTCCTTCTCGTTATTTATGTATCAATTCATTATCTGACCCATTAATTTACGACTTAACTTTTACACTTTTATGAACTTTATGATTAGGGGTTTTTGTAATACCTATCTACTCGTATTACGGTATCATTTAAGTACCTACATATTTTTAACAGTTATTCATCTGAGGAAAATGTGGTAGTTTCCATAAGCATATTGTGTATTTTCAACTTTGGCAATTGAACTAAATACGATGCCTCAATTTGGCACCAGAGGAACTTCACCACTATCAAATTTAACCTAGTTAGCATTTGTATCGAGTTTATGCAACACTCCTTTGTTAATAGTTATAATAATCCCTAATCCCAGCTATAAAATCACCATGGTCAAACCATAAATATCTTGCGATAACGTTTTCCCAATCTTTCTCATAGAATTAAGCCACAAGTGTTATTTTATAATAAAATTACCTATTAGTTCCTTTCAAATAAATTTTTGTTTTCATTCATCATGACACCGGCTTGACGAAATTAGAGCTAATTCACAAAAATCACAAACATGCTGCAGACAACAATTAAAAGCTTTGACACTTTGAAATTGTACGAACGTGATAATGTCCTCTCATGGTTTCCACTGAACTAACCACATCACTGAATTTCACTTATTTTTGGTGCGATGTACGAGCGCGGATGTGCGCGCTACTAAGCGGATGTGTGAGCTTCGAGCGCGGATGCGAGCTTATGGGTAGGGGTGCGCGGCATGTCATCGCGCGCGGCTGGGCGGCGGAGGACTGCACCGCTTACGGCAGCGGACGCGACGCGCGGAACCATGCGCGGATGTGCCGCCTCTACACCTACCTTACTCTGTGTACTTATGTGCATGCTTGCCCCATTCACGGTCAATGCTAACCGCTTGATAGCATGTTCCTGTTACCCAAATTCGTATCCTTTAGAAACTTGCTTAATATGTTTCCGACCTATGACGTCATAATGTTAACCAACTTTGTGAGTTGTTTTTACGTGCAAAACATTAAAACAGTCGTTTCGATTTCATTTTTGCCTAACATAGGTTTATCAGGCAATATGCCTATAAAACACTTTGTTCTGAGAACGCTCACGAGGAAGGTAGCTACAAAATGTCGAACAATAAAATGCGGTAACGAATATTATTTGTTGTCTTTCAGCAGATTTAGGTACCACATGATGTTTCTTATCTTATCGTAATTATCATCTCAATTGCTTTCATGAAATCGTAAAGGTTAATAAAAATACGCACATCAAAAAGTTATTCACTCAAGAAAATGTTTTAACCACGATTTTACTTTATTTAATTTTGTTTGTATTAATGCAATGTTTAGGGTTCCGTACCTCAAAGGAAAAATCGCAACCCTTAAAGGATTACTTTGTTGTCCGTCTGTCTGTCAATACCTTTTTCGTCAGGATAGTGTAAGAATCAAGTTGAAATGAATTCTGGGTAGTAAAGAGTTTTCGGCACTTAATAGAAAACCTCTTGAGGAAAATTGCAGCTCAGGAAAAAACACCAAGGCATAATGAATAACGTGAATTAAGATCATAAGAGCCTGAATGCTCTTACACGCTTCGATTGTTACATATTTAAATTCTTTGTCTAATGCCTAGATAGGTATTATTTCTATAGTTAGTCTTAAAGCTAATTACAGAGCCTATCAAGAGAGCTTACAGTCAATTCAGTTTTCGATTGACGTCCGTCCCTCTTGCTCTTGCTTATCTCGAGGAGGGTAGCGGCAAGTAACACTGAATGTTTAACCATCCGGGCCAACTTTGGCGTCACCGGTGCAAATTTAATGGAGGTAGGCCTTAATTGTGGGAGGAAATGGGGGTCATATCCGCGCGTTTCTGCAGAATCATGTCGCCTCCTGATATTTTGTTTGCAGGAGGCATTGTGGCACCGCCGCGTGTGCAGGAACCATAGAGAGCCGCTCTCTATGGTTCCTGCACACGTGGCGTAAACAAATGACAGTGCAAACACGACCTCTGCTGCAGAGGTCGTATTTGCACTGTCATTTGTTTACTCAAACCTCGTGAATTTTGCTTCGTGGGGAACACTGAATTTCCTTCAGTTTGAATTCGTCCACTTTTGCAGAATGGCCTGCGACAATGATAAGCAGAGGTCGGCGGGGGTGTGCTGTTTTTACGTAATTAATGTCATGTAGTTGTGTCTTGTAGATATTAATATGGATAAATTCTTAAAGAAATATTAAAAGAAGACATAACTGAATTTTTTTATTGTAAATTTTCTGTGCTATTGTAATAATTATCTATATATTTTTTATATTTTCCATGAGTTTCGCCTTGAGTTTAATATCATTAATCACATTCCGTAGGTTATAAAATTCATTTGTGTTGATGGCGACGTAAAGCTCGTAGCAGAAAGGCAGCCTAAATAAAATCATTTCTTTAGTTTATTATAATTGCACATGGGGCATTTATCATTGAATGATAAGGTATGTCCATGTTATGCAAAAACTGAAAACAGCACACCCCCGCCGACCTCTGATGATAAGTCACAGCCTTATCACAAAAACGACACACAATCACACACAATGGACTGCGCTCTCGCGGGCTCGTCAGGAGTCCGCGAGAGCGCGTAGCTGCGTTAGGAGTCCTATTGTGTCTCGTTGAGTGCCCGCGAAAAGTTCAGTTCATCATCATATCAGCCTGTAGACGTCCACTGCTGGACAAAGGCCTCCCCCAAGGATCTCCACGACGACCGGTCCTGCGCTAACCTCATCCAGCTGGGTCCCGCGACCTTCACCAGATCGTCGGTCCATCTTGTGGGAGGCCTGCCTACACTGCGTCGTCCGATACGTGGTCGCCACTCGAGAACCCTTCTGCCCCAACGGCCGTCAGTTCTACGAGCGATGTGCCCAGCCCACTGCCACTTCAGCTTCGCAATTCTTTGAGCTATGTCGGTGACCTTGGATCTCCTGCGGAAAAGTTCAGTTACTTTAAGTAAGTTTGTTTAAGTTATCTGATTTTTCAGATTGGACATTATTATTGTAAATCTTTTCATGGTGTGATTGTTTGTTTCTTTGTAGCTATAAGTAAGTGCCTAATCATTTTTACAAAATTTAAAGGACTCAATTTATCGTAGTCAGGATTTTGTTACTTGACAGTCTGCGTTCAATAGAGTCCTTCTAAATGGAACCAAATTCTAAATGAAAAGTAACGTAAAAGCATCAATATCATTTTGTTGTTTGATTTGAACACTACCTATAAAAGCAGTTTACGTCTTCGACTTTATTTAAATAACCCTAGATAACTTTATCGTAACCTTTGCAATCATAGCTACAGCTTAGAAGTAAACAAATCTTCCATCCATTAAATTGGTGTATAGAAGTTATCAGACTCACTGGAATGAAGAATGTATTAAAGGGAATTACCCAGACAAAATGTACTGATTTACCTCCTTTTACTTGTATGATTCATATTTTTAATAAGAACCTGTATCCGAAATACTCCAACGTTATGCAATTAAGTTAAAGATGCAGACACTTTTTGCCCCGTAACTATTACTGTAATATTTTTACTCTTTGTTCCACTTTCATTTCTTGTAACTTTATTTACTCTAATAAAATTTGCGAACTTCATAAATATTCTGTCTTTATGATCTTATTTGTCTCCAAACTCTTCTGTTTATTTTTCTCGACAGATTATTAAGACCGTCTAAGGGAGAAAATTTGGGCAAGTTAATACAGTTTGAAATTGAAACGGAACCACAATTGGAATATAGCTTATTCATTAAAAAAATACAGTCGAAAAGAGAACCTCCTCCTTTTTTTGAAGTCTGTTGAAACTTAGAAGGCACTGACCTAGCAGCAGAGTCTCGTCGTCGAGCGCGGTGACGAGCGAGTCCGTGCAGCAGGTGTTGGTGTTGTCGATGGAGATGCGCACGCTGGCGCAGTCCGCCGGCGAGTGCGGCAGCTGCTCCGCCGACTGCGCCGACACGCGCCCGTTGGCCAGCCGCAGAGACGCCGCCCGCCCGCCGGTGCCTGTCGCTGCGCCGCCTCCACCATCCTCGCATCTGCAAAACAAACCACCTTAATTGACCCACATACTGTAGCTGAAGGCTCGTAGCTTCAAGCGTAGTGAGCAGAGTGGGCTATTTCGGTTTATGATCGTATCGTCTAAAAAGCAAATTGCCTATTATGACAAAATGTCTAATTATCAAAAGGTCTAAAAAGCAAATTGTTTGACTATTAATCAATTTGACTTTAAATACGTTTAATGTCTACTTTGCAAAACGTCTAAAGTGCAGATAGACTATGAAATATGGAATGCCATAATATATGCCAAATTGATTTTTAGATGTTTCGCACCGTAGGCATTCTAGGTTTTAGGCGTGTTACTACTTCTCAGGCTGTTCGAGACATTTTATTACTTAGGCATTCTTCAATTTAGACATTGATTTAGGCATTTTGCTTTATAGGCAAATTTCTTCGGCTGTATCCCTACTAAGAGTTTACAGGGTCGATAATCGTGGGCGACTATGTAAATGTGTGTAATGCTGTCTCTGTCTGACTAAATACAAAATACGGATTTTTTTAAAAAAAACCTCATGGTACGGGGTGTACCCCGATCTGTGAGTCTGGAACACGTATTTAGTAACGGCAAATAATAATGAAAGTGACACCGAAAATATTGAACAGGGTAGGTTAGGATAGATACCTTGAATTTGAATTATTAGGTGCCAAGTTTATTATTTTAGGCGCCCGGTTTATTACATGCCTTTAGTAACGAGAGAAAGAATAATGGTCGTAGAATGCAGCTTGCGTAACATTGGTGGTTGGACAGGCGTGCCGAGCTGCTGAGATGTTTCGCTTCATGAGAGATTATAAAGGAGATGACTGCCAACTTTATGGGCGCTGACTCTTAAAACCTTAAGCGACAGTATGCAAACTTCTTAAATCGTTGCGAACTGACAAAGATTATGAACAGATTATTTACAACCTGAAGAGCACTCGCGGTCGCGTCCCTCGCGAGGCCTCGGCGAGTGTGTGTGAAGAGAATTATGAGACTGAACGAAATGAAAGAAGGATCGCGACACTGGCGCTCCGTTCTGTCTATCCCACCATAATTACATATTATTTCCAATGTATTAGTTTTTATTTATTACCAAGAATATGGATACCATTACTAATTCTGTGGCGTCTAATCTCTCATATTACCTACACTTTAATGCATGTGGTTAGGCCACGCGAGTTATCCGGAGAATGAGAGTGCTCGTGGCATCCGCGTGTGGTTTTGTTATCCGTTTAGTGATGTGTAAGCGAGCTGCTTTCTTCGTGATGTAATTGTGTGGACTGTATTAACCAGGAAGGTTCGAATCTCTTTGGTGGCGCGCGCGCTCCCCTATGGAAACTGCTTCGTGCATATTTAGTATGGGAACCAATGGTGCCACTTACAGGGGAGGTGCGGACAAAGGAAGCGGAGTAGCGGGAGGAGGTTGCTAATACAAATTTATATGGAGTTTGAAAATGAGAATGTGTCAGTGAGTAACAGTATTGTCATACATTTGACACGATTTTGACACCCATCGAATACTTTTTTTACGCCTCTTTAAGGGGCCGCGAGCACGCACCAAAGAGATCTTAACTCTATGGTAATAAATAACGAACACGCTGTACAAAGTTTAATCAAGACTTTAATATCCTCGTAAACAAACAGTTACAAAATAGATGTAAAAATATTATTATAGTGAAATGCACTTGATGACGAGCGAAAACGTATAGTGAATGAACGAATGCCGCCGCGCCCGCGCCGCCTTCCCCGCGCGCGCGCACGGTCGCTTCCGTCGCCCGCGCTCTTATCGTTCGGTTTAACGAACAGTATGATATGAAGGGTTAGGGTTGGGGCAGACCAAGCGGAAAATTGCGCGTGCACTTTTTGACGTCATTGCCAAATGAACCATGTCACTATAGCCTAAAAAACAAAATCGTATGAATGGCCTCGAGCGCGAGACGCCGACGTGCTTACGTCATACGATTTTGTTCTTTAGGTTAAAGTGATAAGGTTCATTTGACAATGACGTCAAAAAGTGCGCGGGCAAATTTTCACTTGGTTTGCGCAGTCCCTTAGGCGACTTTGAACATTGAAAGTTAGTTTTACCCGATTATAATGGCGGTTATCACTATTATCCACTTATCCCGTCCACTGCATCCCCAATTTCGCTGACTGCCAACGCCATCTTGGATCCAAAAAAAATGTCAAATCAGAAGAAAAATTGAGCCGAGTCGGCAGCCGTTTGCTTTGAGGTATCATCATTATCACAGCCTTTAATGTCCCCACTGCTGGGGCTCAGGCCTACCCTCTCAACGAGGGTGTTCGGGCTATAGTCCACCACGCTAGCCCAGTGCGGGTTGGTGGACTTCACATGCGCCTAAGAATTTCTCCTTCGGCGTATGCAGGTTTCCTCACGATGTTTTCCTTCACCGTTTGAGAGCAATCAGTAAATGTACTTAAGTTTCGTGAAAAAACCCATTGGTACATGGCCCAGCTGGGGATCGAACCTCGGACCTTTCGATATGATAGGCCGCGTCTTATCCCCTACGCCACTGACGCTCTCTTGCTTTGAGGTATAAGTGATTCTATTATTTGGTACAATTACAGCTTCTGGATTGGATCGATCGTAGTTACTACTCTAACATAAAACTTCGCAAAGTCGCGGACATAAGCCAGCTGAAGTTAAAGCCATGAATTTTTAAAAAAAGCTACTCCCATATGGATGAGTAACAAAAGCATTTTAGGGGGTGCCAAAATCGTGCCAAATGTATATCAAAATTGATACTCACTCACACATTCTCATTTTCAAACTCCATATAAATTTGTATTAGCAATCTCCTCCCGCTAATCCGCTTCCTTTGTCCGCACCCCCCCCCCGGATTTTGACACCAAATTTTTCTTCGTTTCCTATACTATATATGAAAGATGCGATCTCCACGAGGAGCGCGCGCGCGACCAAAGAGGTTTGAAACTTCTTGGTTAAAGCGGTTGAATTTCATATCTTTAATTTCGTGCTATCATAGAATAATACTAGTGCTAGGTAAATAACTAAACAACATTTTATATTGCTTTAAAAATAAGGTTTAATAACGAAATTACATTAAATAGAACATTCTCGTATTCTCGTTTACGCTGTTCAGTGAAATGAATTTGGTCACGAATAGCCGTTTTATACGCATAATGTGGGAGGATCCGATTGGATTTATGCTGTAGATACTTTCGCTATTAGAAGCCTTTTAACGACCTCAGGCGGAAATGCAGAAGTATAAAAAGATTTATTTCAGCCATTACTCAGAAATTGTATTACAGTGTGAATATAGATGTGTATTATGGTAGGTATTACTGTCTGTACTCATACAGAGTACATATAAAAATACATGAATCAAAAAATTTTGCCACTCCCATATGGATGAGTAATAAAATCATTCTATGGGTGTCAAAAACTAATCACAAAATTATGACTCACTCACACATTCTCATTTTCAAACTCCATATAAATTTGTATTAGCAACCTCCTCCCGCTACTCCGCTTCCTTTGTCCGCACCCCCCCGGTAAATGGAATCATAGGTTCCGATACTAAATATGCAAGATGCTATCTCCACAGGGAACGCGCGCGCGACCAAAGAGATTTGAAACTTCTTGTAAAAATACTACAACCAACTGCAACTAAAACGAATGACATTACAGGGGCAGAAGAGCAGCGATTCTTTATAATAACGCCTACACCTGGTTAATGGCTCGGTCGGTAGAGCTATTAAACTTAGGTAAGTTGTGTTCAAGTTTTCCGCGAGGGATTCAGAAAACTGCAGCACTAAAGCTCCGTTTTGTGGAATGAATAATGTGTGCTACGACGGCAGGGGACGGGTTGTTTCAGCGCTGGATTTGCCAATAGGTCAAGTAGTTATGGAGGGTAGGTCAGCTTGACACAAAGCTGTATTCATTAAATAATACTACTTAGTTATGTTCGTACGTACCTATTGAAAGCAAACATTTATTACCCAACGACGGAACGGAGAAGGTATATGCTTTTAGGGTGAGAGGTTGAGAGCCGTGGTAGCCTAGTTGGTTATGCACTCGCCCCACGTTTATGAGGTCCTGGGTTCCATCCTGGTCCGTACCAATAAGTTTTTCGAAACCTAAGTACGGTTTATTATAATGCCACAGGTTTTTCGGTGAAGGAAAACATCGTGAGGAAACCTGCATACGCCAAAGACTGGTATTTACTATTCTAAGGCGCATGTGAAGAACACCAAAACAACGGATTGGGGCACCGTTTGGCGGACAGGGGTTTGGCACAACAGATCCCATAGGGTCGAAGTGTCGCCAGGTATTCCTGGCGCCCTAAGAAGATAAGATAAGATGAGATGAGATGAGATGAGATGAGATGAGATAAGATAAGATAAGATAAGATAGGGTGAGAGGTTGTTGTGTGTTTGTGCACACAAACGAATGTTGCCACATATCTCCAAAACCATGGATACGGTTTTTCTAAATTATAGTAGGTAATTGCTTACGGATTCGCAGACTGAATAAGTAAGTAAAAGTTTTATAATATCATCATCATCACCCTGCACTAGTCCACTGTTAGACATAGGCCTCCCTCACGGGGCGCCACTGAACCAGATCTTCGGTTCTCCGCATCCGGTTTATAGTATCCAACAACCAAAACAACTTTCCATTTAGTGCAAGCAACAAGAAAAGCAACTGTTCATATTGCTTAGTTCAAGACTTTGGCCGTTAATATCTACAATTATGTACATAATATCAAAATAGTACTCGACTATTGTTGAACTTGTAGCCGAATCCGGCACTGGGTTGGTAGATCGTATTTGTTCGCAGCAATTAAAATAGCTGGCAATAAAATAGCACAGAGTTCCCGGTACCCGGGGGCTGCAGCGGACCTCGCGTGGGAGGGGCGTTTCCCGGAAAGTCGATAGGACATGCTGCTCGGGATTCTGGGAACTATAATTTCATTTGCTCTCGGAAATAGAGCCATTAGTTTGGCTGCTCTTTAGTCATCAGTTATCTAACCATTACTGAGAAATTCAGGAGACGTTGCGGTTTATAAGGGTAGGTCGATTGCGGTTCATTGCGGGACTGTTTTTTGCGAGCCATAAAACTGTGAATTTTACGAAAGAGACTGGAATAGGGAAGCTTACATAACCAACAGAAAATAGAGTCTTAAATATTTTGCCTTTGTTCCGTTTTCGTAACTATTTTTCATAAAAAGGAATTCTGTAATCCATGATGCCACATATTTATTTTGTAACCCAACCTTTATCTAAGTAAGTAGGCACTATTGGCAATTCGGCGGAGTTGGAGGAGATCTTCTACCTTTAGGTAAGTTTTTTTTTAGGTTTAGGTTTAGTTTATTTATTTGTAGATTAGTTTTAGATTTATAATAAGTTATTTTTATTTTTAATTATGTGTTACCTTTATTAGATTAATAAATAAGTATATTCTAGTAAGTAGCTACTCTTGTATATTACCAAACAAACAGATGTTTTTCTTAGCTCATCAACGAAAATTTCGCTCACACGGAAATTGTTAAATTACTCCTTGAACACCGGACCGGTAAAAAGGTTTACCAGATCAGAGCATATTCCAGGGTCGTTTGGACTACACCTCCGGTCTCTAGAGATGGCACGAGTGTCGGGCTGCATGACGTATGGCTCCGAGGTAACGAGGTAGGCTTCGAACGGGGAATTCTAACCGCAAGCACCGGTATAACTTGACCTATGAAATGCTCGAATAAAACCATAAAGCTAGAATAAATTTCGGGTTCTCTAATGGATATAATCTATATCTGAACAACTAGCTGTTTTGACCGAAAAGTATTTGTTTATCTGCACTGATTTTCTCACTGTACAAAATTAGCCTATGTTCACACAAGACAAAGAGATTTTGTACCTACTAATGCAGAAATAAAATGATTTATTAAAAATTACCAAGAAGATTTGGTGCTGCATGAAAAAATGTTACCAATAAATGCCAAGGCGTGCCACAGAACCCGATCTACCAGCCATACCACCGAGACCAGGGTAACCTCCATTACGCCTACCCATTGAAGGATTTTCCAGTAGGTAATTACTTCTTTAAGAACACAACAGTTCTGAAAGCCTCGATGCCACCTCATTTTGGTGAAAATATTGCAAAAGCCTCTGAAGCAAGACCATAAAGTTATTTAAAAAAAATTTGCAATCATAATTTGACGTTGTCCTTGAAGCTTTCGACTCAGATTGACTATAAAATTTAAGATCAATGGAACACTAAGGGCCTCTTACACCGCTTGCTGATAAAGTCCCAGATACCCTATCTGTATGTTATCTGACAGATAGCCTTTTTTTTGGTTTCACATGTATCTGATTGCCTATATATTATTATAGCCTTTCACACA
Organism: Metalampra italica; assembly: GCA_949699065.1. NCBI lineage: Eukaryota > Metazoa > Arthropoda > Insecta > Lepidoptera > Oecophoridae > Metalampra > Metalampra italica. The sequence continues at coordinate 6,728,745 of OX452986.1, forward strand.
GATTTATCTGATAGATTAGTTTATCTCTAAGATTACTATCTGTAACAATATCAGGAAGTTTTGAAAGAAGTCCTAAATATCTATTAACAAAGCAACTTTAAAATTAAGTGACATGTTATCCTATTGGAAATCCGGAAAATAACAGAAGAAAAATAAACATTAAAAAAGAAGAAAAACTTCGCAGCATGGTCACTGTTAGGTGACTGTTACTATACCTGTGTTTTTTTAGCTCAACGGATTGAATAATTGGAGGCAACCCGTAATCGGTTGTCAGGGGTCAAGTTTGTCTGGAAATTGTCGGACTGGCGTTTATATAATTTTTGAATGCGAGCTTTAAACTTCGCTCCGACTGTTTGTGTTTTTATTGTTACTTTTTGCGATGCTGTTTTAATTTAAAAATATTGGAAAATGTTATTTAGCCCGTCGGGTTAATTTGCTTTGTTGAGAGCCGAGTTATATTTTTAGGGATCCATCAAAACGGGTACTTTTATTGCGCAGCCTTTTTCCCCCTCTGTGGCCTGTGCCATGGATAACTAAAAACTACCTACCAAAAAAGATTGAGTTAAACTTAGAACACATGTAAAATTTGACGCCAAATTAAGAAAATTAATTAAGAAAACCACAGGAAAAATATGTATTTTCAGAGATACGAAAAGAAAACTCTTTTTTTGGTCGCCCTATTGTCCTCTGGATAACTCAAAACCGATTGAACTGATTTAGCTAAAGTTGTACATAATACGTGTAAAATTACCCGGTAATGATAGGAAATTTTAATTTCAGGAAAAAAATCTCTTTTGCAAGATATTTCAGAAAAACTAAAGTATATATAACCCTAACCTTATAGAGAAACTGAGAGGGCACAACATGAGAATACAAAGAGCCAATGCACAGCTGAACCCATACAGAAATTTTCTAAGCAACAGGGTTGCATCCAAATGGAATAATCTGCCAGAAACTGATATGGAAGCATCAGCTTTAGCTGCCTTTCCATTTAAAATAAAATAAATAAATAAATATAATAATTGACGGAACCCCCATATTGTAGAGACGTATTTTGCGGACTTTTTTTGTTAATTAAATAGGAAAAAGTATTGCCGCTTGTACAGCTAAGCCAATTAGCCCACTGGAAAGTGCTGTCGGTCGTTTAAAAAACTTTTTATTATTATTTTTCGAATCTAAACTCCGCTGTACAAAGGATTTCACGAGTAGTATAGGAGCACAGATTGAAAAGACGGCGCTGCTCGTTAATTGTAGGTTAACAAAGCCTAGTGGCTGCCTTACGTTTTAGAGATCGAGGGTTCATATCCGGACCCGTAACAATAGGTTTTTATTATTAAACATTATACAGTACAGTTCATACGTGTGAAGGCATGTACTTTTTGTAGAATATTTTCATTTCAGATCAAACAGGGATAGTTTGTATTGACTTAATTTAACATTCAATAGCTAGGTCAGTATTTAGTCACATAAATAATATAATCAAAAATGTTGAAGTACTGTATTATTCGCTACTTTTCCTAAAACCTAGCAGGTAAGTAGATACTTCAGTGCTGAATTATTTAACTAATCCAATAAGCTTGTTATATGCAAATGCTTCATGTCTGCTGGTTTGATATGACCCCTCCCCCGTGCCTCCCCCAACATCATTCCCCTGGTGCATCGATTTGTCATAGCATAACGTTGGAAATTCATTAGTATTCCAACCAAATACCAATAACCTTCATATTTAATGTCGGTCGCTTACTTTGATGTCAATTTCAAACTGTTATGCTATTTAACTCAGAAATCAAAGTGGGTATGAAGGAAAATATTCACTCCCGTTTGGTGGGAGTTCCAGCCTCTTGATGGTAGATGAATCGCATTAAAAATAATTTTGCAAGAAAGTTTAAAAAAAATAGACAATTAATTGAATGACAAAGATTACTTCAGTTCAGCCTGGCACAATCTTTAAGAGTGGTCCCTACACGTTCATGCTGCATGACATGCATTACATGCTGTCACTCATTCATGACCGTCTAGTTGTAGTGATTGACGTGCATGACATGCAAACTACGTCCTGGCTGATACTTAACTATGTGATTGATAGCAAGCATGAGGTTCCATCATGCAGCATGATAATTCACGTAAACGTAATGCATGTCATGCCGCATGATCGTTTAGGGACCGTCTTCCAGACTAGCTTCCGGAAAAATCCGATAGATGGCTTGGCTACATCCCAAATATGTACATACTACATTCGCAGAACATAATTTTGTCTCAAGCTGGAACACAAAACCTCTCATTGGCTAAATCTCATCAACGGCACGCTTTGTATCCTACTACAGGTATCTAGTTACCTATAATATACACAAATTCATAAACGCGAGTAATCGAATGTATGAGTTTAACGATGTGAACGAGTGAATTCGAGTGTAGGTACTTGACTGGAGTGTCCATTAGTCGTGATTAAACCAGGCATGTGAAATGTAGTTACGTTAAAAAGTCAAATGATTTATTATGTTTTTGTGCATAATTTATTAGCAAAAGCTTACCTCACGTAAAAATGATGCGATAAATTAAATGTATAAAGTAGAATACAATACAACTACATACAGTCTACCCCGCAGTGTTGCCAATCAATGATCGCAGTATTCCATTTTTTGTATTATTCGAATAATCATGTTATCTGCATGTCAAAAAAATATACAAAATAGTCAAAAATGAAATAAATAAGTTAAAAAATAAATGATAAAAAAGGTCAAAATACAACATGTCAAAACCATTTAAAAAATCAAGACACGGTACCTCCACAGTGGATAAAATATACGTCTGCTTTGACATTCAAGGTACCTAGATTAAATGTAAGTTTTGAAAAATATCTGAAATATTTTAATTTAAAAAATTATTTACTTAGGAACATAAATTGTGTAGGCTGTACTCGCTGCTATAGGCGCGTTTTACATGAAACGCGTTTCTTGCCTCTTGGCCGTGTCATTGTATCATCTTTTATCCATCGACTTCCGACTCTTCTACTCAACATGTAGCCAAAGTTGAGATGCTTCACGTCAAAAGAAAGCATTCGAGTCGATAAAGAGATCGGCGATATAGGTCGGTGAGTGTACATAGGTATAGATATAGCTCCAGTTGTTGGCAGATAATCTAACCCTGGTTCAGGTAGGCTGAGGGCACGCTACCTCGCGTGGCAGGTCATGGTCGATATAGCCAGATATAGGTAGGTACACATATCTATATCTCGGCATCGACGACTTTCGCAAACAACTACCGTGTTCAGGTTACGTCACATAAAAATAGGGTTACTACATGTCCCGGTTAAAAAAAACACAGTAAAAAAACAACAAGGAAAATCATACGTAGTCCCGTAAGTCTTTAAAAAGAAGAAAATTAACATGTCAGTTTTTCTAAATTGAAAAAAGCATGAAAAAACATTTCTCCAACACACATACATACTTGTAGATACAAAATAAAGATTTTGAAGTCCTGTATTTTAGTATTTAGAACTATAAATGTCAATTAATAATTTCCTATACTACCTAAATCATAACACACAAGTAAGCACAGAAGAAATAAGTTACAGATTTTGAGTGTCTCAAACTTTAAACTGTCTGTCTGAAACCAAACCTTGGGAAAAATTAAGCAAAGATTTTATAAATACAAGTTACGTAATGTCCTAAATATAGGAAGTTCTATGGAAATTAAACAAAATAAATAACTCATAAATTATATAACTAATAACAGTCCGATGAAATCAATTTGAATTTCAAATATTTGTGTGAAGTTGATGGTTTTCAGTGGGAATTTAATTGATCCCACGACCTCTCGTGTTTGGGGCTAATGCAGTGCTTGTAATGCCCGAACGAGGCTATCAAAAGTGTTTCAGTGAATTGGCAACCCTGAGGGAAATCTCAATGCACTCTGTATAACAATCAACCCAGTAGCTCGAAAGCTCCCTGGCCTAGTTGTTATGCAGTAGCGTGGTTCAAATCCCAACGGAAAAAATTGTAAAAATTGTTTTGACAGGTCATGGTCACATTAGATCATAGAGAAATGAAATTTCGAACCTTCCTGCATTAGATAGAGTAGGTGTATCAGCCTTCTAACGTCCACTGCTGGACATAGGCCTTCTCCAATGAACGCCACCACACCCGGTCCTCCGCCCTCCGCATCCAGCCGGTTCCGGCCACCTTCTTTGGGTTGTTAGTCCACCTGTCGGAGACTGGTCTGCGGTCTTCATTCTAGAACTCGTCTGTCCCTGCGACAGATATGGCCTGCCTACTGCCACTTCAGTTTGCTAATCCTTTCGGCTACGTTATGTCGTGTGTAACTATGTACAAATGAATTTTTTAAAGTGGATGTTTCGTGTTCAAATACGCCGAAACGGATGAATTTATTTACAGAAAAATAGAGATAGTATGTCTTAAATTACCATTCAAGTGGCTAGGGGTCATATATAAAGTTTCCTTCACAAAATCTAGTTCTAGGTAAGTACCCTAATAACCGACTAAGCTCTTGCTGCCATTAAAATATGCCACAAATACTGCCCGGTGACAGGCAGCAGATGGAAAGTCAGTATGTTATTTATTGTTTCGTCGGGCATAAACTAAAACACGAATGAAATTGTTTTTGTTTTTACTAAATTAACTGAAAAGTTATTCAACTTTGGGGAATGAATCAAAAGTTTGTCGACAGCAAACCTTTCTTTGTTCAATAAAATAATATTGATCTGGTATTATCAAGAAATTTTGCCATTTTATTATAATAAAAATACTGGCTTGTAATAGTAGTATTATAAATTTTTCTTTGATAATTTTTATTTATCTGATAAACTTTACATTACGAACAGGTCTCTCCATGGAATATATAAAATAGAGTTTCGTAGTAACTATTTTAATATTATTACCTCTGTGATAGAGGCGAGGCAGGTCTCAGAGGAAGATATAGTTGGTTAGGTTTAATTGTCTAAGAATCGAAGAGGTCTTCCCTCATGCTTTATTACACTTGGGAAATAAGCAGAAGGTAGCCTATGGATACCGAGTTATTAAAAATAAATTAAATAGGACGTTATTGAGACATCGTGACGATTGTGTGGTAAGTATATAATGTTGAAAACATGAATATGGTCTACAGTTACTGTTGTAAAAAGTTCCCAAATATACTGAGATACTCCCCCACACCTATTTTGCATGGCTGTAATTGTATTTTTCTCGAATTTGCAAAAAACGTAGACAAGACTGGTGGATTTGATAGAAAACTGCCATCTACCGGCGAGTAGCTGCAACTATGCAGGTTATTGTTATGCACGCCATCTATGGTATATTTTGGATATGGTGAGCTTAGTTCTTGGCAAAACCATCGCTTGGCGCCACCTTGGCGCTATGGTCGCCGAGTTACGCGAAAACATTGCTGAATCTGTGAATTTAACATTGTTTTTACTTTTTCCGATATAAAATTCATACCTAGATTTCAATTGATTCCAATTCAATGTGATATATTGGCCATATAAGGTAGTTCGGGGTGTACTTCACATGCGCCTAAGAATGTCTTCTTCGGCGTATGCAGGTTTCCTCACGATGTTTTCCTTCACTGTTTGAGAGCAGTCAGTAAATGTTTCGGGAAAAACCAATTGGTACATGGCCCAGCCGGGGATCGAACTTCAGACCTTTCGATATGATAGGCCGCGTCTTATCTAAGACGCCACTGACGCTCTTGTATCTACGTAATTAACAATTAAAATATGCTATAAACATTAACAATACCGAATTACCTTAAACCAAGTTATATTTTTTGAAGTTAATATTTTGTAATTGTAACTTCACGTAGCGGCGGTGTAAGTAAAATCATTAGATTAAATATTTATGTAAATACAATAGTTTCACAAAAAAAATCATTTAATATTGTCTAGAAAAATAAAAGACGATCGTATTTCAGCCATATTTCAGCGTACCAATAATACCTGTCGCAATAAAATTCTTTTCCTAACCAGTTCTCGTCTGATTTTCCAGTTCAGTTAGTCCTCATGCCGTGTCACACGTAACGAGTTCGTCGACCCAATACCTAGTACGCGTGCCTTCTCTCACTAATACATACGTTACAATGATATCGTATACGGTTCATTTGTTTAATGCCCTTACCAAGTTCTAAGTGTATTATAGAGCCCTCTTCAAACTTTACCTATCTGGGATTATGACGAAAATTTTATGAGAGATGAAGTTGTCAAGTATTTATGAGGTGTTATTATGAATTATGCGGGCGTAAGGAAAGGTAACAACTTCAAGTGTTTAAAATGTCAACCCTAGTATAATCGGGTCTTGTCGATTTAGGCTAATATGTCAAGATAGGGATGATTTTTTGAAAACAAAAAACTGACAGCCCCATTCAAACGGATTTTTCGATTTTGACATAATATATCATATCATGCCTTATAGCCTTTTCAGTCATACCTTGAAATCGGAATCAACGCCTGTAGATATAGGCGGTCTACACTTTTTCGACTGCGTCAAGATCTAGCCATGGGTAGTCTATAGAATCCACCACGGTAGCCTAGTGCGGACACAATAAAGAACTTGATAGTATTAAACGCAAAGCGATTCAATTTAAAGAAATAATAAATAGCTAGCAAAATTAGCTGCTCAGTAAATTGTAGACGACCTTGGTACTATTTTGTACCCACTCTAATCAATAAATAAACTTGTAGTCTGCGATGAAACATGGCCTTTTGTTTATAGGTTGTCATAAACATAATCCTTATTTCTGCCAAAGATATATTTTATTACTGTGGTGTATCATACTCGTTTGTGTAATAAAACGCTTACGAATAAACGGAAGCTAGCTTCTTTACAAGCATCATCATATTAGCCTTTTAACGTCCACTGCTGGACATATGTCTTCCCTAATGAACGCCATCACACACATGGTCCTCTGCCTTCGCATCCAGCCACTTTCGGCCTTCTTTAGGTCGTCGATTCTACAAGATTGATACCTAATAATGGAAAATTGTAGCCTTGTCATGGATCTTCGTGAGAATCGAAATTACGACAAAAGAGGCGGAAAGTAAAAACAGCAAACTAAAAAATACTTTGCTTTGAAAAAGACATAAAATATACTCCATGTAGAATGGAAACACGAAATGTAACAAAATTAGGACAGAAACTTCAGTTTGTGGGCTATTACGTAGACGTAAACCGTACCGCAGGGCTGTCCAAGGTTTTCGAAAAGTACGCAAGCCTTTTAATTGCCAGAAATGCTGGGGAATAACCGTAAAAGTGACTTTTGCAATAAGCATTGCAACAAAGCCGTGGTATGTTGATCTAAAGACAAAGAAATGGATATACAAAATATGTATCGTGTCATGCAATATACATATACGTAAAGTAAATCGACCTTAAATTATTGTGGGAGCCATATCCCACATACATTCAACGAAAATAAAAATAGACGAGCAAACCCGGGTGAGGCACATGTCTCGCAAACCTGCGAGGTGTACTGTACAACCGAGCGCGCGCGCCTCGCCGCCACGCCGGACCAGTTCTCGTATGACAGCTGCCGCGTGCGCCCATAGATTTGTTTACGAACATAATTTTGTCTACCCTTCTCTTGTAAAAAGATAAAGTAAATAAATAGTGTGTTTCTTAGTGGACTGGACTTTGTTATTGTCAAGCACACCGTTAGGAAACCCACATTGGTGACCCCGATACAAGAATACTTGCGGATGATGGCTGATACTGATGATAACACCACCGCGAAGGACGTAGGGACGTCCCTGCTACCAGAACTGAGCAGGATCGGCGTTCGCATCCCACCGTTCTGGCCCGAAGAACCAGCTCTATGGTTCGCGCAGATCGAGGGCCAGTTCGCGCTCTCCGGCACTACCGCCGACACGACAAAGTTTTATTATGTCACGGCCCAGCTGGATCATCAGTACGCAACAGAGGTGAAAGACATCATTACCAATCCTCCAGCGGAAAATAAATATCAGAAGCTCAAGGCGGAACTCATCAAGAGATTGTCTGCATCGCAAGAAAAGAAGGTAAAACAACTTCTAACTCACGAGGAGCTAGGCGATCGGAAACCGTCTCAGTTTCTGCGGCATCTACAGACGCTGGCGGGATCGACGGTCCCACAGGAATTTATGCGCACGCTATGGTCAGGTCGGTTACCCACTAACATACAAACGGTAATAGCATCGCAGCCAAACATGTCACTAGAGGACGTCGCAGAACTTGCGGACAAGGTGTACGACATCGTACCCAACACCACACAAGTTGCGACCATGAGTGGTGCCAATGGCATGGCAAACCAAATCGCAGAACTAACGCGTCAGGTGGCTGCACTGCAAAGCCAGGTGGCAGGACAACAGAGGTACACGCGTTCCAATTCCAGGTCACGAGACTATAGAGGTGGATCGCATCGTGGACGTTCACGCTCACGAACAAAAAATACATATATAAACAAAAATACGGATGTCTGTTGGTACCACCATAGATTTGGTAATAAAGCCACTAAATGCACTTCCCCTTGCAGCTTCGCATCGGCAGCGGGAAACGCGACAGGCAGCCGGAAGTAGCGGCCAACGACTGCCATGTTCTTCCGGGCCGCCTCTTCGTCGTGGACAGGAACACAAAAATAAACTTCCTTGTAGATACTGGGTCGGATTTATGTGTGTATCCTCGAGCAGCATTGAGGGAACAGCGGGCAAAGACAGATTACCAGCTGTTTGCGGCCAATGGAACACTAATTACTACGTACGGCTGGGTGCATCTTCAGCTCAATTTGGGATTACGGCGGGTTTACAATTGGAGATTTGTGGTGGCCGACGTCTCGAAACCTATCATAGGCGTAGATTTCCTATCATTTTATAACCTGATGGTGGACTGTCGACATCATCGCCTGGTAGACAACTTCACAACTCTAGCAATCTCAGTACCAGCAAGGAAATCGACAGAAAACATCACTTCAGTCAAGTCTGTCGCGGGAACTTCGAGATACCACCAGATCTTACGTGAGTACCCAGATATAACTCGCCCAGCCGGTACACACAGGGAGCTGAAACACAATACTGTTCACCACATACGTACCACACCAGGTCCTCCGGTCTCGAATCGCCCCCGCCGTCTTCCGCCTGACCGCCAGAAGATAGCCCAAAAGGAGTTCGAGGTTATGCTGCAGGTCGGTACTGCTCGCCGTTCAGAAAGTCCCTGGTCTTCTCCATTACACCTGGCACCAAAGAAGGACAATGGCTGGAGGCCATGTGGAGACTACAGATCATTGAATGCTCGCACCATCCCAGACAAATACCCTATTAGACATATCCAGGACTTTACCAGTCAGCTCGCCGGAAGTAAAGTGTTTTCGAAGGTAGACCTGGTCAAGGCATACAACCAGATTCCGGTTTTTCCAGACGACGTACCTAAGACAGCAATCACGACACCTTTCGGATTATTCGAGTTTCCGTTCATGACTTTCGGACTTCGAAATGCAGCGCAGACCTTCCAGAGGTTTATCGACGAGGCGCTGAGAGGCCTCCCATTCTGCTACGGGTATCTTGACGACATTCTCATCTTCTCACCTGATGAAGACCAGCATGCCAAGCACCTGCATCTACTGTTCCAACGCCTGGCAAAATATGGCATCCTTCTCAACTCAGCAAAGTGTGTATTTGGTCAGCCAAAGATCACTTTTCTAGGTCATGAGGTCTCAGCAGATGGAATAAATCCTCTCCAGGAGAAAGTCCAAGCCATTTTGGATTACCCAGAACCCAAGAACGTCAAGGAGCTTCGTCGATTCCTGGGAATGTTCAATTTTTACCGTAGATTTATTCCAGGAGCTTCATCACTGCAAGCACCTCTAAACGTCGCCCTGGCCGGCCCTAAAAGAAAAGGATCGCAAGACATCGACATGACACCAGAAATGAAGGAAGCATTCGAATTATGTAAGTCCGCTCTAACAAAAACTGCAATGTTAGCTCACCCCAGTGCCGACGCCGAGCTAGCAGTTCACACCGACGCCTCAGACTGCTCGATCGGAGCATCCCTGGAACAGAGAGTGGGAGACAAATGGGAACCGCTTGCGTTCTTCTCGCGTCGCCTGAAACCACCACAAAAGAAGTACAGCCCATATGATAGAGAGCTGTTGGCCATCTACGACGCTATTCGCCATTTTCGACACATGGTGGAAGCTAGACCTTTTACTATATATACGGACCATAAGCCAATTACCTTCGCGTTCTCTACACGTCGTGATAAATGCTCACCTCGACAGTTCCGTTATCTGGACTTCATCTCGCAGTTCAGCACAGACATACGATACGTAGCAGGAAGGGACAACGTCGTCGCAGACGCCCTATCACGAATAGAGGAAATAACAGAAACCATAAACTTCGAAGAACTTGCACGATCTCAGGACAAAGACCCCGAGCTGCAAGATTTGCTAGAAAATGGTTCAGCATTAAAACTAAAAAAAATCAGGACTGGGAAGTCCAACACACAGGTCTATTGTGACATTTCTTCATCAACTCCAAGACCTTTCGTCACTACCGCTTTTCGTCGGATAGTCTTCAACTCACTTCATGGTTTGAGTCATCCAGGAACCAAGGCCACGACCAAGTTGGTGTCACAAAGATTCGTTTGGCCTGGTATCAAGAGAGACTGTCGCCAATGGGCTGGAGAATGCACTGATTGCCAACGCAGTAAAACCTTCCGTCACACTACCTCGCCTACAGCTTCCTTCTCCTGCCCTTCTCAACGTTTTTCCCATGTCCACATGGACATCGTAGGGCCATTACCAATTTCTTTTGGTTACAGATATTGCCTCACAGTCATCGATCGCTTCACACGCTGGCCTGAGGCATATCCACTGCCAGACATCACGGCAGAAACCTGCGCGCGAGCCTTCGTCGCCGGTTGGGTAGCTCGCTTCGGTTGCCCAGAGAAGATCGTCACCGACAGAGGTAGACAGTTCGAATCAGGGCTATTTCGGAACATCTCATCTCTCCTGGGTGCCCAACATCAGCCCACGACCGCTTACCACCCTGCCTGCAACGGCATGGTTGAGCGTCTCCACCGGCAACTCAAAGCCGCGATCATGTGCCACAACAACATCCACTGGAGCGAAGTTCTTCCACTAGTGCTGCTCGGTATACGCAGCGCATGGAAGGAGGACGTGAGAGCTTCAGCGGCCGAGCTAGTGTATGGCGAACCACTGCGCCTACCTGGTGAGTTCTTTGCTCCAAACAAAGATGTTACCACGGACTTCGCAGACTTCGCAGCCAGACTTCGCCACCACGTTACGAAGTTGTCACCAACACCTGCTAGCTGGCACACACAGAAAACCTTCTACGTACCCAAAGACCTAAAGACCGCAGAGTACGTGTTCCTTCGACATGGCCACGGTAAAAGGTCACTGGAACCCCCTTATACTGGTCCCTACAAGGTCTTAGAGCGCAACGAGAAAACATTTAAAATAGAAATCCAGGGTAAACCTAACACAGTCACCATCGACAGGCTGAAACCAGCGCACTTGGCTGCTGATAATACCAAGACTGGTTTCACGGCTTCCGGGCCTACAATACCCCCAGCAGCTCCAGTAAGAAAGACGCGAAGTGGGCGTATTGTTCGTTTCCCTGACTACTATCGACCTCTGCAAGCAACGGTCTCAGCGGGGGAGTGATGTGGGAGCCATATCCCACATACATTCAACGAAAATAAAAATAGACGAGCAAACCCGGGTGAGGCACATGTCTCGCAAACCTGCGAGGTGTACTGTACAACCGAGCGCGCGCGCCTCGCCGCCACGCCGGACCAGTTCTCGTATGACAGCTGCCGCGTGCGCCCATAGATTTGTTTACGAACATAATTTTGTCTACCCTTCTCTTGTAAAAAGATAAAGTAAATAAATAGTGTGTTTCTTAGTGGACTGGACTTTGTTATTGTCAAGCACACCGTTAGGAAACCCACATTATTAATGTAACGCTTCAACTACTACGTTCAACTACTGTCTATCAAGACTATCTCCGGCTGGCTGCTAAAAACGAATTAAACATGTTGAAATGTATAATTTGTTGTTTGGAAATGAGGTGTTGTAACTCATTTGACATACTCTACGTATATTCATTAGAATGTGGCTGTCAGATTTTGGTTTTTAAAAACGAACTCTATCTAGACTTCACATAAGTCTAGTATTTGAACTTATTTTTTGGGTCGCAAAACCCGTTTTAACACTCTGACGGATATCTAATCTAAGAGATGCCATTTCCAAACAACAATATATTTTTCACCTCACAAGCTCGGACGGGTATACTTTCTTATTCGAAATCTGCGTGGAAAACTGCACCTGGAAAAAAACTTTTTGAAACTTTTCTTCTAATTTGTAAAAGGTGGACATTTAAAGAAGTGGTCAATTCTATTTGTGGTTATTATTATTTGTGGTTCTAAACCGCCGAAAGGATTCAATTCACCTAGTATTTTCCTCGCTGTAGTGAGGTGAAAAATTGTGTGTTGCGCTCGGCAGCAAAGTTATTTTGTGTCTCGTACCTCTTTCTCAGGATTCTATCTTTGAACCACTCGCTTCGCTCGTGGTTCAATCCTAGCACCCTTCGCTTGCTCAGTTTTCAATACTAATACTCGCACAAAATAACCAACTTTGCAGCCTTGCATAACAAATAACTATTAACATGTTTTATTTATTTTTACAAAGGTAACAATTGAAGTAAGTTATATTTTCATACAGATTTTGCCCGCATTTCGTTTTGACATCAACGATTGATTGTATCTACTGCGGGCCACAAAACCCCTCGTGTTGTACTCCCCTCCCGTAGGGCGTAATTGGACAGGTCTGTCCGCCTCTCAGCTGGTTTATGATACTTTTTATGTCATACCCCGCGGTCGTTCGACCAAAATACGTACATGGAAATACGCGTAAGTACCTACGTATGTACCATCGACGTATATATAAGGTAGTAATAGGGAAATTTGTTTTATTATTTGTAACTTTCGTAAATAAGATTAAATTTAAATTTAGTAGGTACCAAAGGTAATTAGCCTTTTTTTTTGTTATGACATTCTGCCAACTTACGATCGGTCATCAGACCATAAGCAGTTATATTTGTCTGTTAGTGGCATGGTAGGCATGCCCCTCCCATTGTTGGGTTGCCTTCATGAAATGTATTAGACGTTGATAGTAAGTTTTAGTTAACTATTTTCATTTGTATGCAGTTACTAGCTGTTTCCCGCGGCCTCGCCCGCACTTTATAAGTTATTTCTGTCTATATAAGTTATTTCTGTCTATAACTTTTTCTTTTTGCTCGGCTTCTCAGGGTTGTAGCGTGATGTTATATAGCCATAACCTTCCTCAAGAATCCGACAGGTAGTTCCAGAGATTAGCGCGTTCAAACAAATAAACAGACAAACAAACAAACAAACAAACAAACAAACAAACAAACAAACAAACAAACAAACAAACAAACAAACAAACAAACAAACAAAAACTCTTCAGCTTTAATAATACTATACTATTACTTACTCTGTGCTATATATTGTATTTATTGAGGATGACTTTTTCCTATGAGAAAAAGTTATTCTTAAATAAATTTAGAAATATAAGTATAATGGCCCTAGGCTGGATGTTATTTTCTAATTGTCCCAATTGCCATAGTCTAGAAGCATAGTGTAAAAAAAATAAGGGGAAAGTCCTAATTTGGAATTAGACAAGTTATATTAATGAGGTCCGTGTCTTTCCAAAACTATTCTGCCGCAGTCTGTACGCATTCAATAAATCAAATTCAATTTGTATTCCAAATTGTTTTGAAACAATATGAAAGTTAGATTGATATTGACACAGCTATTAGGCGAGTTTCAGCGTTTGCTGCGATCCGTTTCGCAGAAAACGCGGCTAAATATAGACGGGTCAATACGTACGGTGCGGCGGCGGCGGCGGCGGCGGCGGCGCACCGTCTGCTCGTGAGTACGGCACTTCAGTCTCATTTTCATGACTGTGTGTTCCTTTTATCAGAGAACATTGTCTTCTTTGGGACATAGAGTAAAGATATGTCTATGTATTGTCTTTTAGGTGTTTTCTTCAACGTTACATTATATTTATGGATACACTGCACGCCACCGGCGCTCGATAAAAAAAAGTAAGGAAGTATCGGGATACATTTATAATTATTTCTGTATTTTAATAATAAGCTAAATAATTCCGTTTCGGTCTTTAATTACCTACTATACTTCTTCTACGGATTCGTTTGTCCGCACACGTTTGTAGTGTGTGTGTGTGTGTGTGTGTGTATGTGTGTAGGGCTATCAGCAGCGAGCGTATATACGTCTGGTATTTGCAAACTGACTGTGGATTAATTACTGTAGTAGGTATGTTTAATGTAATTTATGCGAAAATTATTTTTACCAGACATAGACCTTCTTAATTATACTTATGTATTAAATGTTTAATTTTTTTTTATGTTTAATTTAATTTCGTGTCCAATAAAATAAAATAAATAAATATCACATACATACATATATCCTCACGCTATGTCCCTGACTGCGTCGCCAGAAAGAACGGAGCGCCAAGTATAAGAGCCCATAAAAATAATAATGCGATTAAAAGTCTACACGTTTATCTCGTTACTACGTTGTCACAGCTGGTCAGTCCCATGTTTGTTTACGAGCCGCCCACGCCCACTCCCACTGCCATTCCCACGCCCACGCCTGAGCCTGATCTCATTCGGGCGAGAATCCAATCAGTCTGACTTCGCTGCACGGGCTTATTGGGATTCCATTCGTAAGACAAAAGAGAACCTAAATGTTTAACACCTCGCCAGGGAACATGTAGGTACCTACTGTATAATAGTTTCGATAATTATCAAACTGCCATAAGTCCTATTACGTCAGAAACACACGTTTTTATTGCAGGTTTAGAATATATCAAAGATTTGTTTTAGAAAACGGGTCAAATGTTAAGTTTTTCAAAATCGTTGAAATTTTTGAACAGAATTATATGTAAATCTAAAAAGCATTCTATGGGTGTCAAAATCGAGTCAAACGAATAACAATACTTATACTCACTCACACATTCTCATTTTCAAACTCCATATAAATTTGTATTAGCAGCCTCCTCCCGCTACTCCGCTTCCTTTGTCCGCACCCCCCCTGTAAGTGGCACCATCCGTTCCCATACTAAATATGCAAGATGCGATCTCCACAGGGAGCGCGCGCGCCACCAAATAGATTCGAAACTTCTTGGAGGTATCAATGAGTTTGAATAAAGAGTTCAAAGACTACAAACGTTACTAGCGAAAGTAATGGAAAGTGTGTGGTTTAAGGTTTATGTTAGTTTAGTTGTGCCCCGTTTTCACTCTCGTTGGAAGCCATCGCGTGCCGTGTCCGTGCCTAATCACTAAATCAATATCGTCAGTGAGAGCACTCGTCACTCTCTGCCGGCGAAAATATCACTTGTTACCTCACTTATTGCCCTCTTTGTTGGGGCTACTCGAGACCAACTTATTCATATTCATTTATTTTGTAATGGACATACAGCGTCAATAAATTTATGTAATACTAATACTTAGGTAGTAATAATTATTACAATATAATAATATGTAAGTAGGTACATCAGATTATTAAAGAATACAATGTCAAAGTCGAAATGTCAAAATTAAATATTAAAAGGTCATATTTGTGAACTAGCTGTTGCCCGCGGCTTTGCCCGCGTGGAATAAGTTTTTCCCGCGGGAACAGTTTACTGCGGTAAAAAGTAGCCTATATGTTATTCCAGGATATAAGCTATCACTGTACCAAGTTTCATCGAAATCCGTTCATCCGTTACAGCGTGAAAGAGTAACAAACACCCTCATATCCAAACATCCTTACAAACTTTCGCCTTTATAATATTAGTATAGTAGGATAGGATATACTATACTATCCGTTGCCCGCGGGTTCGCCCACGTTGAATGAGATACCCTCGCAAACGCAAGACATAATCTATTCATGTTGAATTTAGGTACCGAGGTTTAATTGAGATTGAATACATGGTTTTATTTAGTTCATTTCATTTATTTATGTAATTTTTCATTAGTATCGCTCAGACAGCAAGCCATGGTATAACAGGATTATGAGAGAGGTTGAGAAACTTTCTTTGGTGCACTGGGGTAAAGGTGCCCATTTTAAACAGACTAGTTAAATTCCTAACAATTCAAAAATGAAAACCCGATTCAAATCCTTTCAGTGGTTTCGGGAAACGGTAAACAACACAACGGGAAAAGTAGTGATTATGATATTACGAACTTTTTCGTAAAGGAAACTTCGTTTAATTTTGTTGGCAAGTTGTTATGATTATAAGTATAAAAGCTTTGACACAAAAGCTTGACATTATAAGGCTTATTCTTATTTTTATGACCCTTATTATGACCCTTATTCAATTTTCTGCCGGCACGACCTAATGATTTGAATAAACGGAAAAAGGCATGCTTCACCCACGCAGCTTCGCTTCTTATCTCCGCTGTCCGCTTCAAAAAATTACCATTAAATTTCGTAAAAGGCTTTCGCCCACTTTTATTTCAACGCCTCGTTCGCTCTGAATGACGTATATGTAAGGTTCGCTTTAAATTAGGGTGCGACGTAGTGTAGCAACTTTACTGCTATCGGTATATCGATAGTCGAAAACAGTGACAATATCGACAGACCTAATTGATGTAATCAGTAAACATTTATAGCACACAATGAGGTACTACATATTGATAAACTTCTTTGATAGGTACAATGAGTTTACAGTGTCTATGTCTGCCTTTGTTTGTTAGTCGAAAAGAAACAGAGTTATTACGTATATTTACTTAGTCGTACGTAAGAGCCGTGGTACCCTAGTAGGTTGTGGACTCGCTTCAAGTTCATGAGGTCGTGGGTTCGCCCTTACTTGAGTACGGTGTATACCACAGGCTATTAGGTGCAGTAAGGAATCGTAAGGAGAAATCGTATTCTATGGCAAACGAGTGTATATGAAGTACACGGATTGCCGCACCGTTTGTGGACAGGGGTTTGGCACAAAAGATCCTACAAGGGCTAAAGTGTCGCCAGGAATTTATGGCTCTGTAAAAAGATAAGATAGTCGTACGTATATTTACTTAGGGTCACGCTATCGAGCAGATCGCTCATTATTTAATATTCTATCGATAAAATTCCATAGAAATATAATCGACTCTCAATACTGCAAAACTATCCGAAACATCGATTGTAACTGATTTTTAATTCAAGGCAACGCTAGTTCAAAATGGTACCGCGAATGTTCATTGTAGACTCTCTTCGTAGTCCGTAGCGCCTTGCTACGGAACCGGCCTATGTCTGCTACGAACGTGTCTTCAAAAAGTAAATTTCAATTCCAGTCTTTGGTTGCAAAGTTATCGCCAGAAAAAGCTTTCAAAAATGCTCATTTTCGTACAATTTCAACAAGCATGTTGTTGAGAAGTTATAATTTGGGAGTCGAACATAAATAAAGTCGGTAACAATGTGAACTCAAAAACGCATTTTGATAGTTTCTATTTGTGTTGGTGACGTAACTTTGTAGACTTGCTGTCGACCTAATATCATTTGAACTAATTTAGCTGATAATCATAAATATTTGATGATATTTTGATAAGCAACATGCTAGGAAATCCTTGGAAGTCGATACCCTCTTCTATATTTAGTAACGTTGCGTGCCTAACTTTTCTTTATCGTTTTGATTGAACTATATAATTATATCGAAAGCACTCTCAATCATTATTAAAGGTGGAAATATTTTAAGGTTTAACTCAGTAATTATAATCTTTGTTATTGGCCTTGCCGAAACCCGATTCAACTTGGACTCGAGCTTTGATATTTATTACAAATAATTATGTCTGTAGTCATCTCACGTCGGACGTCAGGCTTGGGCTTCCAGTGACGCCGGGTCGATAAAACTACAAATTATTATTTCCCTTCAATTCATTGACGTTAGATACCTAAAATATTTTATACTGTTATTTTTTAGATGTATTATTCACGGATCTTACACTCGAATAATTTTTTATAAATTTAATTTACCTTTGCCCGGGCGGTTCGACTAGGTTACACTGGCCATGGTTACGAGCTGACTGTTGGTCTAATCAACAGTCAGTAGAGTACCTAGTCGAACCGCCCGGGAAAGGTAAATTAAATTTAAAAAAAATTATTCGTGTGTAAGATCCGTGAATAATACATCTAAAAAATAACAGTATAAAATATTTTAGGTATCTAACGTCAATGAATTGAAGGGAAATAATAATTTGTAGTTTTATCGACCCGGCGTCACTGGAAGCCCAAGTCTGACGTCCGACGTGAGATGACTTCAAATCTCATCCCCCCATCCCCCTACTGTTCCCAATTCGTCCTCAGCTGGTCTCTCGTTTATACTTTGTTGGATTTGACAAATCTCTACATTGCTTGAAACAGTCATTTGTACACAAGAGTTCATATAACTCAGTTTCCCGTTTGCCGGATTCCGGGAGGAATCGTGCGATAGATTTTTCGACCACTTCTCGATATCCGATCCTGCTGAAATGAACCCACCGCATGTAATTTCATTGCCATTATGTTACTTACCCACACTCAGTAGAGCGACAACATCGATACCATCGAAACTCGATAGAAAACAACATTCAATTCTAATGCATTCGCATCATGCGAAGATTGTAAAGTTAATTACAGATGAATCAGTAGAAATCAAATGTATATTTTCATATTTAGGTGATATAAGTTGTAATCTTCCGGAAAGTAATTAAATAAAGAAATAAATAATTTTTTTATTTTCGTTAAGAAAATTCCGGAGCTTATTTATGAGCCTTTATTTCTGAGTACCTAAAGTAAATTATTGAGATGACGGGAGTTTGCAGCCATACTACATTCATTCAAAGTCTATTGGAAATCCAAAGTAATACAATAAAACGCCAATAACACTGTCTTTTTATGAAAATACGAACAAATTAAAATTCTCCGCATTCTTACGATGACGCATCCTTGAGGGATTACTTCATGTGACCTTCATTTTGTAAATCGGTTTTTAGAATTCCTTGAATTGTTGCACGATTTTAATCTTCATTCCTGGACGCGGTCGTGTACAATTGTAATTTATGACTTTCGAGCGCAAGAAGTTTCAAATCTCTTTGGTCGCGCGCGCGCTCCCTGTGGAGATCGCATCTTGCATATTTAGTATGGGAACCTGTGATGACATTTACCGGGGGGGTGGGGACAAAGGAAGCGGGGTAGCAGGAGGAGGTTGCTAATACAACTTTATATGGAGTTTGAAAATGAGAATGTGTGAGTGAGTTACAATATTGTAATCCATTTGACACGATTTTGACACCCATAGAATGCTTTTATGACTCATCCTTATGGGAGTGGCAAAATTTTTTGATTCACGTTCGAGCGGACTGATTAGAAACACGTGCCATAATACGTAATAGCTATCTACTTGTCAAAGTATAGGTTGTCTCTTTTTACAGCGAGAAATAGTTTTAGGGCTGCATTATATTGTAGATCATGATACAGGATGATGCTCGCACCGGCACAGCCGCCCGCCGCAGCGGCGTCGCCGCCCATTATATTACAGCTCTTATAGAAGAGTATGCCACCTACCTAAATTGAGTTTTTTTCTTTCTTTCTATGCTTTTGTTTTTGTATTTTCCGAAATACTATCATACTTTTGTTACCATGAGAGTCGGTATATAGGTATGTAATTATGTCACTATAAACTAGTAGTTCCGTGAGAACAGTAGACCTCGCCAGCCCTTATAAACCAAACCTAAAAGAAACCAACAAAAGTCAACTTTGGAAACAGAAAAAGTACCTACTAAAGTGACAAAAATTAGCACTTTAAAGCTTAATATTTCGCAAACGGATCCCTGAATCGAAAAATGTTTATCACACACCCGCGATATTTTTGAAAGACCCATCCAACGATACCCCACACCATGGATATCACGCGGAAAAAAATAATTTTCCATTTTACGTGTGCACTTCTATGAACATAATTTATTTTTTCAACTTTCTTAAGTCGATCCACTATTACTCAAAAACTAATAGAACCTACTTAGCCGTAATAGTTTTCCTTGTAACTACGTTATATATGCTACTGCCATGAATTTTTTCACATTTCCAGAAGCAACCGTTTAGCTGGCAGGGGGGGGGGACACGTGACTCTAACAAAAATTACCGCTTTAAAGCTTAATATTTCGCCAACGGATCCCTAAATCGAAAAAATGGTATTCACACACCAGCAATATTTTTGAAAGACCTATCCAACGATATCCCACACTATGGGATTCACAAGAAAAAAAAAGTTCACTCCCACTTTGCGAGTATGGTAGGTACTCTAAAAAAATGTTTTTCAAAATTTTATTCTACTCATTTTGTAGGTTTAATTAATTTATACATATGCCAAATTTTCGTCAAAATCGGTTGAAAAATGCGACCTGTAGAGAATTACAGACAGACAGACAGACAGACAGACAGACAGACAGACAGACAGACAGACAGACAGCCGGACAAGAGCATTTTTGGCCAGTCTCGAAACGTAGACGCTTCGCTCGCTTCGCTCGCTCGGTCAATAATACGTAGGTATAGCCCATGAAAGCTACTATATATCACTGTGTAGCCCTTAAATTACCATGACATCGATAAAGCATATTGTATTTGTATACCGTGCGTACGATACAAATTGATAAATATCTAAACATCGATCGTTATACAGAGTTGGCTACACAAAGCACATTATACTTCCTAATGCATAAAAATACCGGGAGAATTAGAAATCGACGTATTCCTGTTAGGGGGTAATGTTAAACATTAGTATGACAAACTTACTAATACATTTCAAAATTAAGATTACCAAAATATGCCATAATGTAGGTGGTTTACGATCAATTGGGTCATTTAGTAAATTTTGATAACAAATTGCTGTTTAGTGTTTACCATCTTCCCCTGAAAAGAACTCGTCGACTTACAAATCATCCTGTATACAGAACGAAATAAAATGCATGTGTCAGTAGTACCATTGATGGTACAAGTGACACATCTCTGTATCCTTAGTACCATCAATACTAGTAACACTAATTTAATATATGTAGTACCATTATGAATAATTGATAAGTTCGTTATCAATGGTACTTGTGAATAGATGTGACTTATCCGTTACACATGTATCAAATATTAAATAACTTCCACGGCTTTTGAAAAACTGAAAAAGGCAACTAGGTATTTCCATCGTTTTGTACCAAATATATTTTTTCGTATTTCCAAAAGTTGTTAAGCATTCAATAGCGAACGCCTCTGTAACCGATAGCTAGGTATTTTATTAACCGCTTACATAATAATATGGCTCCATGTCGAACACAATACAAAGCGCAAAAAATAAAACAACATTTTGTGAAAAACATTTATTATGGTAGGCGTTCATATCATGGCGCGCTGATGCGAACAGCTGACTGGGTCGCAGACTCGCAGGGAAAATGAAACATGAAAACTTATAGCCCTCGCGCTGCAGTGGGTATTTTTTCTCATAACACTTTTTTTAATCGAATTTTCGGAGTTTTGTCACTAAGTGACAATGTCACTCCATTATGCCTACACTTTTGAACTAAGCAAGTTTGTATACCTCAAAATCTTCGTGTTACGCACAAAGGGAGAATAAATTAGGGAATTACAAAATTGGGAAATATCTATCTTATATGTATTTATTTTGTAATTAGAGAACTTATTCATTAGTACAAACACTTAGACACTCAATTCCGAAGAACTGGAAAAAAAACTTTAAAATGAGAATAAGGTTCTCGATTGTTTTAAAATGGAATTCACTCCTATTAAAAAAATCTATTTGGCAGTGATTCCTTAGTTCTGCGTAAGAATCATATATTTTTCAAGAAATTTGCTTTATCTTTATATTTTATGAAAGTATCTACTTAAAAATATCTCGTTCAAAAGTGTCATGAAATAAATTTACCCCCTTCAGCCGTTGTACTATGAAGGAAATGTAAAGCGGGATGAGCAGCTGGCAGCCGGGAAAACAAACTTTATAAGAGAGAGGCCCAAAATAGAATTGACTGGACGCGCATAAAAGGTTCTTCAGCTAGTTTAGCCGCTTTTTGCAGCCTTTCAGCTCTGTGGCATGGTTGAGGCTCGCTTTTTGTGCAGTCAATTTGAAGTTTGCATTTTAGTGTTTAGTTTTTATCGTGTTTTTAAAATTTGGTTTTGAAAGAAATCAAGAAGAAATATAGTGTGTTATTATATCGAGTTTACTTCTTATAAATTAAATTGTACACGATAGGTAGGTAGGACCCTTTGCACACATGTTTTTGGTGTAAGACGCTACCATTAATTTGTCAGTTTGATGTCTTTGCCGACATTTAATGATGCAATAAATATTGCATATGGAAAGATCCAAGGGCAAGGGCAATATAATTGTAGACTAAATTAAGTTTAATGCCCAGCGAATATGCGGGTGAAGTGACGTAACAAGTGAAGATGATAACAACAGCGGCAGTGACAGTACAGAAGCTTGCAAGACAGACAGAGAAGAAAGAGATAGACGTACAGATGGTTGGTCTGTTCGTGGTCATTGTGGTCGGGGGTCGGCTGCGAGCCGGACCGGCGCAGCCGCCAGATGGCGTGGCGCGCCGCCACCAGCCGCGCGAACCCGTGCCGCGCCACGCTCGCGGGCGCTACGCGCGCAACATACAGCCCCGGCTACCAAGCACCGCGCGACGAGCGACCCGCCCCCGCACACCCACCCACCTGCTCACCGCGGCCACGGGAACAAAGGGATTCGAGGACTCAACAAGTGACCAGCGGGATCGGATCGGATCATTCAAAGGTCAAGGAACTCCGTTACGTCAAGACTCAGTGCAAAAGTATCAGCAAAAAGCTAGCCTAAAATCACAACCGAATATCACAAAAGCGGTGGCAAGCGAAGCTCGTGGACGGCGGCTTACGTAACGCTAACTTAACTAACGCGTATAAAACGTGCAAAAATGGTTATTGATCACAGAAAGAAGCCTTAACACTATGAGGTTTTAATGTGCCCGTAAGGGTTATGTAACGGAGGAGGGAGGGCGGTCGCGCGGCCGGCGCGCGGGTCGGGGGCCGGGTGAGCACTGCCGCGCCGCACCCGTCGCCGCCGCCGCCGCCGCCGCCGTCCGCGCGAGCGCCCTGCGCCCCAGGAGCAATATTTTTGAATCGCTCTCCTCGCTTCGAGCGGTCGATTCTACTGATTTTTGTATCGGATGTCGAAGGAAAATTAGTAGAATCGACCGCTCGAAGCAAGCGGGCATTCGGCGAAGATAAGTGCATGTCTGTAGAATAATTTCAAAAACATGTATTGTTTAGTTTATTTTTTTAGTACATTTTATAGTAGATTTAAGTGTAGACATAACGGAGTGTCATGGTCACTGAGTGACAAAACTCCTAAAATTTAGATTAAAAAAAACCCGTTCGAAGCGAGGAGAGCGATTCAAAAGTAGGACTCCAGGGTTGCCACACAAGCAAACTTACTCGCGATATTCGGATAAAGTTGCAGTAATAGATCGATGGGGTACACAATTTCAGCAAGAAAAATCTTGAAAAAATTTGGAAAAAATTTACTGAATAAATAAAAAATAATAACTGTTTTAGCAAACATTAGAAAATTTTAGTTTATTGGGTATTTATCCCGCAAACGCGGGCAGGCATTTACTTACACTAACTAATAGTAACATTTCTTGTTTCTCTCTACTTTCTTATTTATACTACATGTTATAAAGTCAGTCATGTAATAAGTAGTCAGTCAACAAAGGATTAGAAGTAGAAGTTTCACAGTTTTGTTTCGTTCTGTGATATTTCATTTTTTTACCAACCAACGATAACTATTTAGGTGTTACATAAATAAATTATTATTTATTTAACACTTTATTGCACACACACAGAAAAACATTTACAAAATAATACAGGGAAAAATAAGTACAAAGGGCGAACTTATCTCTCGAAGAGATTTCTTCCAGCAGACCCGTGAGAGAGAAAATTTAAGTTTAAATGAAGGCAGACACGTTATTATATTTATTATGATACTATATTTTTTTAAACTAAGCTGCGCAAGTAAAGGAATATTTTGCATAAAAGTATATACGGGAATGGGCATCGAAGATGAGACTTTTCCGCAGAAGGTGGCTCATTCCGACTGAGCCAACGAGTCTACTCTCAAAATGGTATGCTATTAGGCCAAATTTGTGGTAATAAATTCGGAACTCCGAGAACATAATGATAATAACGGCATGACTGCGAGCGAGTCGCATAAAACTCACATCAGTTCGGATTCCTCGCGTTTTCTTGTTTCTTTTCTTTTTTATGCCCTCGTGAAACAGAATAAATGCGGATACAAAATTATTTTTTTATCACTCCTGCTACGAACGCTACTATGGGGCGCGTAGCGTACGTAGCACAACATGATTTTATGATTTTCCTTAAAACCGAAGGTGTTTTAGGTGTTTACATGTTCATGTATATGTTATTCTACAGTTTTTATTATAAAAAGTTTGAGTGAATCAAAAGAGAAAAGAACTAACAGTCTGCAGTTCATTTTCATAGAAGGTGATTATTGCAGATTAGATTAGTACAGACCAGTGTACCCGTGTATTTGTTTTTGTATTTTGATGAAACTTGGTAGGTAAGGTGTGTGGTCGCCACTCGAGAGCCTGTCTGCCCCAACGCCCGTCGGTTCTACGAACGATGTGCGCTGCCCACTGCCACTTAAACTTCGCAATTCCTCGAGCTACGTCGACTACGGATCTCCTAATACCTGATTCGATCACGCAGAGAAACTCCGAGCATAGCTCTCTCCATATCTAATTGGGTACCTAAAACTTTTTCCAACTTACACCGCCACCTAGCGTCTAACAGGTTGAGTTGCCACAACCGCCGTTCCACCTCTTCGGCTAAAACGTTATTGACCACTTCTGAACCTTACTGCAGCGATATAAGAGTAAACAACCTTTTCACCTCACCGGCTCGGAAGGGTATACTTTCTCATTCGAAATCTGCGTGGAAAACTGCACCTGAAAAAAACTTTTCTTCTAATTTGTAGAAGGTGGACATTTAAAGAAGTGGTCAATTCTAATTGTGGTTATTATTATTTGTGGTTCTAAACCGCCGAAAGGATTCAATTCACATAGTATTATCCTTGCTGTAGTTAGGTGAAAAATTGTGTGTTGCGCTCGGCAGCAAAGTTATTTTGCGTCTCGTACCTTGAAACCCTCGCTACGCTCAGGATTCTATCTTTGAACCCTTCGCTTTGCTCAGTTTTCAATACTAGTACTCGCACAAAATAACCAACTTTGCAGCCTTGCATAACAAATAACTATTTTTTGTGACTGCAAATAGCAACTATTATCAACATATCTTTTATAGCACTTCAGGTGAGCGGGCTAAACGTGGCGCGGGGGGCTAATCTGCAATATCGGAGGCTACAAACAACCCTCGATGGAAGGGCGCCGTGGCCTTGAACAGAGCCCTTTGTGAGGGCACAAAAGAATACGTCGGCTTTGTAGCAAACGCCTAACGTTAACAATCGGCTAGCTTTAGGTTATATAATATTGTTTTTTTATGGAGGACGTCTTTGGGTCGTTCTAAGTGTTACAAGGGCGTTTTGAACGAGAATGACAGAATGTATTGAAATTTATGTTCTTGTTCTACTTTTGTATGGCTTCAGCCCACTTTGAGTATTACACATAAGTATATTACTTTAAAAGCCGTAACTACGGTAAAACTTAAGATTTACCAATGATGATGGTAAAAGAGAGAGCGTCAGTGGCGTAGGGGATAAGACGCGGCTTATCATATCGAAAGGTCCGGAGTTCGATCCCCGGCTGGGCCATGTACCAATGGGTTTTTTCTCGAAACTTAAGTACATTTACTGACTGCTCTCAAACGGTGAAGGAAAACATCGTGAGGAAACCTGCATACGCCGAAGAAGAAATTCTTAGGCGCATGTGAAGTCCACCAACCCGCACTGGGCTAGCGTGGTGGACTATAGCCCGAACGCCCTCGTTGAGAGGGTAGGCCTAAGCCCCAGCAGTGGGGACATTAATAGGCTGTTGATGATGATGATGGTAAAAGTCCGAATTCCGGCAAATCTTAGAAGCCATGATAAATAAGTACCTAACGTAAACCTAACGACTTAACCGATTATTATTATTGCATGTACAGTAATTATTGCTAGATTAGAAACTATGATTTCTATACTACTACAAATTTACTAATAGACTAATTACAAATGCATTGAAAAATACTAACTACACGAACTAAGACGAGCTTTGAAAAATAGTGTGTTGCTCGCTACTCAACAATAGATGGCGCTACTGCAACTATAAAAATATTAGCTTTGATAAAAAAAAATGTGAACCGATGTCCACCGCTGCAGGGAACAGTTAAAAATGCTTCTTATTGCTGCTTTGAAGGTTATTAACTGCTTTTCTCTTTTCAAGGGCATACTAGCGTTTGATATTTATCAACATAGCTTAAAGTTAGTATTCATAAATCCAGTCCAATAACGGTATGTAAAGAAGAAATTCCATATTTACGAGTTAAAATAAAAGTTAAAATAAGTACAGGTTTTTCTTTTGGCTACAACTGAAAGTAATTCGGGTGGATAGTCTCTTATCGGATTTTGACAAAACTTTGTACATAGTGATAGGCCCTTGGTCAACAAATAGACTATAAAACATCTTGAAATTTGCCCGAGAACTGCAATAAATAAAAATCTCTCATTTCCTAACATTTATATCATTTAGGCGGACAATGTCCCGTTCGCAAAACGTCCCTCCGACAAAAATTGTCCCTTTCTCAAAGCGTCCCTTTTTCAAAACGTCCCTTTTTCAAAACGTCCCTATCAACCAAAGTATATGCCTATTTGTATACCTACCTACCTAAACCTAGCTTTACAGCTAACTTTCAATATGTTTAATGGTATCGTTAAACCATCGAACAAGGAAGCTCATATTAATTCCAAGGCCCAGTGGCTCGCAATTTTGCTAATAAAAGTTAATTGAGTTAAAAAATTCCTGAACAAAATTGGATTAAATTAAAATTAAAAACATATTCAAAAATACTTTATTTAGAGCCCTTAAAACAGATAGTGTAGTACTTTTGGAGCAGTCGTTTATAATTCAGTGGAACCTAATTAGGTGTATGTATAGTATACATATGCTATTATTTTACAGGCTGTAAT
Source organism: Metalampra italica (assembly GCA_949699065.1). Lineage (NCBI taxonomy): Eukaryota > Metazoa > Arthropoda > Insecta > Lepidoptera > Oecophoridae > Metalampra > Metalampra italica. The sequence goes on from OX452986.1 coordinate 6,755,967, forward strand.
ATTATTATTAATAATAATTAATAATTCTAGCTGTTTCCCGCGACTTCGCCCGTGTAGAAAAGTTTATCCCGCGGGAACAGCTTTTCCCGAAGTATCCTATGTGTTATTCTGAATTCTGATGTAATTAGTAGGATTATTATGATAATTCTAAAGAATTCTAATCTGCATTTGCACTCCACCTACCTGCTCTAGCGTTGTGGACTATATTATAAGTTCAGGTGGGGTAAAAGTGACACCAGGGAAAGAAGAACCAGAAGACCACATCTAACAAACTATACAGTTAAACTCTAATTAGACGTCCTGTCTACTCTGGCCTAGTCGTTCCTCTTTCTACGGTGTCGCTCTTACCCAACCTGACCTTAGCTCGTTGACTTCGTAGAGAGGGTAGACAGACTGTCCCCAACAGTGGAGGACATTATCGGGTTGATTTGACATCAATATTAGAAGATGTTAAGGCTTTTGTCATCGCTAATGTAGTCCATAATAAAATACATAGCCACAAAAACCTACCTACATCCATGGCTTGACATTGGTCCACCCTCGCAAACATTTGTCGAAATTCCACATTTATGAAATTCCATTATTAAAACTCGCATGTTTTGTGAAACCGGGCCTAAGTCCACTGGGGACGCAGCAAAAATATATATATCCGTTCTAAATTTAGTCCACCAACAACACCCACGACGTCGAGTTTGTCAGAACAAAACATGATTACCGGGGTACTACGAGTATCTCTATGTTGCTTTGGGAATACCGTCAAATAAAATGTTACGTGAAAACTAGTAGGTAAATTAATGAGATACTATTATGAGAGTCTATATTATTTTATTATTATTTTGAGAGAGATTATATTAAGAGAGTCTCGCCTGTGACAGAAGAATCCATCTTGATCTAGAACACGAAAATATTGGACGTATCTATAGTGAAAGAAGAATCCACTAGAGCGTTGGATTTTTCTTTCACTGTGTAGGTACGTCCTGTATTTTCTTGTTTTGTAATAATGGCCAGCAAAAGTAAATACTAACTTTCCAAATGTTGCTAGCCAAATTTTTTCCTTTTCAGTTATATATTATTTATATTATGGCCCGGTACAGTTGTTAAAATAAGAATAAAAAACTCTCATTTCTCTGAAAACGATATGCGAGTTCGAGACGAGTTTCAATAGTAAAACTCACTGAGTCTCATCCAAGGTTTTTGTTTGCGGAAGCGAGACGTTGTCTTATTATACGGTTTATTACTCGTCTAAATAATCTAATGGAATCATAATGGTTGTTGGATATGGCCGGGGAATGGATGGATTTCAATTACGAAATCAGACCATTTTGCGCACAATACAGCGAGCGCCGGACTTGAAACTGAGAAATAAAATGCGAATTTGAGGTGGAGAATAAGAAACTATATTTGACCAACATTTCGGTTTAGAGGTTAAGTAGTAAGTAGTAATGACGAACAAAGTAAAAAAAATTGTAGACGATGATAACTGTTTATTTGTATTTAAATTTCTACTACTACTTGAATATAGTGTTTTCTAAAAATAGTGGTTCTGTGAGAACAGTGACCTTGCGAGTCCTTATAACCATACTTATCCGACACTGTACTAAAGTGACAAAAATTAGCACTCTAAAGCTTAATATTTCGCAAATGGATCCCTGAATCGAAAAATGGTTTTCACACACCCGCAATATTTTTGAAAGAATTACCAAACGATGTTTTTTTTCTCGTGAATCCCACACCATGGGATTCATTTCTACTTTACGTGTATGGTAATTACGTAAAAAATGTTTTTCGAAATTTTATTTTACCCACTTTAATATATACCCATAGTGATTAATATATACCCATGCCAATTTTCGTCAAAACGGTTGAATAATGCTACCTGTAGGCGATAACGGACATACAGACGGACAATGGCATTTTTTGGCCAATCTGGAAACTGAGACGCTTCGCTCGCTCGATCAATAAATGAGTACGAGTAATGTACTTAAATATGTTATATGTTGTATTAGAAAGGCAAATCCTTATCGAACGTGACCTACGCCACTCGCCATACCTATAATCTTTTCTCGCCCCCCGCTCCCTGCACAGGCTCCGGTCTCGTCAATCATCTCATCTCAGAAGCTGGACGGGCCTTTTTGCCCATTGTTTTCACCGCCCCAGTGACGTAGTTAGTGCGCAGATCATATAAGCACGAAGGCGCTTCTTTCGGTTCACGTATTCTTCATCTAGGTATTTATACAATTATAATAAAATCTTAAGGAAGTCAAGTCCGTATATTAAATATTTTCAAAAAAAGTTAGTGGTGTGTATTAAATACTTAGTACCAATGATTTCAGAAATCCACCCCAAAAAATCCACCCCATGGGTGACCACAGACCCCAAAACAGCTGTTTTTAAAATTTTCTGTTTGTTTGTTCAAACACAAACGAATTTCCAAAACCACTAAACGGATTTTGATGAAACTTTGTAGGTATAGATAGTGTATATCTCTGGCCAACATATAGGCTATACTTAGAACATCGCGACAATTATCCGAGAAAGGATTTGTATGAACTTGGAGTTCAGAGTATATTGGTTAGTATTGAAAATGCTACAGATGCTTTCAGTTCTGAAATAATTCGTCATGGATAAATATCCACGCGGACGAAGTCGCGGGCCACAGCTAGTCCATACTAAAAAGTAATAGTGGAGAGCCGGTGGCGAGTTTCATCCCCGGTCGTGCCATGTACCAATGGGTTTTTCTCGATACTTATGTACATTTACTGACTGCACTTGAGCGGCAAAGGAAAACCTCTTGAGGAAACCTGCATACGCCGAAGAAGGAATTCTTACGCACATGTGAAGTCCACCAACCCGCACTGGACTAGCATGTGGACTATAGCTGGAACAAAAGCACGATGGAACTACTGAGAATGATGGTTAGGACGCATAAAGTCCCACTCGCAGAATGTCCCTTCGTCCCTTTCGCGAAATGTCCCTTTCCTAAATGTCCCTTACGCAAAATGACCCTTCTGCAAAAGGTCCCGTTCGCAAAACGTCCCGTTTCCCGTACGCCCTCGTCGAGAGGGTAGGCCTGGGACCCAGCAGCGGGACATATTAAATAGGCTGTTTGATTAAATAGTGAAGAAAGTAACATTACCATAAATTACAATATCACTGATATGTAACAACGTTAGTACAACCTTTAATTTTATCAACACTCAATCGGAGGTGTCAATGCGGAGGTGCACACGACTTAACTAAATTTAGTCTATTGTGCTCATTTTATCTGTAGTAATAAGAAAGAGATGGCATTAATTTTACAACTGTTAAATTAGTTTAGTTCTGTCAGACACAAGAAAATGTACCAGGTTTCTATTGCAACTTAGAACATGGCGATTGACATTCCCTTTGTCTGACAGGACTAAACTAATTTGGCAGTTCTAAAATTCATGCCATCTCTTTCTTATTTCTACAGACAGAAAAAGAGCACAACTCCGAATCGACACCGTGAATTGCTGCATAGCGTGTACATTATTCACTCACCGTATACAAGGGGCCCTGATGGGCCATGTATATCTATTAACGGCACTGAAACGGACGGGGCGCAAGCCCGCACCGTTCGCACCATGATTTCTCACAGATCGATGGGGCGCAAAATGAGACTAATTACAGCTCTGCCCATTCGTACTAAATTGATGGCGTTTACCCAACGTAAAGAAAGGGTTCCCCTTTGTTAGGGCTGCCTTCGAATCATCGCGCTAGAATTTTTTTGTTGAAAAGAGGTTAATACGGAAAATGGTGGGTTTTCAGCTGCTATTGTTAAAGAAATGCGTTATGATTTAGGTTCGAATAAACGTGAGATGCTTGTTTTTTTATCGCAAACTTTAACCTTCTAAATATAATTCAAGTCAAAATAACTGTACTTATTTATGTAATATTAATAAAAACTCCATTATTTATAATTAAGTAAGTATGTGTTTTAAATGTTAGTTTTTAATATATCAAGTACCTACCTATTTATATAGGCACGTGACAAAAAATATGTAAAATTGCTAAGTCCGTCAGGGATTATTTTGAAGTGGCAGTGATCTGGTCACATTTTGTCGGAGAACCTATAACCGCTGGGGTAGAAGAGTTCTTGAGTGGAGACTACGAGTGGGCAGGCGTAGTGTGGGACGCCCTTAGATGGAGCTACGACCTGCGTAAGGCGGCTGGCCGTGCGTGTCTGGATGCGGAGAACCGAACATCAGATTCAGAGGCGCGCTGTGGCGGAGGCCTATGTCCAGCAATGGACTAGTGCAGACAGGCTGATGATGATGTTGATGATATATATACTTAGCTAGCCACATAGCTGTAGAAGTTATTTGACGTCATCCTTGAACCCTCTAATAAATACGTAACGAGACAGACGCCTAGAGCGACGAATTAAAACGAGATTAACTCAGAGAAATACGTTTTCCTGAACACCTCCCATCTTGAATTCCGAGAAACTCTTACCTCTTACAGGGTAAATGAAAATGCACCATCATTTTAAAAAATCGTAAAAATTTTAACACCAAAAAAGTTTACAAGTGAATTATTAGTTCAACGGCCTTGACTATAAATGTATATTTTGACTTTTAAATTTGATTCGTTTCACTGATTCAGACTTCAAAATTGACTTTGATTTTAATAATATAATGTGCAGGCCACAATTAAATGTGTGTGAATTGGTAAACGAACCCAAAATATATTATGGGTGAAATGAAAATTTGTCAAATTGATATAAAAATAATTAGTTTCTAAAATCGTAGGTAATCCCCTCCGGCGGCTTAGGCAACTAAGTTTCGCAACCTGTAACAGTTGTCAGAACAGAAGTATCTTGCTACGCATCCAGTTGCCAACTAACAATTTATCAGAATTTATTTCTTACAACCCTTTCATATTCTGAGTACATAACTACTTACTACTTTCTCTATTTACAATGAAAGCTCATGTTGTAGCTTGGTTAAACCCAGGGCATATATCCGCAGAGTTATTACTAACATGACTTATTGTTGATTTACACCTTTCGAATATTTAGTAAAACGGTCTATGGCAGCCATTTACAACGACAAAATACAATAAAAACAGCTTATGTTGACTTTTATTGGGAGATAATTTTATCACCCGCAATAATTCTGTATTTTGTCTGCGACTTCTCAAAGTTACATTTTTAAGTGATATTATTCAGTGTCTATAGGTAGTAAGGAGTAGTCTAGTCAGCTAGACGACGCCATGAATACGAATGCAATGCACTCACTGCCTAACTGATCACATTTCTAGTTAAACGTCTCCAAGTAAACGCAAACTCTCTAAAAATTTTCAGAGCGTGACTTTAAGCTGAGGAGTGAAATTTGAAAAGCCGCCAAGTTTAAAGCTAAACGTACGAACGGTGGAATCAAATCCGACCGCTTTGGTGGGAAATAGGCCACAACGGAGTCTTAATAACTACCTTCATTACGGCCATACATACTGTGCGTCTCTACTCTCTACCCGAGAATATCCCGTTGCAAGAGGGAAAATACTTAATACTTTTACTTCCATTTCGGATATTACTATTATAAATGTTTGGTAAGTACCTACTTGACAATATTTTACAGAGATATGTAAAACGTATGTAATAATCTGCCAAATTGTTATTAGGTATGATATGATAATTATACTATTGTGGATGATTGTGTACTATGAATCTGGATTATGTGAATAAATGAATTTGATCATTATTGTCCCAGTCTGTCAATATCCATTGCTGTCCACGTCCGGTCCACCGCCCGCCCTTCTATCCAGGCGCCTCCGGCCAACCGCTTAGGACCGATGTGTAACCTCTCTACACGACTTAAAAGTCCAACAAATCTATTCTTTGTCACAGAGCGTAGTGAGCGAGTGTTTGCTGACACGTGACCCCTAATTAGTCGGGCACTCCGGCTGAGAGCGCTCGCTGGGGGCGAGATGCTTTGTGAGCTGTTTGCGAGGTCCGCGAGTCAACCTTAGTCTGCTTCGTTTACTCGCCTTCGCGTCTCTAGAGTGTAAATAACAGTGAAGAGAGTAGTATAGAATGTAAGCTGAGAAACGAAATGTGCAGTTGAATTTAGTTTGTTTCAATTTAGTTTTTTTTTCGGTTTCTTAGCTTAAATGGTTAAGTAGTTCTGGAGTTGTCTGGGGGACAAAAAGTTCATTTAGTAGGTATGTATGAATTTTATTTTTTCTGAAAATTTCATAATGTTTTCGTCATTGAATTGAAGGCCAAATTTTACATAATAGGTACCTACCTACTTTATGATGTTCAAGTTTCAGTAGTTTTCAGTTAACCGGGGGACAAAAAATCGCTATAAAAAGCTATCCATTTTGACGGGAAAATCTCAGATAAATCGATAGAAAGTATACATACCTACTATCGTCTATGACACCATGAAAAATAATGTGTCATGCCGATTTATTGCATTTATATATAGCACAGATGGAAATGCATCGTATCCAAAGTATAGTTTAATGTTATGTTTTAATATTATGTTTGCTTGTATCACAACATCTAAGTTATATCCGCCGCGCCGTATAGCGTATAACGTAGAGAACCATATGGGACTATCGACCCGTGGCTAGACCGCACTGTAAGATGGATTTCGTTCTCTTGGGATTCCGTTTGGTTTGGCTTGTAGTGGTTTTTATAGACGGGGCGGTAGTCTTACTTCTATATTGCATTTAATATCATGATGATAATACTATAAAACCAGCCAAATGCGTGTCGGACCACTTAGTGTAAGGTTCCGTATTTTACAGTTTTCTTGTTAGTTTATAACTCGAAAATTGTTCTTCACGAGAAGACCCAAAATAATGTGAAAGAAAACCAAATGATTATCAAATTAAGGTTTAACCATGGCCCAGTTGCATGGATGAATATACAAGTTTCTAGATGTGCTACATATTCTAATAATTATTATCGTAAATCATCATAATCTAGATCTAATACGTGGCAGACAGACGGGCGGACAAAGAACGCAGTTATTGAGAATCTTTGAATGTTTTTATGTTATTAGATAAGACTATTGCTGCCCGCGACTTAACCCGCGCTGAAGTTTTCTGTGCAGCCTAAAACTTGCCGAAGAAGTAAGCTTTTCGACAATGAAAACACTTCAGTGTTTTTGGAGGAATGGAGTTAGAAGTGAACAACCTCTCATTTTAAAGTAGTATGTATAGTATAATAATTTTAGAGACCGGGGACTTGAGATACACCATCTTCTCATGGGAAAGTAAGCAAGTTCCTAAGAGGGTAAAGAAGTTGGTATAAGCCGGAAATCTCTTAAGGCTTCGAAGTAATCTTCGCGACTTACTCCATAGCTCCCTCGATAGTTGCTCGAAATTGAGAATATCATAAATGTACGATTCTAGTCTTTTTATAGGTACTAAGGTACGATACGTATGAGTTCTTTGTTACACCATACTCTTTAAAATATACAAATAGGTACAGGTAGAAACAATCTTTTATGAAATTGGCTTAAATGTCATTTTTCTGCCACAGAATCCTCCAATTCATTTTGAAAATTTCTGTATAAAACGTTTATTTATTCACCCAATCCACATTCCCACCATAAATTCACTCGATTCCAAAATCCATTCGTTCAATTCCATAACCGCATCGACCGCTTACGGGTAGTTTGTAAATGTTTGCCCAACTAATATCAGTCAATTTGTTTGTCCAATTAAACTGGAATGGCTGACAGGCCTCTAGTGTCAAAGCAAATCGTGTGCCCTTCGCACACCTGCCGCCTTACCTCTCCGACAGTGTTGACGGCCTATCCCTTGACCCTTTACGTTATAATAAGTATTAATAGTCGTAGTGCCCTACATTCGGATGGCAATTTTGTGTGACATGTATTAATTTTTGCCTCTTTCTATCCTCTAAAAGATTCGGAATACGTTTGTTTTTCATCAACATTAGCCGTCAGACGGAGCGCTGTTGGACTGAGACCTCTAATCTCCCAGGGGTACCGCTGATCTCGTTTCCGATATTTGCTTTTTAAGCTAGTAAAAATGTCTATTGTTTTGTTTTCTATCTATGCCAATTGCCTATTGTTTAGAAATTCTAAGTACTGAAGCTGCGAGAGGACTTATTTTCTTTATCTAACCCTTCGCTTTTTCGGAATCCGATTCAATCCAAATTTTAAGGCCCCTTTTTAATATGGCCAGTAAGGAGGTATACTTACCTAATATCGTACTTACGAACTTAGTTCTCATCAGTGTGAAAAAGATACTAGTAGTACCTACAAAAACAAATTATACTTTTTCAATTTTACTTAAATAGAAATAGACTCCAGTGTGAATTATGCTGACAGGACGATAGTAATACGCTTTCAGATATCTAGCAGTATATGGCACTTAAACTACTTTTTACTATATTCTGCAAAATTAAATGAACTCGAATCGGAATCCGGTTGGAAGGACCAAAATGTGGGCATCGAGCTCTTAGATAGAACAAAAATGTAAAAAAATCTGCTACAGTTTTATTTTTATTGGTGGCAGTATATCAAGCGGACCCAAGTATTTTCGTTTCCTGGCTGACTTCGATTGACGAATCGCCGAAATCTGTAATAAAGGGGCGCGCCATCAATTGCGGAAGGGCCTTCGGTCGCACCTGACGTTTCCTTCCCGCTTCGCCCCACCAGGCCCCTGACAGCTTTGTGCTGCCCACGGTACTGAATGTGTTACCAGAGGCAAAAAATTATACTGAGTCACCTATACAGTGGAATCGATAAGTCTGTTTTTTAATCGTTACAGCATTTTACAGTGTCATGGACCCCGATCAGTCGGTTAAGGTTGAAATTTTAGCGGCGGGCGGCGACGCCCGCTGCTCTGTGAGATTTGACAAGTAGCGCCGCCTCTGCTTATACTCTTATACAAACTCATGTAATTTCGTAAGAGTGGCAGCGCCGCACCGCGCGGATGAAATTATGAAAGTAAAGGTAGAAATTTTCTAAAGTCGTAGAATAAAAGTTGTGTAATGATTTGAATTTAAATTATTTTGAAGTAAACATGTTTCACTGTAGGTGTACCGCTATATTCCATAGAAACTGAAACTACAATACAAAGTATTATGTAAATTGTAGAAAGTGGTCATGTTAAAAGTAAAAAGGGCCTTAAAACTACGGTTTTATTCTGAAACTGAATTAATTTCCTGAGCTTATGGGCATTGTGTTAGAAGAAGCGGATCTACTAAACTGTTTGATTCCTCATTAAGAGTTGTGGAACTCTGTCTGTCTGAATGTTACCTTTTCACGCCTAAACCTATAAACGGTTTTTATGAAATTTGGAGTGGGATACGTCGAACCCCGGGGCAGACATAGGCAAATTTTTACCGCGATAAACTGTTCCCGCGGGAAAAATTAATTCCACTCGGGCGAAGACGCGGGAGAAAACGTTTCGTTGAGTGCTTCACACATAAATGATCTGTCTCGTGCAGGAAGGTTAGAGTTTTAGCTCCATGGTCGCGTGTGTATTGGGCAGCTACGTCAGTGTCACGAGAGCCACAGGAGTGGATGGACGTAGTGGTGTCTGACATTTGTGTGCATTGTCGAGCCAGTGACCTAGGGCACAAAGAGGACAGCTACCAAGTCTCAATGCTTTCGCGATACCGCTGCCTCTACCGCTGCCGCTCCGCTCGACACAGGCCTGCAACCTGACAGGGTGTTTGTGAATTATACACAAGTCGCGTGTCGAGGCGCATGAAACACGTTCGCGTGACACCGCGGCGTTGTTTACGCTGCGTTATGTACCTTATGGCGTCACTGAAGGGTGCTTTCAGCCCGCCGCGGGAACCACGTGCAAGGCGTCTGTAGAAAATCAACACCATTTTGCCGCAAACGGCACAGTTTTGCCGTAAATAGTTCCCGTAAATAATTCCCAAGGGAATAGTGATGGTTCTTTGTTAGTTTCGTAGGTTGTGGGCAGTTAAGTTGTGTTTATGTGACCATATTACTTTATTAAACGCAAACATGGGCACATGGCTACCTGGTGTAACTTTTGATGTACTGTCGACCCCACGACAGTGGAAATAAACCAAGTATAATATAAACTGGTCTCTCATAGTATTGAAAGTCCTTATTAGACTAGACCAACTTAAGTTCAAAGTGTTTCCACTCATGTCACGTCGACTAGGTAGGTAACCGAGAAGCTCGCACTTTCTAATAAATATTTAAAATATGAAATTGTTTATCTCATAGTAATCGTAGGGAATTTGTGACCAACCTAGCACAGAAGTGATCCCACCAGTCATTTTAGTACAAAAAGTCAAAGTAAAGGCAAGATTTCAAACTAAATACGTGTATTACATGAATTTCATACTCATACATTCAATTATAATAAAAGAAATGAGTACAAAAACATCTCTATGTGCAAGACCTGAAAAACGATAGAGTCCAACTTAGACAGAAACTAGATATAAAAGTTCCGGGCTTGTCAACTGGCACTGATGTTGCTTTAACATCTATATATATAAAAGAAAGTCGTGTTTGTTACAACACTTATAACTCGAGAACGGCTGCACGAATTTTGATGAAACTTGGTACAGGGATAGCTTATAGCCCGGAATAACATATAGGCTACTTTTTACCGCGGTAAACTGTTCCCACGGAAAACTCAATTCATTTCAAGTACAAAGTGACGCCATCTCTTTCGCCGTGGCGTCAACTATTCGATAACATGGGAAACTCAGTTTATTTGTCATAGCTTCAATTCAAGTACAAAGTGGCGCCATCTCTTTCACCGTGGCGTCAACTACTCGACCCAAGTTGTAGACAAGTCAAACTGTACCTGTCCTTTGGGGAATGGATGGGGTGAAAATTTTCTCGGGATAACATATAGGCTACTTTTTACCGCGGTAAACTGTTCCCACGGAAAACTCAATTCATTTCAAGTACAAAGTGGCGCCATCTCTTTCGCCGTGGCGTCAACTATTCGATAACATGGGAAACTCAGTTTATTTGTCATAGCTTCAATTCAAGTACAAAGTGGCGCCATCTCTTTCACCGTGGCGTCAACTACTCGACCCAAGTTGTAGACAAGTCAAACTGTACCTGTCCTTTGGGGAATGGATGGGGTGAAAATTTTCTCGGGAGTATCGGTTTCTTTAAAGGTTTTCTTTTAAGTAATTTGAAAATTGGAATTGTATTGTGACAATGAGTGGTTGCCCACTACCTACAATTCCATGCTAATCTCCAACTACCCACTTTTCCCGTACTCCGGCGAGCGCGGCCTCGACGCCGCAGTGCACTCCGAACCGCGAGCGAACACGACACGATTTTGTGCTGTGAAAAACCATTATGTGAATTTGTCCTAGCCACGGGTTACACTGGTTAGGCCACCTATAGAAGAAATCAACGGGCCCGTACGTCGAGAAAATCCCAACAATCCGTAAGTAACCTTGATTCCCCTTTGTGGCCCTACGACGTCCACTCATTCTCACGATATCATAAAAAAATGATGATAGATTTTTGGATATTCCCGCTGGGAAAAAACTTAATTTTGATGAAACTTTGTATAGTGATAAAAAAAATTTGTATAAAAAAATAACCCATACTTATTCCCGGATATAAACATATAATGACGGGATTTTGTATTGGGGGCGGGAGTGAGGGGTGGGGGGAGTGGAGATGGGGGGGGGGGGGGTGAAAATTTGCACGGGAGTACAGGTTTCTTTAAAGGCATTAACTTGAAAATGAAAATGTATCATAAATAAATAATGACGGGTTTTTGGATTTTACATTTTAAGGGTGAGGGGGAGGGTGGGACGGGGTGAACACTTATAACTCAAGAACGGCTGAACGAAGACGGAAGAACGCGGAAGAAGCCACGGGCTACAGCTATCTTATATAAATAGTGACGGGTTTTATATTTTCACATTTTTAAGAAAAGGGAGAGGGGGGGGGGAGAAAACGGGGGTGAAAAATTGGAATTGTAGTTACTTGCTTTTGACAGAACGAAGTCTGTCGGGTCAGCTAGTTCATTATAAATTAACCGGCTCTAGGTCTGTCCTGGTCCAAGAGTAGAGCCGCTGTCAGCAAACGCTTTGTCTTTATCCCGCACCGACCCGAGGACTAGTTGATATCCTTCACTATTGTTGTTCATTTGGGTTACATTGTGATTACTAACTAACCGTAAAAGCTATTGGTATTCTCTTCCATATACAGGGGTTATTACAACAAAGGGTTACAGAAATCGCCTATCTATAGAGCCTGTGATAGTACAGCGAGACGATGAATGAAACATCTGCTGTGCGAATGCAATGCACTAGCTGCAAGGCGAATGTGCGTCCTGGGACAGCCTATCCTGAATCTGAGGACTGTAGTCCAAGGGAGCTAAGAGGTTTAGCTGCATATAAAAGCTTTTGGAGGAGAGCCACATGAAAACACATACATAATGTATGAAAATTCGCCCCTTCTACAAAACACGATGATATTTTAATTAAAGATCATTCCAATCAAATAAGTAGGAAAGAAAAAAAACTTAATTTGCTACACTGATAAATATTTGTTTTTTTTTTCACTAGCTGCAAGAAAAGACACCTAGCTGCCTGAAAGAAATCGTTAAAATAAAGCTATAAAATATTTCTTGCACATTTCGTGTATAATTTCTCCGTTGTTATGTGATTAAGGGCAAATTCAATCTGATACAACGATCTGTATACAAATTTGGATTTACGATAATAATGTCCATTCTGAAAAATGTCCAACCGTTGAAAAATGTCCAATCTGAAAAACGTCCAATAAAACAGTAAATTAGAGTTGTTCAAAAACGGACTGTGCATCATCTTGTATAGTGAAGTGGGTGTGTTTCAAGTAAGTCGGTATAACGCCTCGAGGCGGAGTTGATGTCGGGAGTTACTATTGTTATTGTCCGTTCGGTTACAGCATTATCGTTCTCTTATCTATGCTATTGTCTTTATGGCGCAAGTTCTGTTATTTACAACCGGGTGCGTCTTCGTAATGATGTCCAATATTATTTATATATTACTCAAAACAAAATTATGGATAGGGAGTCTTTTTCATACATTCGGGGTCACTTTGAGCCCTTAGATCTCCTTCAGGGAATGATTTGGATGAGAGCTGATGGTTGCTGTCGTACGGAGGAGGTTCAGAGTTCCATACATACCTAGCTGAACAGTCAGGTGTATGCGGCTCTCTGGTCTGTCTCCATCCGTACTCCAGCCACGATCAGATCTCATCCAAACCATTCCCTGACGGAGAACTAAGGGCTCAAAGTGACCTCCAATGTATGAAAACGACCCCCACAGGCTAATATTTTGTTTTGATTAGTATAAGTATGTCGTGGGATAATCGGAAAATTCGGATCTATGCGAAAATCTTAGGTAAATTGGAATGTAAACATGAATTATGTTATCATCGGATATTTTCAGGATTTTTCCAAAAATCCGAGTTTGTTTAGAAAAGACGATTGGAAATTTGAACGCTGATTGGATAATCTATGAGTCGATTCGCGCATCTGACAATGGATAACGTTTAAAGCAGCCAATCGGCGCTCACGAAAAGTGACCCGTTTTTCGCTATTATCCTAAAATACGCCGGTTTTTTGCAAAGGTCCTAAAAATAGCTCGGATATTAACGAAATTCATTCTTACATTCCAATTATCCGGCTTTTTGCAAAAATCCTAGAATTTTCGCAAAGATCCGAATTTTCCGATTATTCTACGACTTAGATAATACTGAGTGAATGACTGATAAATAGAAATACAGTAATGAAAGCAATTTTGAGTACACAAGACATAAATTATGCTATTCAACCAGACAAGACAGTGAATTGAGTGGAAAGTTACCGCAACTTCGTTAGTAATTTATTTACATAATTTTAGGATTCATTGCTTTGAAAGAAAACAGATATTTATACAGACGTTCCTGATAAAGAAACAAAAAAAAACTAAATTCATGCATACACCTTCACGCTATGTCCCTGATGGAATAGGCACAGAGAACGGAGCTCCAAGTATCACGATCCTGACACCTCTAATACTAATTATATAATCATTTACGGGTCTTACACACGAATAAGTTTTATTTACCTTGCCCGACGTTTCGACCAGGTTACACTGGCCGTGGTCACGAGCTGACTGGAGAGGCGAGCTGTCATTGTTGATCGCTGTGAGTAGTTTCTGAAAATACCCTCTGCTGATCTTGTATTATTGGAAAGTCCCGGCACACAACACTCACGGTATCCGCGGGTGTATTCGACGATAAGTCACGAGATTTAAGTTTATCGATCACTGGATTCCACGACGGTGACAATTTAAAACCATCTTCCTTATTAAAATTTTTGAATTTCTTGATTTCAATAGCTTCTCGCACTATCCGCGGATAGTAGTGGCGATCGGTGGACAGGATTTTAGGTTGGTAAATAATTATATAATTATGAATACAAAGCGCGAAAGTCTAAAATGTACCTCTAATACTAAATTAAGAATATATACATACATACATACATATCTTCACGCCACGTCCCTGGCGGGGTAGGCAGAAAGAACGGAGCGCCAAGTAAGAATATAATCATCATATCATCATACTAATATTATAAAGGCGAAAGTTTGTAAGGATGTGAGTGAAGATGTTTGTTACTCTTTCACGCAAAAACTACCGAACTGATTTTCATGAAAGTTGGTACAGTGATAGCATAAATCCAGGAATAACATATAGGATACCTTTTAACGCGGACAAAGTCGCGGGGCGTCCGTTAAGTAATAAAACGCATGCATAGAGGGCGCTGTTTCACAATGTCAAAGGGAAAACTTTTCTACGCGGGCGAAGCCGCGGGAAAAAGCTAGTTTAATAATATTTGTAATTTATGAAGAAACGTACCCCTATCTAAACCCAATGAATCTTAGCACTGGAGGATTGAATGCACCCATCAAATTGACTAATGACATTACAAACTCAAACAATCCCAGACTTAGTTCAATTTGTTCCGTTATCTGTCCCCAGAGGAAGATGGAACACCAGAAGTGGACATACAAAGTCGTACTTAATCGCTTTATCTGTACATTGGATTTTCAATACTTGTTTGTCTGTTTTCATCCAAATATCTTTTTAGACTTTCTCCACCTACTGATTAGAGTTCTGACATCGTATTGATAAACCTATGTAAATATGCATCGCTGCCATATTAACGGAAGTAATACCTATCTCTTCGATTTCTCGAAATCCAACGAGTAAAGCAAACGGCATAGACTAGTGTAAGATAATTTATATTCGTGAAATGGCCTCCATTACGCTTACGTACCTAATTACTCCTATACAATAGACATGAACTCTCCCTTTCTTGTTATGAATAGCTGAAATGTGCTTTATATTTCCTCTCCCACCATATAATGGTAATATTTATTGTAGTACCTACCTACCTAAGGTAAGGGAAGAAACTTATTTATTTCCTCACAATAAGTCCGCTATTACAGAATGCATGTGTAGTAATGAATCATGATGTTTAGGTTTATTTAGGTGGTATAGTTTATTTCATAAAACTAAATGCTAAAACCAATGAATATACAGAAAGTCTAGTTCAAATAATAAGTAAATGGCTAAAACCATATTATGTTTATTCAAAGCACACCCGTATCTTTCGACACTTTCAACTCTTTCGGAGGGTCATAGAATAGAGATGTTCAAGAGTAAAAACCCTTTTCATGTATTAAGGGCTCTCTTGGTCCTCCCTATGGCGATATTAATAACCCTCTCAAGGACTGGAAAAGAGTGAAAAGAGGAAATTTTCAAATGAAAAGCCTATTATGTGATGGCCTAACATGCAATGTGTCTTTTGATGCCGTATTACTTATATGTTATTGTTTGTTTGACGATTACCAATCATGTCAAAACGCCTGGGAAGATTTATTTTGATGGGAATTCTACTATTGTAAGGTAAAAGTCTAGGTTAAATGGATTAAACTGGTGAAATTCGATAAATTTTTATTTTTACAGGGTTACAAGAATGAGAACCAATGACAACCATATGCTCAGCGGTTTGGGATGAATATAAAAGCTGTATGTATGTATGGAAACACTTTATTGTACCAAAAATTTACAAATACAAACAGTTATGAATAAAACTAAGTACAAAGGCGGACTTATCCCACTAAGGGATCTCTTCCAGTCAACCTCGCTGTAATAACCAGTCTAAGCTGTAAAACCAGATAAGAAGGAATTCAGCACCTATCTAACAAAGGCCAAGTTTAGTTTTCGGTGCCATTGCGTTTTAAAATAAAATGCAGGGGCATATTGAATGTATCGCATAGAAAAGCTCCTATATATCATGATATGATAACGGGTGGTTACCCGCAGTGCAACATCTGTGCCTGAGCTGCTAACGACCATAACTCGCCGCGTGGCCGCCACACTGCGGCTGGAAGCACGCCCGCCACGCCACAGCGCGCCATGTGACGTCACGACACTATGATACACTAGGATTACCAAGGGATTACCCCTTTATGGGTGGGCGTTATGTGCAATAGTCAAATTGTCCAACTTTTTAGCATTCACGAGCGTAGGTGTCAACATGTCCAAGTCTCAAATAGATTTGACAATGAACCCTTGGTAAAAAGTATGTAGGTCTGCAGTGAAATGAATGAATATTTAAGTGCAATTTTCATGAGAAGTAAAAAGTATCTGGCGCAATGCCAGTAATCACATTTTGGGTTACAGCATACATGCTTTTAGCGAATTTTTAAATTTAAGTTCAAAAATTCCATATTCTGAACGATGCCTTACAATTTTTTCTTCTTTATATTTTAACAACAACAAGTTAATTAAATCCGACAGTAAGGGCTTCTTTCACCGCTTCCTGATATTGTTACAGATAGTAATCTTAGAGATAAACTAATCTATCAGATAAATCTGTGTGATAGACTATATAAAATATATTAGATGTATGCAATCAGATACCTGTGAAACCAAAAAAATAGGCTATCTGTCAGATAACCTGCAGATAGGGTATCTGGGACTTTATCAGCATGCGGTGGAAGAGGCCCTAAGTAACAGAAAAACGACCTTTTTTGCATTTAGTTGTACCCATATTTATATTATTTAACTATGTATGGTATTTTAGAAACCTACTCTTAAACATAGATAGAAGGTTGTCTGGAAGAAATCGCTCTTAGCGATAAGACCGCTAGATGTACGTACATTACTGTATCTGTTTTTCTCTTTTTTTGTCTGTAATTTTTAAATGTGCAATAAAGTGTATTGAATTAAATTGAAAGATGCCTACATTGATATTTTTTCTAAAAAACAGTTTAATTATACACTATAACATATATAACTAAAGCCCTTGCCATAGCAACACTAGTGTTGCTCTGGTTTAAGAGTTTATCTTCGACTAAGTGCTTTCTGCCAGCAAACTCAGTTAAGCAGAACGCTTTCCACCGACGCTTGAATAAGAGAAAATTGTATGCGAAGCGTAAACTCATTACGGTACGAAGCCTCGTTAAAAATTTACAAAGATAATTAAATTTTGCTCCAATTCAGTTAATTTAATGAAAGGCAATTGTTACTTTGGACGTGAGACTCGTCAGAAACGCGAGCTCAGACAATTTTTGATTGAAAAAGTGTTAAAAATGTTTGCCTCCTTTTTTGGGCAGTTAGAAGAAGACAGCAACCAGTGATGGATTGTGAATAAGGATGATCTTTATTTTATCCTGAAAAATACATTGGGAAGGGCCCGAATCCTTAAGATTATGTCTTAATTCTTATATAAGGTATCGCCATAATCACATCTTTAATAGTCAAAACTAAAATAAAAATACATGAAGCAACCCCACAACCATCTATAGGCTAGGCTACCATCCTACTTATGAGGCCATTTTACTAGAAACAGTCAAGCTGAGAAAAACTCGCCCGCAGATACAGAAAAAGATAAACTTTCTTTAAGTTACTACTGCCATTTGTTTTTGACAAACGCTTTAGAATAATGTTCCTGTTTATAGTTTCAAATAAAAGGTCACTCGAGACCTACTCGTAAGGGGAACAAATGATTGACAAAGTCAATAACAAACCAAAGACAAAGTGAACTCAACTAGAGTATAGCGTTCCCAAAGGACCAAAGCCCGCTCAAGAAAGGGTTGTCATAATACGGCGGTTCATTCGCCCAGAACTGACGATAGAACAGAGTGTAACGTTAAAGGGCTTGGCTGCAAAAGTAGCTATGTTATTGTTCACTTATTATTTTTAGCTTTTTACCGATTGCTCGGCGATGTGTGATTTTTAAGGTTCCGTACCTCAAAAGGAAAAAAGGAATCCTTATAGGATCACTTCGTTGTCCGTCTGTCTGTCAAGCCCCTTTTCTCAAGAACGCGTGGAGGTATCAAGTTGAAATTAAATCACTCAGGTCTGCAATCCCTTGGAGCTGTGAAAAAATCAAACTATACTAAGTCAGCGCTGTGAAAAGAGGCCGTTTTTGCTGCATTTTTGAGTATTTTGGTAATCAAAACCTATGGGGTACTTCCGTTCGACCTAAAATCGAGAAATTTGGCAAGGCAGTGTCATATAGCTCATTAATGAAAAAATCCAAAAACAGTAAATTAAAAAAAGTAATTTTTCTATTAGGACCAACAAACTTAATTTTGCGTCCATGTATATGTAAGTACTATTAACGATTTACGAAATTTTAAAAGTTAAGTTGCTACAGTAGAAATTAGATTTTCGTCTTCTCCTTTTTTAGTGAATTCAGTTCTTGCGGCAATGAATGTGGTGGGGACAGACTAATCCTGATGGCCACTTCACTAGCATATTCAGTTATCGGGCGAGCGTCCCCGTTGGCGGCCAGCCAAATTGGTCAGCACTAACCCACTACTGGTAGCTACCCTAAGCTATATTCGAGCCTTCATTCTTCGTGGTACTCATTCAGTGTGCCAGGTACATAATAAAAAGGTTACTCACATCTACATCGATTTTCCATTTGCGCCTTTTATTTAGGTTAATTTGTATAAATTGAAAATGTCAATTTACGTGGCAGCTACACATCTGCCGAAGGGTACATTGACCCCATCTGCACCAAGAATCTTACTAAAATTATGAATGCGAGAATATATGAATACTTGTTTGTGACTCAGTCATCAATAGAGATAAATTTAATGGAAGAATGGAATACCTAAAATATGCTTGTTCCTACAAATTGAGCGGTTGGTTACATAATCATAATTTATTTTATACTGAACGACGGAACGGAGAAGGTATATGCGTTTAGGGTGAGAGGTTGTGTGTCTGTTTGTTTTATATAGAAGTTTCGGTTTTCCCAAAAGTCACCATACATCAATCTCTGAGTACAGCGGAAAGGATATCCATATATTGTAGCGAAGATTGTAGTTGACATAAATAAATCTAAATGTTTCTTTTCATAGCTAGGCGATAAAAGTTGTAATCTTCCAAAAAGTAAATAAATAAATATATATATATATATATATATATGTTAAACATTACCTTTGCGATCTCTACATAGCAACAGTCGTCTGAAACGTCAACTTACCTGAAATGATACAAAAACACAAGTTATATCTCAAAGAGTAAAATGTGCATATTAATGTCTTTAGGTATAAGTACGGACAATTCCCAAAATGACAGGATTTAATTTTGGTATCAAATGACCATTTCCCAAAGTGGCCGCTTCTCGATATGACCGATGACGATTTATAAAATAGATTAGTTACGGAAACTTAGTCATTTTGAAACATGATCATTTTGAGAAGTGGTCATTATATGTACCTAAAAGAATAAGAGTTGACACGTTATATAGACAAGTATATGGGTAGATAGATGGAAAAATAATAGCCTCGCTATTCTTCCGAACTAGCAAAAAATAATAATGATGACGGAAAAGCCGAGCCAGCGAGAGTCATCGATACCGAGCGAGCTTACCTACTTATCAAACAGCTTTTGCGACACAACATTGTAACCCTGGAATCTTTTTTTACGAAGGAAAAAAATTCGAAGTGAAAAATTCGAAATTCGAGAGTGACAGTGACGATACCAAATACCGAATACAATAACGAAAACTCATAATTATTAAAAATGATTAACTGTAAATTCTATTGTTTACTAATCAACATATATGTATAAAAGAAGAAACTGACTCACTCAATGAAGCCGCTGAGCCTAAAGGTTCCTCATAATATAGCTCTGACGTCCACTAAGAAAGGTTTATTTTCCGCGGAAAAAACTTTTCTGCGCGGGCGAAGCCGCGGGACACAGCTAGCACTTATTAAAATAACCCGATGATATCAAAGAAAAAACATTTATCTATCTATTCACTTACCTAAATATCTATAGGCGTATCATTCATCATAATCCGTCAATATGTTTACTTCTTAAATAGGACAATTTGGACGTTTCGTTGAAGATAGATTGAGTACTATGGTATTAATACGCGAAAAGCCATGTAGAATAAACTTTAGAACCCACTCTATCAGTTATAGAGACGCAAGTACAAAAGAAACGTTTCTTGAAATGTATGGGTTATATCCCTTTTTACCACTAGAGCAACATAATAGTCCCGACTAACGATGCTCGACGGCCTCATTAAAGAGGCCATGCGCTTCTCTGCACAATAATACCTCAGTCTAGCTCCAAATTTCAAACCTACAATATTATCGCCACATACAGAAAGAAAAAGGAAAAGAAACATGTGCCTGGAGATAGCTTCGTCGTGTTAAACCTTTGGCTCGCGAAGCCAGAGCGCTATACATTTGAAACTCGGACGTATTTCGCGTCAATCAGACATTTGTCACTCAGTGTCATTTTTACGCGGTCAAGGACAATCTATGACAATGTCAGGATAATATGACATATTACCCGCCGGAATAACTACCTAAACGTCACCTTAGCACATGTAGTAGGCCGAGAGTTAAAGGCAACAACTATCTTTCATACATTTTTGGGGGTGATGCTGGTTTTGCCTTTAACACGAGTATCTTATGTTATCTGATTAGAAAAAGGTGGCCAGGCGAAACTTTAGACTCTTCAGGATCTGTTGTGCTGAACTCCACCAATGGTGCCCCAACCAGTTTTTGGTGGACTCACATAAAATGGAAATTCTAATCGTTGACATGTGCAGGTTCCATTGCCATGTTTTCCTTCACCGAAAAGCCTGTGGTATTATAATAATAAACCGTATGTTATCTATCTCCGAAAAACTCGTTAATAAGGGCTAAGGTTCGAACCCACTACCTCATGAACGCGAGGCGAGTGCACAACCAACTCCCTTGCCACTGCTTTTATATACATGAGTAACTCTCTTAATATTGTGTCAAATCCTACTATCCTACTAATATTATAAACGCGAATGTTTGCAAGGATGTTTGGATGTTGTTACTCTTCCACGCAGAAACTGCTGAACAGATTTTGATAAAACTTTACAGTAATATAGATCAGAATAACACACAGGCTATAGATACCTCGGGAAAAGCTGTTTTCCTGCGGCAAAAACTTTTCTAAGCGGGCGAAGCCGCGGGAAACGGCTAGTCTTCCTTAATAGGAATACTTACTTTATCAACAGATGCGTCTAGTGGTGTTAATAGTACATTGTTAACCTAGGGGTGAAAGTAACTTATTTAAGTCCCGAGACGGGGTTTGGCGCCCGACACGCGTAGCGAGGGCGCCAATAGTTCGAGGGACCTCTAAATAAGTCTTGAACCCGAGGGAAACACTGTGCTTTTCATTAAGAATACACTGAAAGTAAAAACAAAAACATAAAATGAGTGTTAACACAAATCTCTGCTATACGGAAGTATAAACAAAACTCTACAACTCGAAAAAACAAATGAAGATCGGATTGTCGCTTTCCAGTCTATTTTGTTTTTTTTCTGTGACCGGCCAGGTATTCTGCCATTATTTTTCATTTATATCATTGAAAAAATGGTAAATATTTTGCCCAAATCTATGTTATTTTAAAGAAATAGTTGACAGTAATAATTATAAAAAAGTCATTTTAAAAATAAATTCTTTAATTATTACATAACTTTATGTTATTTCAATTTTACATCGCGCTGTAATTGAGTGGCTGTATAGACAGTTGGAACATGGTCCAATAGAAATGTCAAAATAGTACTAGTATTTTTTTTAAATTTGACAGCTGTCAGTTGAAAGCGATTCTCCCTAGGGCTGAGATGTATTACTTTCAACCCGCTCCTCAGGCAACTTCAGACCTACTTTCAGAGTATGAGTAATGAAAAATATAGTTTCTACGGTTTTAGTAGCTGAAGGTTTGTACTGTAATTTTAAACTCTTTCTTTCTCAATAACATTTTCCACGCAAAATGCGTAATGTTTAGGTGTTATCAACCCGGCCGCAGGCACGGACCGGAAGCGGATGCCCTCCATCTTGTTGGACTCGCCGCGATTACCGACGCCCGCACCCGGCACAAAGCCGGTTAATTCCTTTTGGAATTAGGACGTTGCACGTAATTGATAAAAAAATAACCGTCTACTGATAATAATTGTAGTAATAACAATTAAAGTAGACTTAATTAGCTTTTAATATATTTCAGGTTAATCCTGGTTTGACTGTTACATTTCCTAGTCTTTTCATTACGTTACATCCAACTAATACGTAATAAAACGCGAAAGTTTGTAAGGATGTTTGGATGTATGTTGAATTTCAAAATGTATATAATACAATTTTGAAATTAAAGGCTTGGTGTGATTGTAGGCTAATTCAAGCGTAGCAAGATCTTGTGCATACAAAATGTGGCAGCCATGAGACAAATTGAATGTAGGTAGAAACACCTGCGAGACGCTTTAGGGTATCTGTTTATCTATTCACTTTAAATTTGCACCTCAATGTAGCTAGGTATTCGTAATTCCTACCTAAACCTATGTGGCGTAAATTTTAAGGTTCGATACGCGCCCAAAAATTACAGTTCAATTAGATACTTACTTAAATTCATACGTAATGATCTATTTAAGGTTAAATCTTATTGATTACATTGTGGAATGCAATATTATGATTTGATTGATTGATTGATCACTGAGCCACATTTACTGTTTTACTCATTCAGTCGTTTTATAACAATGTCGTTTTGCGTATATCTCATTGTGCGTATATGTCATTGCGCGTATATACATAGGTGGACGGATAATTAGAAACAGGGTAAGATTTTCATACAATCGAGGTCACTTTGAAGCCATGGTTCTCCGTGAAGAATTGATCGGGGCATGGTCTGATGACGGTGATCGAGAGAGTAGATGGAGGACTTTTAGATCGCTATAGATATCCAACTGATCAGAGGAGCAAAAGCCCCGCAAAACGGCATCAAAATATATGAAAATCTTTAAGTTAAGGAATCATGACGATGCTGCTTCCAGACGGCTCATCTGATCAGTTGGATATCTACAACGATCTAAAAGTCCTCCATCTACTCTCTCAATTACCGTCATCAAATCATGCCCGATCAATCTTTCACGGAGAACCATGGCTTCAAAGTGACCTCGATTGTATGAAAATCTTGCCCTGTTTCTAGTTATCCGTCCACCTATTTATGTGTGATTATGCGTATGAGCACCTGTCATTATGCGTCGATACCCAATCTTCGTCTGTGGAGATTTACGCCTACCCCAATTTTATGATAGAGTACTTCGGCCGTCGATTGTTCAACTTTAATAAATGCTTAATTTCAATTAGCTTTCGTGATCCTTGCTATAGGATTGCTTAGTTTACGGACCCAAGTGAGTTTACAAACAATTATGCTAATGTCAGCACCTATGGTTAACACAACAGGTGGTACTGAATATATTGCATCTGTCAACAAATAGCACGCATGCAACCATTGATTTGTACAATTCACACACGGCTGTTTAGCCTCAAATTAAACCGAAGCTTGTGGATGGATACTCAACAACTGATAAACATACATCCTAACTTTTTAAATAAATACTTAAATACATAAACACCCAGAATCTGACACCAACAGATATGCTTATCACAGAAATGTTGGTCCAGTGTGGGATTCGAACCCACAACCTCTCGCGTAATAGGCTGGGTCACTAGTCACTACCAACTAAGCCAACAGGCCAGCGAAATAAACGCCGCTACAGCCCGCTACGTTTCGTAGCTCGAACTCGTAGCACTGCTACGACGACGTCACATGCGTTAAAAATCGTTTTTATTACTAGTTTGTCAATGGAACAAGAATTTAGATTACGCCAAACGCATAATACCGCCTCCGTTCCGTTCCGTCCGTCGTCGTGGCTAAAAACTCACTTTATGGTGATAAACAAGGTCCAGAAAATTTATAAGAAAAATTAATTTTAATGCATGGGGATTGAACGTTATATTCTATCGACATTCGACGGTATCGATGTTTTCTCTCTACGATTGTGAGTAAGAATACAAAACAGCTATGAAAATATTACATTTAATAAACTAACGTTTAATATTGGAACGTAAAACTTTTCTATGTACCTAGTTCATGTTAAGAAACTAGAACCAACCAATATGGAAACACTATAAAATTCTTAAATACTGTGTCATTGCTTGCAGCAAAATATGTACTTCCAATAATCTGCGGAACGAAACGAACAATCACTTGTAAAGAAACAAACAGAAACTGAAACAATAGCCACGTAGATATTAACCGCGGCTCATGTACCGACAACAATAAACGCCTCCCAGTGTACAGAACAAACTAATTACACCCTCAAAACGGAAGCAGCTCTCGTGTCGAGGCAAAAACTACGCCGCGAGTTGGGTCGCTTGTCAGGGTATCTTCGGATTAGTAAGGGTTTGGATTTATCTCAGAGCGTCTGTTTAGATATCCGTATTTTGGATGTTATTTAGCGTTATTAAGTTACTACAGAATTTTTTAATAAAAGAATACTAAGTTAAATGCCTTCTTATTAGAGCTATCTATACAGGGTGGGCGGGATTTATAGACCGGATTTTTTGAAAATATGAGATTGTGTTGCTTTTGTACTAATTTTTATCCAAAGGAACTAGGTACCGGTTTATATTTTTAACCGTTTTCAAGTTACAGCCCGTCAAAGTTTAAAATCGGGGTAAATGGCACTGTAAAATAACGTAACGATTAACAAAAAATTAAAAACTATTAAAATTTAAACACAATTAAAAAATTAAATTAAAAGAATTAAAATATTATTTATATAAATAAATAATTAAATACATAACCGCGTTATAATAAGTTCTGTTTTACACCTAGTGTGTAAATGTACCCGGTGTACTCATAATATGCAACAAGATATTTTGATTTCGACAAATGGTGAGATTTATTTTTCTTCAATTGTACCACACTACTTTGATGACTAAAACTTGATGCAATGAAAAGGTTTTTTCATTGTGAAAAGCTACAGAAAGTTATCAGATAACAAATGTCCTCTCAATACACCCTGTATGCGGAGCTCGGGGGCCGGGCTGACCTTTGGCTGATATTTACCGAGCATTGTTGTGACAGTCCGCCCGGTCTGCATCACTACCCATTTAATGAGAGCCTAATTTACTGCCTTGTATAGAGGGCGTATTTTTAGCCTTCATTTGAGGCCACGGTTGCAGAGTCGTCATAATATTGTTGTCTAATTTATACGTCCACGATACAGTACCTTGTACATACCTGGGGTTTTAAAACTATTGATGGCTTAGTAGCTTCATTAACACTGTAAAATACTGTAGCAATTAAAAACCTATTTAAAATGTTTTTTTTTAAATATTTAACTATTATTAAACGATTACAATTTGTTGTGCGCCGCTTGTTCTTCTCAGCCCTAGCACCTAGATAGGTGGGAGATAAAATTGATTTAAGTACTGTAATAATGTCCAATTTATGCGTATAAAATGTACCCAGCGTACAAGGATACGCAATAAAATATTTTGGCTTTGGCTATTTCGGAAAGAGGGTTCAGTCCCATCCGTTATACAATATATAAAAAAATTATATAAATCAGTCGAGTAGGCTGGGTTCATTGCGACTTTTAGTAGGCAAATAGTAGGTTTTTTTTTTCAAAGAAATACATGACTTACTCCCGCTTACACAAAAAGTCTATTGTTTGCCAATTTGAAGTCATATGTTTTTAATTAAAATTTTCTTATTTATCTAAAGTATGTAACAGTCAATAATGAACATTAAATTCTGATTTATCATTGAATTATTTTTCTTTATAAAACGGTCATCTTTTCGATATTTTTTATTAATTACACAAAGGGAACCAATACCACCTAACTTACAATATCTTTGTTTAGGGTAATGTTACGGCAGTGATAGTTTAACTATATAATTTTTTAGCATTTTTGTCTTATTTTCTTTATTTAAACACTTACAATAACTTAATGTTCCAATGTTTTTTACGTTTTTTTCATCTCCTGTACAATCGTATTTTTGTAGATAGATGCTATTGATTCTTAACCGTCGATATGGCAAAATATTAAAATCTGTTCTACTAAAAAGCGGCAAGTATCGTTGATCTATGACCGACGCTGAAGGTTACTCTACGCCCGGGTAGACTACATGCGGTAATTTGTTATAATCTTACCCCGTTTCTCACACTCGTTATCTCAATGTGCAGGATTGCCCATGTTTTCCTTATTAAATAAATAAAATGATTTATTGATTTTACAGTTTAGCATCATAAATTCATGGATGGATGGCGCCTCCTAACACAGGCATAAAATGCCTAAAAGGTGGGCACCAACCACAACTACAAAAAAAAAACTCTAAGTATATCTATACTATCTGCATTTAAATCTGCCAGTTACCTACAACAAAATCCAAGCCTAGGTAACCCGAAATCCTTAATGTTCTAAGCTAAGTGCTATAGCGCTAGGTAAGTGCATAAGATCGTGAGAATGCATCATTAAAATGTTCCTGAGAAAGACCACTCACATGCACTTTTCACAGTAGGTATTAAGGACCCTTTACAACGTTTTAATGCACATTTTCACAAATGTTTTGCAGTCACGGAATTAGCTTGCAGTGTGATATATGCTTTTATAATTACCTGTAGTAGGTATTGTTTTATAGTTTGTTTATTATTTACTTTGTAAGAAAAATTCATAGAAAGAGAAATGTATAATTATGGGATAACTCCTTTTGAAACAAAACAAAATATAACAATAGCACAGATTAGGTAATTATAGATATACGTACTAGCAGATGCCCCCGACTTCGTCCGCGTTAAAAAGTGTAAGGACACTTTTTAACGCTTTTTAAGGAATTTTCAACTATAAGGGTGGGGGGGGGGGGGGTGGAATATAGAGAGGGATTTTTTATAAAATTCGTATTTTTTAAAGTTACGAGAAAGTTTATTGCTAAATCACTCTTTAACGACTAAGATTTTGATGAAACTTGGTGCAGTGATAGCTATATCTTAGAGTAATATCCTTATATTACTATATCTTAGAGTAATATCCTTATATTACTCTAAGATATAGCTATCACTGCACCAAGTTTCATCAAAATCTTAGTCGTTAAAGAGTGATTTAGCAATAAACTTTCTCGTAACTTTAAAAAATACGAATTTTATAAAAAATCCCTCTCTATATTCCCCCCCTCCCCCCTTATAGTTGAAAATTCCAAAAATCTTTTCCTAAGGGGTGCTTACGTCATAAAATAAACCTAAGTTCCACAGCTTTCTAGACTTATGTAATTTTTTCTGTGCGTTGCTAGAGTCAATCGATTTCATAAGTGTAAATGAAACCTACGCATAATAATAACTATTAATAGTTTTTCTAGTAATAGAGTCAGTAAGCCTAGCAATACGTACTCAAGATCTCGTCAACCCCAGCCCACTGCCACTTCAACGTACTTGTTGGATATGGGATACAAAAATAAAGTTATTTCCCTAAACCTGTGTTTAATTTAGCGAATATCCAAGAAGTATCGGCTCTCTGAGACTGATCGACAATTTTGCGGTGTTCGACCGGTATGAATGGCACCAGTGTTCGGGGCTCTAGATTATAGATGGGTTCCGTAGAACTATAACTGAAATGAAGAGACTATTAAGTTCCTGCCAGTAACCGTTTTGACGATACTCTACGAAACTAATATCGGATCAAGGAGGCAGTTTATTCATAGTCACTTTACCCAATCCGACATCTTAGGTTTTGACAAACAAGATGTCACTGGATGTACGTATCTAGATCTTCAAATTTTACAATGTACTACGACCACGGTACCTGCTATTTTTAAAAATATTTGCTATAACAAAATTTCTGGGTTTTGAGGTAGCCAGGTGATATTTTTTATGAATCTATGTTTTTCCGTCATCTAACTTTAGCGCGATCTAATTAGGGTAAGGATGAATGAGGTCAAGAATGTCCCATTGATTTGGGACCTTAAACATAGACATTTATAGGATGACGTCATTCGCTGCCTAACACTTCCAGTAAGTGCAGACCCAGGGCCGGTTGCAGGTGGGCGATATGGCAGGCATCAAGTATTCAGAGCGCGTCGACATTGACTGATGGTTGGTCGATGAGGCCTCTGCCGCAACCACCACCCGTCTTACGAGATGTTTGCAACGAAAATATCTCAGTACAGCCCTGGGGATATTTTTAGTTGGGCCGATTTTGAAGACACACATTAAAAATTTAACATCACTAAAATTGTTGCTATCCCTTTGAAAGAATATTAGGAAGACAAATACATAACTAATTTCGGTGCTGACTTTGAAATGTGTGGCTTCAGAATTGGGTCTAGGAACTATCTGTGATCGGGTCGGCTCCTTAAACGATCATGCGGCATGACATGCATTACGTGCTGTCACTCATGCATGACCGTCTATCTGTTGTGATTGACGTGCATGACATGCAAACTACGTGCTGGCCGTTACTTCACTGAACTGATTGATAGCAAGCATGATGGTCCATCATGCAGCATGACATTCACGTAAACGTTGCATGTCATGCAAGCATGATCGTTTAATAAGTAGTAATATAATTTTAAAAACTCTGCAAAGCGTAGCCCGTACGGAATGTGTGGGTTCCGTATTGTCCTAAAAATATATCTTGGATTTTTTTCTGATATTTCCATAATTTTCCCATCATTACCAGCCAGTTGTGCTTTTATGTTCTAAGTTTCAGCTTATTCTATCTAATAGTTTTCTAAACTGACAAAATGAAACAGACAAACAAAATATCTTCTTATTATCATCAAGGAGAACCAAGGTGACCGACATAGTTCAAAGAATTGCGAAACTGAATTGGCAGTGGGCTGGGCACATCGCTCGTAGAACTGACGGCCATTGGGGCAGAAAGGTTCTCGAGTGGCGACCACGTATCGGAAGACGCAGTGTAGGCAGGCCTCCCACAAGATGGACCGACGATCTGGTGAAGGTCGCGGGACCCAGCTGGATGAGGTTAGCGCAGGACCGGTCGTCGTGGAGATCCTTGGGGGAGGCCTTTGTCCAGCAGTGGACGTCTACAGGCTGATATGATGATGATGATGATCATCATTGCCGGGCAATTTTGCTGCACTTAATTAAATACGTATAAATCAATCAGTAAGTTTTTTTCAAATTATTTATAGAGTTGTTGCCGCTGCTGTTGTTAGATATTTCATACAGTGATGTGTCTCTATTTATCATTCACCCGACTATTCTAAACATGATTCAATACTGCTTACTTAAATGTATATAACATGCGAATTCAGAATGCAGAAAATTTGTAACAGATTGGCTAAAAACTATTGACTATGACGAGGTAGAATCGCTTTTGCACTACATCACCTAAAGGATACATGCTTTCACACCAACACCAATACACACACACACACACATCCACCACTATAAATTTAATATTGCATGAACACAATAACTATTCTTAAGTAAATACTAAAATAGAATAAATACCTGTTATAATAATATTATTGTTACCTGCTGTCATTAGTTGGATTACTTTATTCCTAGTTATTTATTCCTAGTATTAAGTATATATAATATAATATAATATAATATAATATAATATAATATAATATAATATAATATAATATAATATAATATAATATAATATAATATAATATAATATAATATAATATAATATAATATAATATAATATAATATAATTAATAATAAGTTAACACTTTATTGGTTGCCTAATAAACAATTTTATTTTATTTATTTAATTTTGTTTAGAATATGAGCAGACCGCGACGGATCCGACTAAACCCCTTAAGCCCAGTTAATGTTACACAATAATACAATATTTAAAGTTGCGGCTCTAATTTGCACACAGGGTGTCCGCTTCACGAATCAGGAAGCACCCTTTTCACTGGCGCGTGTCGGCCTTTGATGTGCTCTTTATGTCTTGACCAATTTATGATTTAACACAAAATTGTGTATACGTTACAGTTACTTGTATCTTTTGTCCCGCGATACTTCTGTTTCGTGTTCGCTAGTTGGTTTTTCTGTGGAAGCCAGTTTTACCCAAAAAAAAGCGCTCCACAAAATACCGTTTAGAGCAACTGAAACTCTAGATGGGTGACTAAACGGCCGAATAATCGCTGATTTAGTAGTTTTGTTGCGTAGGTTAGTTTAAGTTGATGTTTTTTTAATAAATAAACAAACAAAAACATCTCATTGGGATAGGGTACCGCACGCAGTGACTTACTTGCAATTAGCGAAATTAAATTGTTAAGCATTTTTTTGAAAATAAAGATTTACATACTATCTTAAAATGAATCATCAGCATGTTCGTCTATTAAATTCCAATCTTTAAATAATTTTCAATTTCAAACTAACAGGTCTATAACCGAGACCAGTAACAATGTTATTTTTTAAGTTTACGTCTTAATAGAGTAGAGTGTATTATCTAAATTGAAATACTATAAAAGGTCTCACAATGCAAAAGTCAAACAAATTTATAAATAACTTTATATTTGATGAAAACAAAGTTCAAATGTCAAGACAACTCATAAATCAGTTTACGTACATTGCTTTACGCCAACACGAGAAAATTGTTGTTTGCTGATATTTCTCATATTATTAGCTCACCGACATATATGAAGTTAACAAGTTTCCATCAATAATATTACAGTATTCACTTATGCAAATCCTATGCAAATTTATTTGGTCATTGGTCCAAGTCGGGCCTGTGGTATAGCCGTCTGACGGGGCTGGCTGCTGGTGGACCGCCAACCCTATAGTTAGGCAGTAGTTACTTAACGACTAATATATAGAGCCTTCAGGTAAACAGCGTTAATTTGAATAAAACCTGCCATATTTTTCCTTCTACAAACAAAATGTCTCTATCTAATCTCGGCACACGGTGTTTTCGGGCCGAAGCGCAATTTACAAAAAAATGTAGAACTTTCTCCCCCATTTCGCAGCATTACTAAATCAGGCAGAGAGGGACGGACGTTTTAATTCCTAGCGCCTACATTGAGGTGTAACAGAGACGGATGCTGGTAGATAAATGTGAATGAAGACGCGTTGGAATGAAGAAAAATAATGTTGGTGCGAATCAGTGACGTAGCTCGAAATAAATTTTGATGGGCGGGTCCGCGGGTAGCCAAAGCAACATCAGGAAAAACCGTGCTGGCAAAAATTTGCGAGAACGTAAAAGTTTAATCGGCTATGACCGATGCCCCTATGTAGTGTTTGTTATTTATTTTTAGGGTTCCGTACCTCAAAAGAAAAAAGGAACCCTTGTAGGATCATGAAATTTGGGAAGAAGCAAGGTCTTATAGCACAAAGTAAAGGAAAAAATCCAAAATCCGTAAATTTGTAGTTACATCACAAAAAAAAAAAATTTTTCTTGTACCAACAAACTTAACTTTGCGTATGAGCAAGTCATCCTTAAAAGTTAGTACCATGTGTGGTAATTTAACTACAAACTTTATTAACGATTTTCTAAATATTTCTTTAATTAAGTTTCTACGGAACCCTCAGGGCGCGAGTCCTGCTCGCACTTGTCTGATTTATTTTACTCTGATGCGATTAGTTTTACATAGTAGGTATAAATGCTCCGTAAGTACAAAGTATGGTAGATAGTCCATTACAGCTGATAATATTATCTACACGACTTTTGAAAAATAAGATCAGTGCTTAGAATCTTAGAATACCCTACTTGTTACAACCCTGGCGGTTATATGGAGCAAGAATTGTTTCCTCATCAAGAACGATGTACTCGTAAGAATAAACCGCTAACTGTTTTGTTTTTGTTGTAAATGAAAAGCATTTCCCTTTGTCGTCGCTGTTCTATTGTGTACATTTACACTATACTAACTATTGTTTGGATTTTCACGATCGACGATCGGATTTCCCTGGAGCCTCTCTGTACAGCCGAGAATAAAGATAGATATTATTTTAATTATCCCTTGTGTTTTTATAAGAGAACAGGTATTATTAAAGTTCGCTGGAGAACAGGTATATATTTTTTGACCGCATCATTTTTGGCGTAGTGGCTTGGTTTTTAAACCCGAGCGACGGGTGGGTACGATTTCTATAAATATCGAGTTCCAACATTGAGCGTAATCTAAACATAGAAAATCGTTTGTCCTGACTGACTGATCTATAAAGGAAGCTGAAATTTGGAACATAAAGTTTCTTTTTTTATAACAGGATTTTTGGAAATTTTAACTTTAAGGGGAATTTTATATACTGTCGGAGACACTATATCACTAATAAGTGATACTATATACTTATATAGGTTTAGGTACACACTTTTTAGCGCGGACGAAGTGGCGGGGCGTTCGCTATAGTATATATTATATGATCCAATTCAACATGTGCACCAAACCAAAACGTGGATCAAGAATAATACTATAAACGGATTTGGTGTAAAGTGACTAAGTTTGACTGTGACGCATATTATTTCTGCTTGTTTTTTTTATTAGGTAGTTATAATTGCACACTGGGAACAAAAGTTATCTCGTAAAGTAATTACCATTTTGTTTATTTTCTTACTTATCAAAATGTAAACCCTCTCTAAACAAACAAGCGGACCTGCTTTGCGTCGGTCGGTTGTTTATATACAAAACACAGGAATGCTATATAGCAAGCTTATTTCAAAACACAACTATCACCCTGCGGTGCTACCTGCATTTTATTAATTTTATCATACTTAGTGGTAAATAATCGTATCTATTAATCTATAGGTAACAATTTATGAAACCATGACTGAAACATAGAAATTTCGGTTTAGAAAATTTGCATTGAAGTTCAAAATAAACATTTTTTTCAAATTACCGCGCGTGCGTAAGTTAATATATTCTAGCCTAGAATTTCTGTAATATAATATTTACACGTACTATGTTATAAAAATGAGGTCACGTGTTTGAGTAACAAACTTCAATACTTTCGCATTTCTATTATTAATAAATATAAGATAGTTTCACGGTGGAACGAACGGTTCTATTGACTGTCAAACATGACCTTTACCCGCCGAGATATTTCTAAATATCGTCTAGATTTAGGGTTGTCAGTTAGTTAAAGTTTAACTAATTGTCATTATAATTTCCCACGTCTTCTTTTGCGGTAAAAAAACTAAGACAACTTAAAAAATGAAATTCGATAAATACATAGGTAATAGAATGACTTTATCAGACTCGCTTGATGAGGTTATAGCGTGGGACCGCGGTAATCGTGGAGATCACTGGAGGACGCCTTTGTCCAGCAGTGGGCGTCTTTCGGCTATGAGGGCGATGACTTTATGAGAAAGAAGTAGGTATAGTATCAAACAGTTTTTTTCAATTAAAGTTATGATAGAGTTCAACAGAATAATTAGTAGGTAGCTACCGATTGTTACTTTAAATTAAATTTTAAATAGAGAGAGAGTTGTTCTTTGTTGTCCAAAGTCAATAAGTTCAAGAAACAATGTCGAATGTCTGTTTCTATAACATGATAAATCGATCTAGATTTGATAAAGCCACCCACTGTTCCTTTACGTGCAGCTGGATAATTCAAAAAGTTTCACAATAAAGATCTTGGTGGGCGTGGTGGGCGTAGCAAGCTCGGAGCGAGCGCTCCGCCGGAAATGTTAAAACAATTTTCAATCCTTGGCAACATCATGTATG
Source organism: Metalampra italica (assembly GCA_949699065.1). Taxonomy (NCBI): domain Eukaryota; kingdom Metazoa; phylum Arthropoda; class Insecta; order Lepidoptera; family Oecophoridae; genus Metalampra; species Metalampra italica. The sequence continues at coordinate 6,789,957 of OX452986.1, forward strand.
TTTGATATTTATAAAACCTGTGGGTTTCATTTTGCTTTTTTACCCACAGATGGTGTTTATTCTGATGAAAAGGGTGGTTTCCCGACTTACAGACTGACAAAAAGACTACGTAATGTAGGTAACACTATTAAAATGCGAAAATGTGGATGTTTATTTATTGGTCAATCACACCAACGGCTGAACGGATTTTAATGAAACTTCGCACAGTGATATTATAACTTATGATACTTACTTATACATTAATGATAAAATAATAAGTATGAGGTTTTAATAAATTAATAAGTATAATGAAATAACAAATTAGTAACTAAACATTACCAGTTTGTCCTCCTCTCCCCTATGTTGCTGTGCCCACAAGGGTCCAGAATGGTCTACTTTTAAGTTACCACCTACTATTACATTGTGGAATGCAATAAAATGATGATTATGATTTTTATGATTAACTTTTCTGGGATATACAACAAGGTGAAACAGAAAAGTGTCACAATCCGAATATCCCTTCAGAAAAAGTAAAACTGACATAGCTATTAGCATGTAACTAAAAAAATCACAAAATAAACCCATCAAAAAATTACGTCCACATTCAGCGGAGTTTTCTAATTTTGAGAGCCACAAGGATATTACGATTGACAATAACAATGTCCAATCTGAAAAATGTCCAACACGTATTATTTATTGATTTGTAATGGCAGCCCTATTGCGACCGGATTTACCGATGCAACTACCCACACGAAAACCGATATCGTACGAGTGCGACTTGGAAACCGGCTGTTAATCGACGTGTTCAAGAACCGAACGGGATAAGGCTTAATTAGGGTCACGGGAGAGATTGTAGAAACCAAGGGGGTAGACGGAAAGGGGGAATAGATGGCCTCCGGTTCCGTGGCTCCTAACTTCGGGTGATTTCTGTTACGCAGCAAACGGCTGGAAGTTGCACGTGCTCTATCTTGGATTGGGGGAATTGTGACCGTGCCCCCACAGTAAATAAAGACTTGCACGTAAGATTGTGTAGGTAAGAGACATGTAACTTTATTTCAAGAGGGAAAGTGGTAATCGAACTGAGAAACTTTTCTTCTGCCCTCTTTGGGTGATAAAAGTGGCACAAAGTGACGAGCGCGTTAAACTGCGGCATTTCCTATGCGGGGACTTCCGACAATATCCTCCGTCCATGTGAGAATGTTACGGGATTGTGATTAAATCCTGAAGAAAGACGTGAAATAATCAAGTGTTAAAAAGGGGGGGGGGTGTATTTTTAGTTCTAAAATAAATACAATTGTTTAAATAATAATAATGTTCGGACAATTTTTACACACGGCTGTTTAGTTCCAAACTAAGCCGAAGCGTGTAAATGGGTACTCAACAACTGATATACATACGTAAATACTTATAAATAAATACATAAATACATACAAACACACAGAATCCGAAAACCAGCCATTATGTTCATCACACAAATGTTGGTCTCGGGTGGGAATCGAACCCACGACCTTTGGCGCAGTAGGCAGTGTTACTACCACTACGCCAACAGGCCAGTCAATAAACTGTACTATAACCTTCTTGGAATGATAACAGCAATACAATAGTTGTTTTGTACTCCTGAATGTGTGGCTTCGTCAATTGCGTATAGAATCATGTAGAGTGCTCTATCAATTGATTAGATAAATTGGATTGGACTTCTTTCACATCCATACCATAGTAGGTATTAATGTAGAATTTATCACTTTTCTTATTGCCATTAATTCATTGTCGAGGTGACCTTCCTTCCATCTTTTCTCGCCCTGGTTTTGTTCTAGTCTTCTGAGTAGTTGTTATGGTTGTTGTGTTACTAGACTATTTTGGTGCTTTTCTTCAAATTTCGAAATTTAATCAAACGTAATATTTGATAATAATAACAACAGAAACCCACCTCGCCTGTACTTATTAGAATATAATTATTTTAGTATTTAATATTCAAACTAAACAATGGAACTTTACGAAAGGAGCTAAATACATAAACTCGGTAAAGAATAATGAGGAGAAATTCCTATAACCACACAATTCCCGGAATTACTTCCCTTTAACATTTCGTATACAATAAACGGTGAAAATATTTTTATCGCCTTAGCAGGAGACCAAACTCAATTATGTAGCAACAAGGGGGCGTCTTGTCATTTAATTATAAGCGTCTCTTTTACTCCAAATTGTGTTCGTACCTAAATAACTGTCGGGCCCTTGCCACAGTATATACTCGGTGTTACATAATAGCCATCAGGCCGAAGCGGTGTTTGTACCAAATAATTCTTCAGAAACAAAAGGTACCACTTCAATGCTAAAACTGTTGACTTGTAGTTTAACATCGAGCACGAAGTAAACCCAACAAGCAATACCGCAGTTTATAAATTTATCACTGAGAAGCACATTTTCGACATCGGTTGAAACTTTCCCAAAAATCATTATTTAGCTAAGAATGAACCTATTATCATTATTTGGAGGTGGGGCTCTTTCAAGGCTTTTCTAGCCTTGTATCACTGCGACCATTGCTGATCTTTGTGATCGCCGCCTTTACTAAGTTCAGTGTTGAACTTCAGCAAGCTTTTGGCACTAATTAGTTTTACTTCATCGGGTTGAAGTATGTGGTTGCCCAGATGGACGCTTCTTTTACGCATCAGTGGACCACATTCGCACAGAAGGTGTAATGGTGTTTCCTCTGCCTCTTGGCAGAGTCTGCACATTTTAGTGTCTCGGAGATAATATCTAAATTACGTACCTAACGTCTCAATCAACTCTTCCAAGCTTTCAGTTGATTTGTGGTCATGTACAAACGCTCACTAGACTACACAAACCCATGCTTCGTTTAAAAAAACTCTATGAGAGAAAATTATCTCTTAAGTTGGCTAGCCTACAGCATGTTTCCACGTAATTGATATCACTATCTCAACCTAAGCGTCCACTATTCGGAGTACGCAAGCTTTAATTACATCTTATCGACGGGGAAGTGCTAACAACTCCTAACTTACATTTTTTAAAAAGAAAACGAATTATGAATGCAGTTCGATAAACGCGTCTACTGGTATATGAATTAAGTTAAAATTCGCAAAATTTGGTTTTTGTAAGTTAGGAGTTGTTAGCACTTCCCCGTCGTTATGTCACTGTATCAATCCTTGGGCAACAAGTAGTTACCAAATAAATGTCATCAAATACATGAAATCTCAATGAAAAATGTACACATTCCATACAAATTGAGTCTTGTAATTTTTTTTTTTAAATAACATAATATAAATCTAAAACATAAAACTAAAATTATTATAAACTAGCTGTTGCCCGCGACTTCGTCCGCGTGGATTTTGGAAGTAGGTACCTATCTCTGCTATGTACAGACATACATCGTCTAGGTATAATTTTCCAATGGTAAAATGGATCATTCTAAGTACCTTCACCATAATTTAAGGTATACCATACCTTCAGGAACAAACTATGAACACCGTATCCAATTTGGTGAAGACAGATAAAAATTTAAAAAATTGTTGTTTTCACTTCTATTGCTCATAAGACTTCTCATATCAATTTTTATTATACGTGTGTATTTTTTAACTAATACAGTATGGGCAAAACCAAAACCATAGGAGATACCGGGAAACTGTCTTAGGAACCTTTAGGTATTTTTTCGTGATAACAATTTTGACATAGTAATCGGAGCAGCTGGAGTTCAGGTGGCATGCATGAATAAGTAGTAAGTTCCTAAGTACATTGCACAGTCTGTTTAATAAGAAAACATTTTATTAAATTTGACTAACTTCTGCTGCTTGGATTTTTTTCTTCCGATACAATAAAATGATTCTAACATGAAATAAGTCGATACGCATTTTTTAAAAATAATAAAAATTATTTTTCACTGGCGTTCTATGAGAAAACATTTTATTGAATTTGACTAACTTCTGCTGCTCAGATTTTTTCTTCCAATATAATGAAGTGATCCCTACATGAAACTGAGTCGAACCGCATTAAAAAAAATATGTGCAAATTGTCTCATTTTTATGGACAACACACGCTTGACCAAAAAATGTCTATGTCATAAGACACTTTCCCTGCATCTCCTATGGTTTCGGACTTGCCTATACTGTCCCAGTTAAAAAAAATACTGATATCTCCTATGTCTATGACATCGTCTTGTTACGTTAAATGATTTATCTGTAAATGACGATAACTTTTTTCGCTGTCATCCGATTTCAATGAAACAAAGCCTATAAGTTGCGCCAGGCTGTGCTTAATCTACCTGTGAAAACCGCAAGAAGACCTGTGAAGACAGAAAGACAGAAAGACAGAAAGACAAAAAAATTTAAAAATGCTTTTTTGTATTCTGTTACTCTTTTTTTATCGTCCACACTCATTTTTTTATAAATTTATTCAAAGTACAGACACACGGTTTCTACAGATTTATTATAAGTATAGAAAACTAAACTAAAACCTATATAAAACAAATACAATTAAAAATACGACTACAAATTGAACTACAATAAATGTATGGACAGGGATGGTGCAATATTAGAATTTTGTATAACTCTATACCTATAGTTGTTCAGTATACGAAATTTAATGTCTCTGTAACTCATCACTAGAGGTTATTTGTTAATAATTATCTATTTATTAAAAAAAAAAATTGTAAAATTATATCTTTGTCACTGGGGTAGGCTGGCAAATAATTTTGCACAATGTATTCTATTCTACCTACCTACTTCAAAAATGAAATTGTTTGTAGGCCAGCAGGGCCCCAGCAGTAGGGGCATGTTAATAGGCTGTTCATTTGATTTTGATTTTATTCTACCTTCTTCACAATATTTAATCATCATCAACAGCCTATTAATCTCCCCACTGCTGGGGCTCAGGCCTACCCTCTCAACGAGGGCGTGCGGGCTATAGTCCACCACGCTAGCCCAGTGCGGGTTGGTGGTCTTCACATGCGCCTAAGAATTTCTTCTTCGGCGTATGCAGGTTTCCTCACGATGTTTTCCTTCACCGTTTGAGAGCAGTCAGTACATGTACTTAAGTTTCGAGAAAAAACCCATTGGTACATGGCCCAACCGGGGATCGAACCTCGGACCTTTCGATATGATAGATCGCGTCTTATCCCCGAGGCCACTGACGCTCTATTTAATCAATAAAGACTGTAAAATTCATATAGAAGAGAAATATGTACATTTCAATTTTTATTTATTTATTTAAGCGGTACGAAACCCACTTTTATCACATTGTCCTGGCAATGTCCATAACGAATAGACCTGTCTAGTTATTCCCAATGTTATTACAGCATAACGCATGAATACTGTCATAACGTCATAGCATAACCGATGTTCGTAGCAGCGATCTACGGCGCTACGACCATAAAAATTAAGTTTACGATGTTCAACGACAACTCGAACGGCGGCCCATAAAGCCGGCTGAACGCGCCGCCGCGCAACGGTTTAATTACTCCGGCCAATGATGTGGCTGACAAATTGCTGACAAGGGAGGGGGCGGGTAGGGGATGTTTTGTCGCCGTACTGTTTGCTCCCGAGATATATTAATTGACCTTTCCACTTCAGTTGTGTTTAATAACTCATCGTATGACAGATATACTCGGGCGATCTTGAGATAGATCGGATTGAGTTCGGTCCTTGAGACTATGTAACTTCAATATTTAAACTAGCAGTTTCCCGCGGGTTCGCCCGCGTTTTATTTTATTTCTGACCTTTTTCTTTCTGCTCGGCTCTACTTATAACCTTCCTCAAGAATTAGGCTCAAATTCAAATGCAAAAATATTTTTTTAAGTACGGATGCTCATGGTTGTTGGTTAATTGTTATCGATGAATATTTACTTGTAACTATAATAATTTGATGATTTGGTATTCGATATGGCATATGGGACTTGAAAGCGCCGTGTAGGGTAGTTGACTATCATACTTGAGCAAGTAATGAACTTATAAGCCAATACACAAAAGTGCCAAAATAAATTGATTGATGCGCTCAATCATACAGTTTCATGTCATTTCATTACACAATGGAGTGAACATTCCATTTCCATGCTTAATATAAGTGGACTAATTTATAGTCATCAATAACTTTTATTCCGGTAAAATGGACAACATAATTTTGTCCAATATAAATAAATAGATACCTACTTTTGATGGATTTGTGATATTGTAACTTTTTAGAGTTCCGTAGTTCGACAAGGAACCATAAAAAGATCGTTCAGACCCTCCGTCCCAGTTTGTTCTAGTGTTCAAATTACTGACCTTTAATTAGATACAGTTAGGAAATGAACCTTTGTCCAACAGATGACGTCTTCCGGCTGATAGGATGATGATGATTTACCGAAAGGAATGTACAACCGTAATAATTATAATATCTATTCCTAGCAAATATTATTGTCAAATTAATCAGAAGCGTCTCCAAGTTTGAATCACATATTAAGTATATGTTTGTATCTAAAATAGATGTTTAATCACCGCATAAACAGCTTCCTATTGCATAAAATATAAGCTAGCTTCAACAAAAAAAGTCGCAAACTCAAATAGTACATAGGGTCTACAATTGCAACTGTGTCACGATTAACAAACTTTACAGTGCACAATAATCTTGTTAGTAACGGTGTCACCCCTGTTTGTGATACTGGGTTGATTTAATATCTGCCTGCTACAAACTCCGTGAGTCAACACTAGAGGTGGGTAAAGTGGTTTGACCCACTTACAAATCCCTTTTACCCTCGAGGGTTGTTTCTTAGATCATAGTGCAAGTCTGTAGGGTGGAACTGTAGCCGTGTAAAAGTTTCAACAAGTTCAACTCCTTTTTACCGACTTCCAAAAAGGAGGAGGTACTATGTTCGTCTGTATGTATGTTTTTTTTGGCACCGACTACAAACAGATCAGTACATAGCACATATTGTAATAATATTTTAGTTAAATTAATACGTAACAGGGTTCTGTCTTTTGGATTAAAATAAAAAAGTTATTTTACGCTTTTTAGTGCCTTTTTGTGTTTTTGAAGTCGGTTTAATTTTTTTGTTAAAAAGTTTTTTGTAACTAAACTCACGTAATAAACTTCATGAAATTCTATAGATTTTTTATCACGGCTCAATTTAGTAATGGTTTCTACTGTATGTTATTATACATAATGTAACTATAAACTGCTTAGCTTGTAATTTGATTAGTTTTTCCTCATTCTCACCTTGCTAACTTTTATTCTTTGGAGGAAGGTGGTATTCCCATACAATCTAAATTCGTGACCCCAAAGTCGACTCTTTAGCAATTGAAGGTATTTTACAAGCTTATATTTAACATCGTTTCCTGTTTGTCTGTCCGAGGGGAATCTTGTGGATATACATGTATATTCCCGACGATTGTACTCAAATTTTGCACCCGCATTGTTTAATATATTGTATAGCATATTATGCTCGTTTAAAAAATCAATGTATTAGTTTCAAAACTAGAATTCGGTTCTCATTTTTATGTAGAAGGAAAGTGGTGCTATCGACTGGGCTAATAACGTCACCATTCATGTCTATATTATATACACGTTCGGGTAGATCTTGTTTGTATAGCAAACAAACTAACAAGAGAGCAAAGTTCCGCGACAGTCGCGCCAACTTTATACTGCTGTCGATGTAAGCCCGCGGAGGTGACACTCGCTGCGGAATCTACACCGAGATGTTTGTTGGTCTATTCTGCACAGGTAGAGGCGAACTTTGTGAACTACTGTGCCATAACTATTATAATTAACTTTCCATACTAAGGGAAATGGAATAAAAATATACTATACTAGTGGACGCCTTGCGACTTCGTCCGCGTTAAAAAAAAAACTCCCATTTTCCCATTTAAAGTTGAAAATGAAAATAATAGCTATGCTTCTTAGAGAATGCTTTTATGCAAGAAATTTGGAACATAGTTCAGCCTACTACTTTTGGTATTTACTTTTTGCAGTGCGTCGCGTCGATTTGCGTTTCTGGCAGTATTCGTCGAAAGGGTTGATATCAGTCAATCAGTCAGGACAAGGAATTTTATAAGTTTAGAAAATAATTATAACATGACGATGAGGTTTTCAACTTTCCACTAAGATCCATTTTATCTTAAATCCGATAGGTCATGAAAAGACTCATCGCCAATGGACTGGATCCATTACATAGAGACCGGTCATACTGTACTTTCCAACCATTAAATTATACTAAGATCCGATGTCCGTCCTTTGTTTATACATTTTAGTTTCTGAGATAGTTATCTTAGTTAACCCTTGTTTGATTTGATACACCAGGACTGGTCGAGTTACGGTTTTCTCTATGAATAGTTCAGATGCCAGATGTGTTGCTTCTGAATTGTTAATTCATTGCTCATGATAGTATACCTAATGTATATGAATGTATTTGGTGAAATATTCATTTTATGTTGTATTTGTATTGCTAACACACATTACTAGAACGTTTGGCGTTTTGGTCAAACGGTTTGGACTTTCTACTAAATAGGCAATCTTATTTTGAGGCATTTTGAGACCTATTAAAGAGGCTGGAAGTGAAATGCATGGATTTTTTGGCAGCAAAGTACACTTCACATCGTCCATATTTTATTTTTGTTGCAAATATTTTCATACTTTTCCATCATTGTCAGGCATTTAAGGCCTGGCCGCCATTTTGAATTTTCACAAAAGAAACTTACATTGTGTACATACTTAATACCAAATTTCGGGTATCATCAGTTCTATTAACCTACTAGTTTTTGAGTTATCCGGCGGACAGAGACGAAAAAATATAAATGTTTACATTTTGACGGAACCTTATAGAACTTTGTTACTACACGGACGGATTAAACCAGGAACAAACAGAATTCCATCACGTAGCTCGCATCAGGGGAGAGCTTTGCATTATTTTTACACGTGTGCAGAACACGTGGAGGCTTGTGTTTAAAATATTCAGTAAATGACGAGTCGCGTCGTGCCAGTGGGCTGTTTGGTAGCGCATTTAGTTATACTGTCTCTTCAGTACAAGTTGGCCTAGCGCATTAACCGTTTTAATACCTACCACTCTTATGGGGCTCATACACGTAACGAGTACAGTGGCGAGACAGTGATGCCCTCGGCCGAGTGCTCGGACATATGAACGTTTTGACGAGTGCCTCGGCCGAGCTGAGTAATACATATTATTCACACTACTCGTTCACCCGACTCTCTCGGCCTATTTTTACTGTCTCGCCACTGTACTCGTTACGTGAATTAACCGTTTATTACCATGGAGGAGCGGGTACCGCGCGCGGGGAGAGCGCGTGTGAGACTGATTCGAATGATGAGACTGAGCGAAGCGAAAGTCTACCTACCCCTTCAAGGATATAGCGTGAAGTTATGTATGTAAAAATACTATTTACATTTGTAAGAGACTGCTTTATAACACGGATAATCAATATTAATATTACAATAAATGAAATGTTTATTATCCCGATTTCCATCCAATAGTGACTTACTAAAAGGTTTCAGTTTAGAATATACACTCGTATATGTAGTGCAAAATGGAAACGCCTTGGCGGAAGTTGAGGCCAAAAGGCTACCATGAACACTACAACTTTGGGCCATTAAAATAATTATTCGCCTGTATTTTCCTTCATACAAAACAAGAATTGCTTTAAACATTTACTATTTAGTTCCCCAATTAGTCAGCTTCAAAAACGCAAAGTATTCGTTTCATTTTTAAAAGGCAGCCGGAAACCTTGAAACGGACAGCTTTTAAATTATTTACCGAAACGAGCGAGCGCCTCCCGACTCGGAGCATGGGAACACGACAGGAGTTGGAACTGCTACATAGACCGTAATCAGATCAAGCCTCAAAATGAATTTTGCGCCTTTTGTCTATAATGAATAATGTACAATATACCTGCACGTGATATACTTTTCAACTGACTTCAAAAAAAAGGAGTATGTTTGTCTATTCGACTGCATGGTTTTTTGTGGGTGTTACTCGAAATCTTCGCCAATTGTGAACCGATTTGAATAATTGTTTTTTTATTGAATAGAATAGGCTATATACTAAAGGTCCCATTTCAATTTGAGAACAATATTTCACTTTCAAGGATAGATAGGTAATATATATAAAAAATTGGGAATCAACAAGTCGTAGTCAATTTAAAAACATTTAAGGATATTGGACTATTCAAAGACCCCTTTTAGGATTTAAAATCTAATCAGTTACTAATTAGTTAGCGGTTAGTTATTATTTGCCTATTTTCTGAATAGAAGGCAGTGTGATCAAAATAACGTTTGTAATGATTTCTCAACGTTTTGCTCCTGGACTCTGCAATATTTTATGGGATCAAGAAATATTTAACAGAAGATTTGACAATATGTACTAAGTAAGTAATACTAACAATACACTACCTACCCCTACTCTGAATCAACACGCTTTTGTGGCCACACGGTTATTGCAACAGGAAAAAGTATTTGTAATCATGTAATCAACTTTTAAAAGGCACTAACTTAAAATCAGCCCTATATCATTCAACACCTTCATTGCATGCAAGTTCGTTACTCTGAGATAAATTCAAAATGGCTTCCGCTCCCGGGTGGGATGAGCATAATCCCTCATTGGTATAATCTGACTTGTCTAATGAAGTGTGATAATTGATTAATTACTTGTCAGCCAAAACCGGGGCTTGACTATGACTAATAACGACTTATATACCGTGAATGGCATGAGAATCGCGCTATTCATAATGAATCAATGAACGTAGTAGAATAGCTTTCGCTCGCGACTTTGTCTGCTAAACAATATTATTATGGAGCCGTTAAACTCAAACGTTCTGTCTGTCTGTCCGTCTGTCAAGAACGAATTTTTCTCAAGAACGCGTGGAGAGTATCAAGTTGAAATTAGTATACTGAGGTCTGCGGTCCCTTAAAGCTGTGAAAAAATCTAACTTCTAAGTCAACGCAGTCAGAAGATATGGCCAATTTTGCCGCATTTTTGAGTATCTTGGTAATCAAAACCGATAGGGTACTTGCGGTTGACCTAGAATCTTGAAATTGGGCAAGGAGCAATGTCTTATAGCACAAGTAATGGTAAAAATCCGAAAATAGTAAATTTGTAGTTACATCACAAAAAAAGTAATTTTTCTATTAACTAAAGGTTCCTTTTATCCTCTTTTGAGGCACGGAACCCTAAAAATGTAAAAAATCCAACCGATTGTATGCAAACTCGCGCCTTTTATAATACGAGAATTGTATTTACACTACACTGAATCCTTTCAGGTTAAAACAAATATTAATTGAAACGATTTTCCAGTTTCGAAACATAAATTGAATCGCTGATTCCTTTAACCCAAATTTGTAGACTGTTTTTGGCATGGAAAATGTAAACTTCCGCTGATTTTTCTTTTAAGTTTCTCGAACTCCCGGAAAACCTATTCACAGATTCTATCATTTGAGATTTTACAATTGAGTCAACCGACTTGATTCAGAGAGGTTACTAACGATTGTTCAGATTCAAACGAAATGAGAACTTTCTTTCTTTCTTTGTACGGAATAAAATGGCAATGGCCTATTAAAATTACTTTTTGAGCATACGATGGAATATTAACTACAACCCAAGATGGCGTCCTATTTCTACCGTTCAATATTAACATTAAGAACAACATTTGCAAGTAGGTGTTCTATTTGTAATAATAAAACTGGACAAGTGCGAGTAGGACTCGCGCCCTGAGGGTTCCGTACAAACTTAATTAAAGAAATAATTAGATAATCGTTAATAAAATTTGTAGTTATATCACATGGTACTAACTTATATGGATAACTGCTTATACGCAAAGTTAAGTTTGTTGGTACAGGAAAAAATAATAATTTTGTGATGTAACTACAAATTTACGGTTTTAGGATTTTTTTTCCTTTATTTGTGCTATAAGATATTGCTTCTTGCCAAATTTCATGATCCTAAGTCAACGGGAAGTACCCCATTATGTTTTGATTACCAAGATACTCAAAAATGTGGCAAAAACGGCCATATCTTTTGACTGCAATGACTTAGATGTCTGATTTTTTCACGGCTCCATAGGACTGCAGACCTGAGTATTTGATATTAATTTCAACTTGATACATCCACGCGCTCCTGATAAAAATGGTCTTGACAGACGGACAACGGAGTGATCCTATTTTAAGGGTTCCTTTTTTCCTTTTTTTGAGGTACGGAACCCTAAAAATTACTCTTCCGTTTACATCGTGTGAAATTCGTACATGAGCGAGGCTGGCAGTGACTAATTTACTTATTTCCGTTCGTCGCGTAAATTCTGTTTGACTTTGTTAAGCCATTGTTTATCCGAAAACATCGCAATTCGCCAACGTGTTAATAAAGATCTAGGTGAACGTAAATAAGCATAAATTATTCTAAAATGTGAAATGTGTATTCTATTCAGCCTAGTCTCAGGCACCAGACTCTTCAAACCAACTTTTAAGTCAGTTTTGGAGTAAATAAAAAGTATTGGTATAAATTGAATCAAGAATTAATAGTGATTTAAATTTTAATTAACTATGTATGTTACGCCTATTATAAGTCTCTACAACCTAGTTGAGTTGAACCCTCCAGAATGCTCTATTTAACTTCTTGTTCATCCAAATATTTTCTGATATAATCTGAACCACCGCTTCAGTTTTTTATTTTTTACGACAAACCTCTCACAAAGTTTGAATTTTCAGTTTTTAATCACATTACATAAATAAATGAATCTAATATTTTTTTTAAATAGCTGGGAAGTAAATCGGGAACAGTTTGTGGTCTTATTTTCATACTCAATTGATATGAGTCCTCGAGATTGATCCTTCAAATGCAATATCGGAAAAGAGAGTAAACGGTTGGAGCGGCATTGAAAGTGAACCGGATATTAGACTTATTGGATCGATCTCAAGTAATTTTGCCGGTTTTATTTTGAACAAAACATCCGATGGAGATGTTTTCATAAAACATGAAACTAAAACAGGTAGGTAAATGCATTGAGATGGTAGGTATGAAAGGAATGATGAAATAGGTGTGTCTGAATGTATCACAAATAATATTTGATCAAGTCATAACTCTGGTGCATTTTAATTTTTGTATAACTTGCTTACTTAATTTTAAAGTACTTATTGATTTTAATGTTTTTATTTTTATTGATTTTTTAAAGAGAACTTTTCACAGTGTAAAAAATAGTGTGGTGGTTCTTATTTTGATTACAGTAGTATAAATACTGCCCAATATTTTTACCGAGGCCTGTTGAAAATAGTTGAATGTTATACAGCCTGTATAACATGTGTGTTCATGATTAATAATAACAAAAGGTTTTTAATATTGGTGTGCCTGCTCGGTATTGAATGTTGAACGTATATTTATATTACTTTACTGAGCATTTGAAAGCTGTAGAGCGGTACTTTGGCTGTGGGCACAGCCTTTGAATCGCATCGCAATAAGTGAACTATAGTCGGAGACTTCCAGTTGGAAATGTCACCCAGTCTGGCGCCCGGCCAGCCTCGGCTAACCCCGCACACTGGGGCAAACTTCACAATCGATCCCACAGTTCGGACATTGTTCGTTTTCGAACTATGCAGTGGTAACTAAATACCTACCTCCTAGTTACCCCAGGTATTTATAATTTGCCGCAAAATAGTTTTGTTAACAAATTTTGATAGTATGTTTGAAAGTTCGTATTATATTCATAGTCATCATTTACCGGGTGCCACAGAAAATCAGAAAGAAACGAATCAGAAAGAACCAGCTTCATTGGGCTGAGTCGTTGCCCTTTTACTGGCGCGGCGAATGCGTTATACCAATTTGCATAGTAGATTGCAAAACAATTGAGTGATAATATACATACATACGTGGATGGATAATTAGAAACAGGGCAAGATTTTCATACAATCGAGGTCACTTTGAAGCCATGGTTCTCCGTGAAGGATTGATCGGGGCATGATCTGATGACGGTCATCGAGAGAGTAGATGGAGGACTTGTATATGTAGACATGGCAAAACAATGACTTCATTATGGCATATTTTACACTTCTTACTTACTTATACTTCTCTGTGTTGCCACCACTTATTCATAAAAACTACTTTGAAATGCTACAATAAAATAAATGAGAACTACTAGAACAAAACTGCTCTATCTTCGCATTTTTTCAACATTAACTGTATAGAACTTGACGAAAAAGGGATTTGACGAAGGACGACTCAACCACTCAAGCTCAATGTATATATAATACATCGTAATTCTTGACCTAGTAAGAATATATTGCATCAGTGGCTAAGAGCTTTTGTAATTCTTAAAATATAGAAAAGTAATTACTTACTCTGAAATAAAAATGAAAGCTTTGTATAATAAAAACTCTTCGTTTTAAATGAAACTGCGGAGTTTTTTAAAATATAGCACTAAATTAATGTATCAGTGTCAAGTGACAGTTAAATTTTAACAAGCAGCCAAACAAAAAAAATTCAGATACCTATCAAAACAAGTCAAGAGGGGCAGTAATTAAAAAAAATTGGAAAGTACATTTTCACTTTTATAGTTGGTTAGATAACATGTTTTGGCCGACAGCCAAACTTTCCCATCTGGGTGGTGCGATACCTCGTTTGTATATATTTTTTTATTTTAGTGTTTTTATTACGAATGATAAGCTGACGTTTTTATCACAAATGTCGTAACTTACACCGTTTGTAGGCTATAAACGAAACAGTAATATTTCATGTACTACCCATCAATATTTTCATGTGGGAATCTGTATTGCTATTGGCTTCCGTGGCTCACATTCATACCATATTACCCAAGTCATTATTTGAGAGCACCATATCTGCTCAGAACGAACACTGACTGTACATCCTTCCTATGAGCCGTCTAAATGAGGCCCTATTAATTCTCTACTCTTAGTAGTATTTTACACAATGATACTACTTGTAAAATCATTGTTTTATACTGTACCCTCTTTAATAGTACTGATAGCACCAATTTTGGGACGTTTTGCGCTTAGGGCGTTTTACTTTTGCGACGTTTTACATTTGTGACGTTTTACTTTTGTGACGTTTTACTTTTGAGACGTTTTGCTTTGGGACGTTCTGCTTTTAGGACGTTCGTATACGTAAGTTGCGGTAACGATAAGTAGGTACTTATCACGCGTAGTTGATTGAAAAATGTAAAAGCCAGTTTTTTTCAGCAAAACTTCTTAGTTTTGCTGAAAAAAACTTATCGTTACCGCAACTTACGTATACGAACGTCCTAAAAGCAGAACGTCCCAAAGCAAAACGTCTCAAATATACATATATACATAAATATGCACATACGTGCCTATGTATAAAAGTATGCCAACAAAGTTAAATGACATTTTAGAACCTTTGAATCGATTACTTTCATAGATTAATATAAACTATAGGTGTCTACTTACTTATCTAGTGACTATAACCGTTATTTTTTGTGAGCGACGCGACCGCACCTTTACCCAAATATATCGTTTTCATTCGCCGGACCCATGAATATTTAGATGCCATATACGGTCACCCACACTCATTCATTCTGTTCACTCAAAAAGGCCGGGCAAATATAATCTGCGCTCATATGCGAAGGGATCTCGACAGGAATCAAATAATGATAACGCCCCTTATGTTTAGTTCAGCCGTTAGTGTTTATGCTGCTGAGCAAAAGGTTCTGAGTTCGTTTTAGTCAGCGAACTTTAAAGTTCGCTGGTTTTAGTATCCAAAAATTTAATGTTTGACGAAGTATGTATACGTGTTTAAATTTGCTAACCTTTAATTTAAAACTGTGGCACCCTGCTACATTTACCTAAGATGTTGGAGCGATCTGAAAAATATATTGAAAAATAAAAATACTTTCTGTTTTGAATGTAAATAGAACTGTAATAAAAAGTATATAAGTACCTACGCAATATCACGTCGCTGAAACGGAATTTTAAACGATATTCGTTTGGGTTTTTCATAATGGTCGGGCCGTAGTTGTATCCTTTGGCCGAAATAAAATGGTCTGACCGAACGTTAGATTTTCGGTAACTGATTTCGGAAATGAGAAAATCTGACAGAGCACCTGAAGATAATACATACGTATGTTCACGCTATGTCCCTGGCGGGGTAGGCAGAAAGAACAGAGCGCCAAGTATCGCGATCCTGTCATACCTCTTTCGCTTCGCTCAGTCTCATCATTCTCTTCATACACGCTCGCCGAGGGACGATAGGTAGTAATTAATATTGCAGAGGCAAAAACTATGGTCGTTTTGAGATCTAGAGTACTATGGTAGTTACGAGCACTACGCGCGCCGGCGTAGCAACCGCCCGTAGCAAAAGTGCTACGAGAAACATATGGCAATACCAGAAGGTTCACTTCACTTTCTTTTACGTGTAACCATGATAAATAACACTTAAAAAATGTAATTTGTACCGTCATAAATTAAAATTAATATGCGACCATAAAATATTGTGTATATTTTGCCATCAATGTCAGTCAATTATACATGTTATCTAGGGGGCAGACAGACAAAAAGATTATCTATAAAATTTTTGACGTATCCCTAAAAAGACTAAGAATTCTCCATATAACTGTCGTATGCTGTCGTTATATATTTACCTACCACGTCCGGAAACTTCTGCTGCTAGGCCTTTATGCCTAAGTCAATAAACATGAAGTTTTTGACACCTTGGTCTTTTTAGCACTTGGTCTTTTTGGATCTAAAGGAACGCCAGCCACCGCACACAGTCCTCGGTCCTCGCAATCCAGCCGCTTACTCAATTTATTGTTAGTCTAAATATATTTGTAAGTTTAATATCTACGAGTATGTGATACTGTATATTACACAGAAAAGTGTTCTAGAAAAGTTAGCTATATTCAGAACAAAACAATTGTAAACCTTGACAGACTTGCTCGTATTTCTCGACATAAACAAAAATAAAACTCTGTTATTCAAATAAGAAACTCCGGCTTAGGGGACGGTAAAATCGAGCGGTCTGCAAGATTCCTTTGGCAAATAGCATCCCGCCTCTCGCTCTTGCGCACTCTATTACATGGATGTCTCTGTCTAACTCTTGACCAGCTCGCTCCACCTGGCTAATTTCGGTTGTAAATTACGTGGAATGAAGCACGTTTTTACGTATGACTTAACGTTCGAAGATAATTCGTATAATGTCGAAGGTAGAAATAAAATTATGCCAAACATGTTTTTTTCTACTTTCGTCACGATAACATCTAATAAATAATTTACATAGGTTTTTGATGCGTGATTTCTATGACACTAATATAAATGCAAGATTTTCTTATTCTGATTCATCTATGTAGGTACTTAATTTTGTTTCTTAAATCATAATTCATTGGTAATTATTTAGTTACATGTCAAAATATACGAAAATGGAATAAATAAGTATGTCATCAAAATATCAACAATGTAATAACAAATCAATGTGTCAAATGATTAACAATTACTTACAATAACCAGACCAGACCAGATTTTATCATAATCCTGCGGCATATACCTACTTAGGTATATGTATTGTTATGTAATGCAAAGTAACAGTGGCCAATTTGACATAAACCGTGACAGTAACCCAGTTTAATACCTCTTAGGAGGTAGTGAGATGAGGCTATCTCTTCAGATCGTCATACTACCTTGGGGATATTTATAAATAGCAGCAACTATTTCTGCTTGGCTGAAATGGGCTTAACGTCCTCAACAACGTTGAGTCGAGACGTCGCCGCGGACGTGAGTTGAAAACGTAATGCATGGAGCTCCCCTCAACCGGTCTGTACGTCCTTGTTACAAGAACAGGTTGAAATGCAATGTTTTTTATCATTACTATTTTATCTCATCGACGATGTCTAGAGTTTGTGACACACAATAGTACATTTTAGACTTTCGCGCTTAAATCTCGTGACTTATCGTCGAATACACCCACGGATACCGTGAGTGTTGTGTGCCGGGACTTTCCAATAATACAAGATCAGCAGATAGTTTCAGAAACTACTCACAGCGATCAACAATGACAGCTCGCCTCTCCAGTCAGCTCGTGACCACGGCCAGTGTAACCTGGTCGAAACGTCGGGCAAGGTAAATAAAACTACTTCGTGTGTAAGACCTGTAAATAATTATATAAGCGTGACACACAAGTTCACGCAACGGATACTAGTATAGAGAAGATTTTTTCCGTCTGTCTGTCTGTCAGTCTATCTCTCTGTCCGTCTGTCTGTCCGTCAGATAATTCGGTAAAAATAATAGACCGATTGAGTTGAAGCACAGAATATATAATATGGTTGAAGCCTGGATATTGTCTATGACATACATTTTGCTGACTAGATAAGATTCCTTTTCAATTAGTTGCTAGCGAAAGCCAAGTACCAATGCCTATTTATAGTAATCTCGCTTAAGTATAGATAATCATCATGAAACGATGATGAGTTCAATAATTTAAATTCTAACAACCTCTTGGTCTTGAAGTCAACTTGTTTCTTTGTCAGCTAGTCTAGTATTACCTGCAAATTGTTTTTAATTTACTTTGTGCAATAAAGTGTATGGTATTATAGAGCTCCTACCTTACCCATCCATACCACAGCTGCGTTCAACTTGGAGGAAAATTCGGCGATAGAAAAGTTTTTATTTTACTTTCATTGCGAAGACCAGGTAAATTGATGTTAACTTTTTAACATCCGCAAAAAAATTACTCGGCAACGTCCGCAATTCAATCTGGATAGATTGGAGTTTGTAGAAAACAAAAATTTTCATTTCAAATCAAATCAACAGCCTATATGTGGCCCGCTGGTTGCTACCCGTATTATAATTTTGCGTATGCCATTTCGCGTACAATAGTCATTTCGCGTATGTGTCACATTTTATACATACGCGAAATGACAATATGTACGAGTAATCAAAGCTTGATAACCAAGCGTTCTTCTATTTATTCTAATGTCCAGTAAGAAATGGTGAAATACTTGGTTATTCTAATAAATAAATATTAGTATGTATACAGCAATAAATCAAATATTAGTATGTATTCTCTGCATACAGCGAACTATGTATGTATACTTAGTATACCGGCTAATCACAAACTGAATTTTCCTGCAACTCTGCTAATTATGTGTGTCAATTGCATCACTGGTTTTATCGTTACGTCATCAATGTTTATCACGATGACGTCACAGTGAAATGAAACTGTTTACTCGCTCTAATCTCAGCCAACTACTTAAGCCGGTCCACACAAAAGTTCGCGTCATAATAGGACCTTAACTTGGAAGCTCTGCATTGCTTGCTTCGCTACAACCGTGGGGAGCTTCTATAAACCACGTGTCCTATACAAAGTCGGAAGGTAAAGTACGTGGAGAAGAAAAAATCCTTGTCCCGATTATTTTTTAGAAGACGTTTAAAAAACACGCGCACCCAACTAAGAACTTAATTGTATTTGTCTTATTCTAATTGCTGCAGTGTTGTGCATTACGCAAATGCACTGAGTTGAAGTTTGAAGTAATTTTAACAGTTAATGTTTACTTTATGTTTTTTGTAACATAATAAAGGTTACATTTGAATTGAATGTATATTCTTGGCATAGAAAACAACGATCCCCGTGGTGAGGGAGTTGCCAATAGTGGCAAAAATCACACAAAAATCGAGTATACAATATTTTTGAACGTTTTGTAAAACTAATACTTTGAGACAGACCTTGAAGTGCTGAACTTTTTATTTCTGATATTCATAGTATAGGTGATTTACGATAATAATGTCCAATCTGAAAAATGTCCAACCGTTGAAAAATGTCCAAACTGAATAATGTCCAATCTGAAAAATGTCCAATCTGAAAAACGTCCAATCTGAAAAATGTCCAACCTGAAAAATGTCCAATCTGAAAAATGTCCAATCTGGAACATTTTACACTACAGAACCTTAAAAACCGCTATTTATTTATTTTTCAGATTGGACATTTTTCAGGTTGGACGTTTTTCAGATTGGACATTTTTCAGATTGGACATTATTCAGTTTGGACATTTTTCAGTTCAAGCATGGTCGTTGGACATTTTTCAGATTGGACATTATTACAGTAAACCGTATAGGTAGATAATCAATATTTAAATAAAACAGAAAAATTAACTGTTGTTTTAAATGCGGGGCATAATTTTATTGCTCCTAGTCTATAGGTGTTTTCTGTGAGTGAGTCAGAATCTCCCACCGTGATTTATGAACGCTCCCCTACGGCCATAGTCGTAGACAAGAATAGTTGGCTTGCTGACGTCATTTCACCTCGTGACGTCACGGCAGGCAACCTTGGCTGCGGCCCAGCTACTCGCAACCTTCAAAATTGTCTACTCTAATCGGGAGTCCATTTCGTCGGCCTTGGAATGTGCTGAAACAATGTATTTTTGTACGCGGTCAATCTTTGGCTACTAAAATCACAATTTAATTGCAACAATGTTGATCATTGCTGATTCTTTTAAATTTTTAAAAATGACATTAAAATACAACTTTGTAAGAAAAAGAGACGATTATTTGAATGGCTAGTATGCCTGGTATGATATTTCAGCCTCGCACAATCTTTACAAAACTGTTTAATAAAATTAATTTTTAAAAATGTGTTGAGGAAGTTTGTTGAGTCGATTCTTCTTCACAGACCTACGAAGTAGTGGTCGATAAAATTTTACTTGTGTAAAATGTGGCCAGTGTTCTCATCATAAAGCATATTCTGACTCAACATGTTCTGACTTATTTTGACTTTCTTCATGACTCATCAACAGTAGTTATGATGCTGGCTGGACTCATTGCATAGAGCGCAAGCCGGATCTGTGTACTTCGCATCTTGTTAGTTCGGAGGCGAACTCCGCACGACTGAGAGAATTTGCCAAGGCTTGGCATAAGAGGAGACAACAATGTGACGTCACGCTCAGAAGGAGAAACGTGAAAACAATTGAACATAACACTACAGGTAGCGGAATCGGCCGCAAGGTTGGAAGGGCCAAAGGAGTTTCTACCAGGTCTAACAGTTACTCGTTACGCATCTTTCTTTAGCAGTCTTAATCATACGGCTGTATTTACGACTACAGTTACATAGAACACTGGAGCGTAGAACTCTTCGTAGGGGCTCATCGTCAGTTTCCGTCTTGTCTACGCCGTAGCCACTTGAATTCGCTTGCTGATGTGATTTTGACCTTAAAGAATCGTTTTTAAGGTTCAAATTTCAGCCGACCACAAAATGTACCTAGCTTATCAGTCTTCTAGCAAGGGTCGCACCGCAAGTGGATTTCAAACCGCTGAGAATGTATTTCCGGAGACGTGCACATACAATGTAATGTACCTACTTATATATAAATAGTAGTACTAGTCGGTCGTGGCTTTAAAGTGACATTGGATATTATTATTTTTTTAAAAATACAAGGTTTAATAGGAATATTAAGAGTTTGGGCCATTGTAAATGTGTCTCCGTGTAAATAATAATAATAAAATGTTTGGACAAATTTACACACGGCTGTTTAGTCCCAAACTAAGCCGAAGCTTGTAAATGGTACTCAACAACTGATAAACATACATAAATACATACAAACACCCAGAATCCGAAAACCAACAGTTATGCTCATCACACAAATATTGGGCCCGGGTGGGAATTGAACCCACGACCTTTGGCGCAGTAGGCAGGGTCACTACCACTACGCCAACAGGCCAGTCTTGAATGATTGAAAAATATGAATTAAATGTCATCGCGGATCTAAATTCATGGAACTCCACTTATAACTTAGCATTTCTTAACTACTGCAGGTACAGAGCTAGAATTAAAAGCTAGTAGTTTTTCTAGACCAGTTATCTATCATTATTAATCAACGCCTTAGGACCATATAACATGGAATTTAGAGAAAATACTCAAAAGAATCGTCAGATGGATTTCGATATACGTAAACTAGAAAATCTTTTAGTGAGTCAAGCGGAGGAACCGTTTAAACCTTCATTAACAGCCTATTAAGATGTCCCCACTGCTGGGGCTCAGGCCTACCCTCTCAACGAGGGCGTTCGGGCTATAGTCCACCACGCTAGCCCAGTGCGGGTTGGTAGACTTCACATGCGCCTAAGAATTTCTTTAGCAGGTTTCCTGACGATGTTTTCCTTCACCGTTTGAGAGCAGTCAGTAAATGACTTAAGTTTCGAGAAAGACCCATTAGTACATGGCCCAGCCGGGGATCGAACTCCGAACCTTTCGATATGATAGGCCGTGTCTTATCCCCGACGCCACTGACGCTCATCCCCAACGCCACTGACGCTTTTAAACCACTGACGCGTTTAAACCTTAAATTGGATAAATTAAAAAATATAAAATCTGTACACCTAACAGAAAACATTATTTCAAATTATCCTTCACAAAAAACACCACGCCCACGTCATAAATGTCACATCAATTTTTTATTCCGACGAACACAAAAGCGGGCAATGAATTACGCATCGACTGAACACAATGTTCATTTTGTAGGGATTTTTTATATCCACATCAAGAGTAGAAAGAGGGCTATGCAGAGTTGCGAAATTACTTTCTTGAGAAACTCTTTTGGATATACTCCCGCGGTTTAAATCGTAAGGTTCGAAACGTCAAATCAATTTGAAGGGTGAAGAGAGTCACCACTAGCCGCAGTCATTAGCTCCAAAGAATAATGAAAAAAAGTACAAAGAATTAGTAGTCTGAAATGGCAGGTATCTGTCGCAAAGGATAATATAGTCGCTAGGTAGACATCACCGACTGGGGAAGGTGGACTAAACTACCGCTATTCTTAGCGGAGAAATGGACATTCATTGGGAAAGGTATGTCACCGACTGGGGAAGGTGGACTAAACTCCCGCTATTCTTAGCGGAGAAATGGACATTCATTGGGAAAGGTATGTCACCGACTGGGGAAAGTGGACTAAACTCCCGCTATTCTTAGCGGAGAAATGGACATTCATTGGGAAAGGTATGTGTACCTGATGATGATAATGAATAATGATCATTAGGTCAGGGAGTAAAAAAAATCATGTAACATTTCGAGATTGAAAATCATTACAGAGTGGCAGAACTGGCAGCACTTTACCGTATTCAGATTAGGGCTATGTCGAAACCTATTTACATGCATAAACGTCTATTAACGCCGCTAATTCTGAACCCAACATTCTCCTGCAAAGTGGACTGCAAATCCAACGTGACACGGTCTATTTTTGCTGTGGAACTTCGTATTCAAGCTATATCGCCGTGGATTTAGGTATGGTAATTGAATATTCACATCTCGATGGTTTCACGTTGGTCTGGCGGCTTGTTGTGGGACGTGAATTACATTTCGGACAATACGTTGTCTACTTTGGGAAGTCGGAATGCCGCTTAGGCCTTTCATACTGCCTCTTAAAGTGAGCGCTCAAGTCTTTCTGATCTATACACATTACATTTCTCCTTACGTCGTAGGTCATCATCATCATATCAGCCTGTAGACGTCCACGCTGGACAAAGGCCTCCCTTAGAGATCTCCACGACGACCGGTCTGCGCTAACCTCATCCAGCCGTGTCCCGCGTCCTTCACCAGATCGTCGTTCCATCTTGTGGGAGGCCTGCCTACGCTGCGTCTTCCGATACGTGGTCGCCACTTGAGAACGTCGTAGGTACTTAGTATTAAATATTTATATGTAAGGTACTAAATATGAAAAGAGAGTTTCCCTAAGAGACTGGATCCGAAACGAGGTTATCCGCCAGAGAACTCTCATAGTTATAGCAGGTGATATACCACGGATACCGCCTGATACACGATGCTGTGTATAGTGGTAGTATGGACTGTTAGATTGTGGTGGTACGAGCCTAGGTGAATATGTGGGAAAATGGTTGGTTTCCCATCAACGCGTCGTACGAAATAAGACTGATGGCGCTATTTTTGCTTGATGAAGAACGTTTAGATAAGTGTTCTGACGGGCGCATCCTTCCTTTTGAAATCCAAATTATTGTTTTGTAATGGTTTCACGGCGGATAATAAACGTTTTATTATGTAGGTCAACTTTACAGTGATATTGGCCGTTATTCTCCATGGCACCACTTGTAGGTGACGTTGGCTTCCGCCCAAAGACATTACGGTGAGTCACTTAGTGGAGACGTCTCCACCATAGACAAAATAATACACTGACGAATGAATTGTGCTGCTCTGCGCCTCCCACTTGGAACTACAAAACTTGTTCTGAAGTTTGGAAATAATTCCGTCTTTTGAAGTAGACTACGAAGAGAGAAAAAGTAGAAACTTAACGCAATTCTCAACGTAGTGTATACCTACATTTACGGCATTCAACAAATGGATGGATCTGTTCATAAAAATGTAATAAAATTGTATCTAGAGCTAGAATTCTATGGAAAAGCCTTTGACTGCATTATCATGTTGGCAGTCAAAAGATTCAGTACCTACAGATTTTTTAATACTGCCAGTATAAGGGATCGACTACTATTAATTAAAAATTATAATTTACCTACAGGCAAGAATCCTTTTGTTCTGCACGTTTTTTTTATCCTCTGGCACGGGACAAGGCGGTGTTTGCTCTTTTTACTTTGATTTATTCAGTTAGCATCGGAATACGGAGGAAATTATTTTCTCATATCTTTTTATCACACCATTTACATTAATTAGGTACGTATGCCTTATAACAGTTCTACGATAATTATTAAACCGCACAGTATAAGCAAACACACAGAACTAGAGCTGTTGTAGTGTCCAAAAAAAAGCTGGTGAAAACTAATAGTGATGTGTATGTACTAACGTGTTGTTGGCGGATGAGAGCCGGCGGTGCAGGCTGCGCAGCGACATGGCGTACCCCTAGCAGGGCGGGCTGCCGCTGCCCTTGCCGCGCGGCCGGCGCAGCGCGCGCGCGCCGAAGAACGCGCCCTCCTCGTTGCAGGACTGCGAGCGCTGCGAGGACAGCATGCCGGCGCCGGCCCGCAGCGCCAGCGGCCGCACGCGCGCGCGCCTGCCCCACCCGCACCCGCCCCCACCCCCGCCCACCACCTCAATCTTGCCGGCCGCCCACGTGACGCGCGCGCTCACGCCCGCCGGCCTGCGCCCGCGCACTGCCGCCCGCGACCGCTGCCGCCCGCACGCATCGAGGTCCGCGGCACTCTCTCTCACTCACTTGGCACTTGTGTACACTACCTAACCTTACTCAGCTATATAACTATACCTATTTAGATAGTATCAATTCAAGGCGCTTTGTCGTTTTCTCGTATTTTGTGTTTGACTAATTTTATTAATTAATTATTGTTGCGAGGTTAGCACCGCGCCCCGGGTCGGAGTATCTGAAACAAATTAGAATTTGTAATTAGATCACTGATTCGTTTCATAGACTGAACAATTAGAGAGGAAATTGGATTTTATCGGCCCCGCTAGAAATGAATCCGTTCAGTGAGTTACACTTTTAATCGTAGATTTAAAGAGAAACATTTTACACCCACATTTGTATTATTATTAGTCACGATTTAATACGTTAAAATGACTACGTTCATGAGTTAATTCGAGTCACGGAATGATTCTGTTCCATGTAATTAGAATGGGTTAGGTTAGGCCTTGAACCAGGGGAGGCCTAGGACACCCCGCACTCTAGGTGTTCGAAAACATGCCATTGCGTGCGTATACCTATATCCAGCCGCCTATCGAACGGCAGCACTATTTATTTATATTCTTTTATATCATGGCTCTTCGTTTGAGAAGTGGGTGAGACCCGTCCTGTAATGTCGAGAGGTCCGAGTTCGATCCCCGGTCGCGCCATTTAGCAATGGTTTTTATTAGAAACTTAAGTACGTGACGATACCTTGCGTACGCCATATTAAATATTCTGTGCGTACGCCGAAGATGAAATTCTTAGATGCATGTGAAGTTCATTAACATGCATTGGGCTAGCATGGCGGACTATAGCCCTAACTTCCTCTTTAAGAGGGTAGGCCTTAGCCTCAACAGTGGGGGGGGGGGGGGGGGGGGGGGGCATATTAATAGGCCTTTGACCATGGCTCTGGCGTTCGAGAGCAAAAATCAAGCCACTGAGCTAACAAGGCCGTCGACAGAGTCGCAGATAGAAAGATTACATATCAAACAAACATGTGTGCGTACAAAGGAAAAGTCTAATATACTGGACCCCATTTCTGACGCCGGGCCCGGTCACGAGTAAGACCGAGCTTGGCTCTGAGTCCGAGTAAGTTTTAATGAAACGGTCAACCGGAGGTCCGGCCTAGTACTCGCAGACACTTAATCCTTTGAAAGCTTCTAATCCCCACACTTCGATATACGAAACAGCTTCTAAAAAGGGTTCTTTCAACATAATGTCAGAAGGTCTAGTGAAACAGGTCAAGTCCGGACCAATGTGTTACAGAACCGGTTCGTTAGCCAAGTGATTTTTAAACGTGTTGCATCGAAATCCCGAGGTCATGGTTCGTACTTATTCGACAACCAATGTCCTTGTGCCGTTGTTGTATAAAATCGTATAGATGTAAGTATATGCTTCGTACTACAATTGAACCTCAGAGGCTATAGATCTACAAGATCTATCTTATTGTTATAAATTAGGTTCAACCTACTTAAAATTGTAAGTAGGGTACTGATAATTTATGTACAAAATAAAGTGACAAATAGTTACTACCTAACTATTTCAACCAGTCACCTCAATAATATTTCGGAGACATTTTTAACAAGTGCTCTGAACAGTTCAGTTAGATTAGCGATTACGCCCGCCGGTGAATTTTCCATTAAAAGTTGTCCTCCAACTCAATATTATAATCAAACCCTCCCTTCGCCCCGCAGCTCCGTTTTGTTGACACTTAAGTGATCAATTTCGTTAAATTTTAATAAATTATGAAGAGTTTTTTACATTCACGGAACAAAATCAAAATTTCTCTGGTCAACGACATTACCAACATAGATACATACAATATTAGACTGTCGAAATCAATTCCTATATGGGAACCACAGAGGATATAGGGAACGCAGGTAAGACAAACAGTAAGTCAAATACATTATACATTACGTCTTATCTGTGTTCACCGTTCACGTTTAAAACGACTTCAATAACCAGAAATATACATATTACCTATAGAAGTATGGGTATGTATATTTAACTCACACTCAATCCCAAAACATTAAAGCCAACGAGCATCCACCGACATTAATATTTTCATTTGAACTTCACCTTTGTGGAACTTGTCATCATTTTACCGTCTAAATACAAACGTGAAACGGAATGTAGCGAATATTAAAAACCGTTCTCCTGAAACTGTGATACGTCCAATCGAAAAAGGCCCCTGTAAATAAAAATGAGAGATCCTCTTACATTTACATTGTCCGTTAGCGAGAGAGGTGCGGTAGATCATCCAAGAGTGGACATTACGGGTTACGATATCTCTTTAACAGTGATAAAGTTGAGAGTGAGTTTGACAGGACGACACAACGAATATTCTAAGCCGCCTGGCTGCCAAGAGCAAAGTTAGTCAGCAAACATTATTGCATTAAAGCGAGCCCATTTTAATGGGCATTAAACTGAGAGGATTAGGATTTATTTCACGGTTAGTGAGAGGCATCGAGGGCTCATGATTATCGAATTAGTTGTTTTAATGCAATTTATTGTAGGTAAATAATTATCTGTCATTTTCTACTCTGTTGAAGTTAGAGAAAAATGAACTAAACTGTCCATTCCTAGGCTACATCTAATTAGATAACGAAAGAACACAGTCAATAAACTCTGACTGATCCGTAGAAACGTCCTTTAAACCCGAGCGGTAGACCGATAACGAATTGGGATTACGGAAACGTCTCCGGTAAAATTGAATAATCTCCCGAATTTAGCCGTATACTCGTACGTACATCAACATAATTCCGAATATGTAAACCGGTTTTGATTGCATTTCGTTTGAATTTTAATAAATTGAATTTCTCGTTTTCCTAATTAGGTTAATTCGAATTTCGAGGCAGCGTGTGAACAGAATACTCCAAGGCTGCCAAGGAACTACTCAGGAAATCGCATGGTTGCAGGTCAGTTTGACCTTAATTACCTATACAAAATACTTCTACAATCTTTTAAAATTAATGCCACCGTCTATAGGGAATTGACAAATGGAGTAAAACAGTGTCACTCTAGTATCCAAGTCTAAGAGGGAAAAAGCAGAAGAGAGAAAAAAAACTACTTTTCTACGCCAAATAAGCTTGGAAGAAGTCAGAGGTTCCTATTGTAGGTACATAATATTGTCAAAAACGCTTAGATGAGCTTGATTTAAACACCAAGTAAGAAATGGGCATTTAATAATTTTAGTGGCCTTAGCACTTAAAATTCTTTTTGTTTGCATTATTTAATTTTGCAGGTGACTAAATCATCTGTATAGTTACACACCGATCACAAATTTTCCATCTTGTCACAGGAATAGCACGACAAAAACTTGCTGGTTAGCTCAAACGGTTTGGTTGGTTTTCATTTACGAAATGTTCACTTGAATAGAATTCAAATACTTGAAGTTTAAACCTAACCAAGTTGAGCTTCGGACTAAAGTATGCCCTAGTTAGGCAGTTTACGCTACCAACCGCTCTCGTATGAAAATTCTCAAAGTTAGAAGTGAATTCACACTGTATGACAATACCTATAGTTAGTTGCGCGGTGCGGTTTTTGTGTCGTGCAGGCTAAAATTTTATTCTACCGTGTTTTCTTTAAATTAAATTATTATAAAGCTGGGTAGATGTAAGTTTCTTAATTTCAAACAATAATTGACTATCTCTAACAATGTAAGTGTATCGAGTTTTTTTAATTGGTTTAGTTTAATTAAGAATTTACTCTTATCCAAATAAAAAAACTCCATACAAAATAGATTTTATGAATTTACAGTTTTTAAACCTTGCAACGAGAAATACTCTACTAGTGCAGCAAATGGATCGAGATTTTGGATACCAATTCCACAAACTACTAAATTAAGGGTTGCAGGTGGATTGATAGGTACAATTTCGGTGTCATATTTTGTAAGGTGCAAATTTCGCAGTCGAGCGGGAGCAGACTCGACGTGTAAGGAAGAAATCAGTGAGTGAAATAAGGGTCGATGATTGATTCGCTGCCCCGGGGCGCGGTGCGGGGCGCAGTTGATTAATGACCGCCTCACCAACTGTAGCGAACTTGGCTCAAAATTCACTTAGTGGTGTGTTCTTATTTAAGGGCCCACTTACGAACCGCTAAGAGAGTGTGGCTCGGGACTTCATTTGTTGTTCATTCAAGTCGATTCTATTATTTTCTGACGTAGAACTGATGATTCTGAGCACGGCCACATATTTTATATCTGCCGAATATCTGTCAGTCTTCCTGGGGTTTACGAGTCTACTAGAACAGCAACAAGCAAGTTAGCATGCATTCAATTTGCGCCTCAAAGCTGACCACATAACGTCAAGATTATCTAAGTCTCCAAAACGATCCGAGTAAAACGGTTTGCGACCATTATTTCAGTATATTTTCATTATACTCGAGATTGCAGAGAATCGAAATTGGATACGACAGAAAAAGAGAGAACAAAACTTGACACAATTTTAAAGAGCACAGCAAATACACAAGACAGCGACACGGGCTCCTCCTTATCGATTTTTCACTAAGTCTATTTTCGCGGTGCTTTCGTCTCGTCCTAAATACGTGTTTGTGCGCGCGGATTCGTCGCCGTTCGGCGTCGGTCGGGTGCCAAGCATTGTGCCGTTCACCCCACACTTGCACTCCGAGAAATTGCTTTGCATTCAATGTTTGTATACTCCATGTACGCTGAGATTGTATTTATACAAAGATACGGGTTTTTGTTCGAGAAATTCAATTTTGTCTTAGCTGCCGGGAAGGAACGCCTGTAAAATGTAAGAGGTGCATGCTCTACATCTTTTTTGTGACTTATGTCTTAGACTCCGAATATAGAGCTAAAATGAAACAAGAAAATTAAATTAGCGGGTACAAAAGTACGAATGTAAAAATGTACGATGGGTCAATGGGTCAGAATGTTTCGCTTTCAATATGTGCTGTAGTCAAATTGTGTATTGGTATAATAGAACATAAATTTTATAGACAAAGCAGACCAACAGACAGATAATCAATATTTCCACTTAATTCTATTTGTACCATTAATTCTATCTGCTAGAAAATAGTTGTTTTCTTGCTTTCCCAAGTTAATTTACGAGGTTCCACCGACTATTAAACAAGGCGATACTGGCAACACATCAGACTTAAGCCCTTTACGCTCTATCCATCCTGGCTGGCCTTCCGTGCACGATGCACGATGCAAAACGTCAGTGCGTAGGCTTGGTGGACAGCAGAGTATCGTGCATTTGCTGTCCAGCAAGCCCACGCACTATCGTTTTGCATAGTGCTACAATAATAATAATGTTTGGACAATTTTTCACACAGCTGTTTAGCCCCAACTAAGCCGAAGCTTGTACATGGGTACTCAATGACTGATAAACATACATATACTTTTAAATAAATACGGTTTACTGTAATAATGTCCAATCTCAATAATGTCCAATCTGAAAAATAAATAAATAGCGGTTTTTAAGGTAATGTCCAATCTCAATAATGTCCAATCTGAAAAATAAATAAATAGCGGTTTTTAAGGTTCTGTAGTGTAAAATGTTCCAGATTGGAAAATTTTCAGGTTGGACATTTTTCAGATTGGACATTTTTCAGGTTGGACGTTTTTCAGATTGGACATTTTTCAGGTTGGACGTTTCTCAGATTGGATGTTTTTCAGTTTGGACATTTTTCAGATTGGACATTATTATCGTAAATCATAAATACATACAAACACCCAGAATCCGAAAACCAACAGTTATGCTCATCACACAAATGTTGGTCCCGGGTGGGAATCGAACCCACGACCTTTGGCGCAGTAGGCAGTGTTACTACCACTACGCCAACAGGCCAGCCAAATAGAAGTTTATTGTGATTATCAGCCTATGCCTGCTACGAATGCTTTAGAAATCGGCGAGAAATGAGTTATGGTGACGATGATAATAATTTTGCAAACAGTGGAATGTCATGGGTTTGACAAATCACGATCAAGTCATGATCATATCGGCCTATTGAGGTTTTCTGCTGGACACAGCGCCCCACAGACAGCCAATGCGCTCTACTGCGCTCCACTGCACCCCACCACACGTGGGCCCGTAGAGTATTAATCTTATTTATTGTAACGTAAAAGCATCAAACGACAAATGTTTATCAGAAGGTCCATACTAATTGGTTTAGGAGGGAAGGCTCCTTAGAAAAAGCTAATGTTTCCAGCTCTAATGAAATTCTAGTGAACTTACGCGCGTGAATGCGTAGTTGGATTTTTATTCGAGAAAAATATTCCTTATGCGGAGATGTGACGTCAGCGACCATTTCTGCATTACCATAACAATGGGGAAGGTTTGCTCACAATGAGCACTTGCCAGCGAAGTGACGTCCAGTGACAAATGTTGTCACTCTCGCCAGAGGAGTGGACCGCTGCCAGGCCAGGGGTATCTAAAAATGGTAGGTTAATGCTTCGACCAATATAAGATGAATCGAGTCCCGATAATTTCCAAATTGAAAATGATCCAAAGTGAAAAATATACGTCCAATAGTGAACAAACAGTACAATTTTATTTACGTCCAATAGGAAATACGGCCCAATATTTTGCGTCTACTAGAAAATTACTTCCAAATTAGTAATTAATCGCAATCTCTACGAATGTGATCTTTTTTGAAATAAAAATATCTGGCCACTTAAATTAAAGTACGTTTTGGAAAGAAAGCTTTTATTATGCGTTTTAACACACTGGTGTTACTACCAGTGTTGTTGTAACCAAAAAGTTTCAAATCTCTTTGGTCGCGCGCGCGCTCCCTGTGGATATCGCATCTCGCATATTTAGTATCGGAACCATGGAACTAATAATATGTACTACGTAGTACATATTAGTTCCATGATCGGAACCTATGGTGCCAATTACCGGGGGGGTGCGGGAAGCGGAGTAGCGGGAGGAGGTTGCTAGTACAAATTTATATGGAGTTTGAAAATGAGAATGTGTGAGTGAGTCATAATTTTGTGATTACTTTGACAAAATTTTGACACCCATAGAATGCTTTGATTACTCATCCTTAAGGGAGTGGTAAAATTTTCGGATTCAAGGTGGTAACATTAGTTAGGACAAAAAAATCATTAAAGTTTATTTCACTTTGGACCAAATTCAAATCGGACATCAAGTTTGGAACTCAGTGAAATTTTGACTAAATTCACTATAAGTACGACTGTTGGCCCATTTTCTAAACGACTTTTTTGGTTGGGACAATTTTGGGCGTAAAGTTGACACTAAACGCCTACTACTTTCTATCTTGTTATTTCAGTAAAATTTTGAATGTGTGCCTTCAGAATCGGGGCCGTAGAGATAAAAAGGATTTATTTCCGACCGGGTCCTCTACTGGTACCCACGCCTCAGTTTACTTAACAAACACGCTCGAAGGGTAACTCCGCCAGTTACCGTCACTTCAACTATAACATCTATTTACCGAAGCCCCGCAGTGGGCGTATGCTAAACACGGAAATTAGACGTGTTCTGAGCCCAAGATCCGATACTAATTACTTGATCAGTTTTGATGGATTAACTTCGTAAGTTAGTGAAATTGGTAACGTGCGAGTTGTACGGAAAATTTACTAAATTGTAAAATACTCAACTATGTGACACTTTTCAAACTTCAAAAAAGGAGAGAGATAGTTGTTCTGTTAAGTTATCCGATTGTAAACCGATTTGAATGATTCTTTTTTTTATTGAATGGGCTTTTCTTATTGCGAGGGTGGTCCCATTTCAAATTAAAAACGATATTTTACCTCTTATTACTCATGGGTGGGTATTTTTTTTAAAATTAGGGGATTATTAAGTCATCGATGTAGAAGTTGGTTTTATTTTTTGAAAGAATCAGATTATATATTTCGAATAGGAAAA
The DNA here is from genome assembly GCA_949699065.1 of Metalampra italica. Classification (NCBI taxonomy): domain Eukaryota; kingdom Metazoa; phylum Arthropoda; class Insecta; order Lepidoptera; family Oecophoridae; genus Metalampra; species Metalampra italica. The sequence continues at coordinate 6,822,850 of OX452986.1, forward strand.
GAAAATCTTGGAAGAAATACTATATTAGAAATATTGGGTACTCAATTTGGCTCTGCCGTAGCGGGATAAAATTGAACGTAGGGTTATTTGCAGGTAATCTTCTTTATACCGAATCGGATTTTAATTTTATTTCAATCATAAGCTAAATTTATCCGACTTTATGACAAGCCGCGTCTTCCCCACCAACGAAGCTCTGTACTTATAATTAAACGTCTATTAAAGCTAGGTAGCTATACCTACAGATAGATAAAATATTTATTCAGAAAAGCAAATAAACATTTGCTTCACAGCACACAGCTTCTGATTAACATAAAGCGATTGAAATTAGCTTGAGTGTGATGAAAATTCCAAGCTCAAGTAAAATTTCACTTGAGCGGTAACGAGGTGGAAGAATGTACCGCGCCCTTCGAAGCATTCAATTTGTTACGGTATTGAAGACCTCGGGACTCCACGTTTCAAAACGAATTTTAATTTAATTAGAAACTAATTTAATTTTAACATGGGTCGTTAACTGAATTTAGAATGGTAGCCAAAAGCGGCCGAATAAGGGAATCATTTTTAGGATTCCTTCAAAACGGTTATACACGGATACGGATATTACAGTTAGGCGGATTAATAGAGAAGATATTTTATGACAGATATATTTTATTTAATTGCCATTCCAGAAAATAAATCTGACAATAATAAATTAAAACTGAAAATAATTTTCATATACGTAAATGGACTTTGAATGATAGCTAGAAACCACAAAAGTCTATCTTCTGAGTACATCATATGTTTAGTTAACACAATCGAAGCTCTGGTTTATCTAACAGTAGCTGTATTACTATGGATAAACTGTGACGAGGAGCACCTTCACTCGAACTCAGAGTCATAATGGATATCGAGTGAAACACTCTGCTTTTAACTTCTACTGCGCGAAAAGAAAAACACAACTAAATTATCACAATCGCTTCAAATTGACACATACATCCAACGAACGCCAAGAATCGCCAGAGTAAACGGCATTGGACGATTTGAAGCGTCTTACAAACTTAACAGAATACTGCGTTTTATCATGCAACAATTACGTACATACTTTCCACTTGAATTTATTTTTCCTGTTTCCAAAAGTTGACAACTAAAAACGGCTACTAGACTGGTTGGTGATTTCTAAGTTTCACTATCTGCCTACGAACGGCGAGGATCAATCGAATCGTAATGGAATCCAACACGGGGACAATTACCATTTATGGCTTTCGGGGGCAGTTAGACGGACTGGCAATCACTCGTTATCGGCAAATGTACCATTAAATTATCCGTGCTGCGGTGTAAGGGGGATGTTACACGGCATCGAACAGAGATGCGGGGGAAGTACGTACCTAATATATTTTGAATCTTGTTCTTAATTTTAAACCAGTTAGTTTTTGATTTAAAAATAAATCGATAGTAGAATGTATGTAGGTATGTATTATGTCTAGATGGATGTATGGATTTATGTATTGTTGACCTGGCTGGGTGTGGTACCTTTTATCCTATGATTCTTTATTCCCTCGTAGAAACCAAACGGCTTGATGAATTACTTTAAATCTTGAATAAATAGTAAATGTAGATTGTAATTTGTATGCATCAACATACCATACAAAAGTATACATTATGTATTCTTGTAATCTGTGGAAACTGTATCTGTCTATGTTCTATTATTTGTTTTCATTATTATTTGTTCTCCTTCTTTAGACTGTAAGTTTCCTAAATAAAATAAAATAAAAAATAAAATACATGCAATATTTTATTTTTTATGTTAGCACTTTTAATCAGGATATTTATATTCATATGTTATACAGGTTATAATTAATTTGTAACTACCCTAAAAGCAATTAAATAATTACTATTTGTAAGAGAAATACTTATTTACGCGTAGATACGGGCACAGAGAAATACACAAGATAAATATTTTGCAACTAAAAGGTTTTAATTGAAATCTGATCAGCGGCCCACGGCGCGGCGTCAGTGGAGGATCCCCCTAACGGTTGTAGGTATAGTGGCCGAATGCCGGAAGGTCTCACCATTAAAAGGTCATCAACGTATCGTGAGATTGCACTGTGACCGTACCTTACTTGTGCGCAAGATTAATGACCTGCTGTGAGGGAGGTTCGTTTCTTCAAAACGCCCGAGTAATGGTCGCGAAGACGCGCCCTTTTGATACCAATGAATAATACCATTAATGTTTGATCGCCTTTTTAATTTACACTGAAATAGTAATGAAATCGTATCAGCGCATCATTAGGTCTTTTTTCTCCGAAATGTAATTTTTCCAAAATATCCATTCCCATATTCCATGTCATTTCCCCGAAATTAATTTTCCAGAAATGTAAATATAGGTAGTGAAAACTTTTGTAAATAGTGAAAACTATAAAGTTGTATATGTTGTAAAATTATATTTGTTTTGTTTTTCTGTATAAAACCCTCAACAGAAACGAGAAAGACCGATTTCGGTCAATGAAAAAGATTGCGGCTAAACCAATTCACAAAATATAACGTATTTTACACGTTACAAACGTGACAATGATTTACTTATATTGAAATAGCTTTGACACAAACTCGGTTCATGTTGACTTTGTCCCTTAGTCCTTTTACGGTGGAAAATAGTTTAGTGGACAGAATGAGTGAGGGAAAGTAAAAAAAAACCATTTTTATCATAATGATATACAATTACAGATCTCATTACTACAATATACAACATAGTTTTTATTTCACTTCGATACGATACGTATTTCCAAATATAAAAGACTTATTAATTTGGTTAAATCACTGTACCTCCACTCTGTTGTGCTGAGTTCGCTGGCGGTCGGTTAACTAGCGCGCTTGGCCATACACAAGAATAGTTATAAAATCGTCTCGGTCTATTTTACCAAAATGACATTTTCCCGAAATGCCATTTTCCAAAGTATCCCAAAATAGTTGGAAATAACTAAAAAAACGCTGGCGAACGCGAGGGAAACAGCTAGTACGACTCTATTAGGGAAACTGGGTCGTTCTGTCCCACCTGTATATAGGTACGTCTTAGCGAATATCCATGCAATTAATAATTTGAATTCGACACTGACTTGCTGTTGTAAGGCCCCCTTACATCCTATTATTACTCCCATTATACAAATCTACTGCAGCTTATCTATTCGAATCGGTTTTGGTCTCTATTGTTCCCGAGTTATTGTTACCCAAAGGTTTATCTGTTAATCGTAGTCGTATACTATTACGGTGAAAAGCAATTGTTTCTTGACAAAATAATATAGCAAGACCGCGATTATTGGGCGATCGTTGGCCTAGTGGTCGAACAAAAAACAATTTCAATTTATCAATAAATAAATAGATTGAAGTATTGGCGAGGTTAAATAAGTAGGCAGGGCACATTGCTCACTGAACCGACGACCGTTGAAGCAGAAGGGAATGGACACTAAATCTTAAATTTGTTGGAAATGGGTCAAAATTCACTTGCAAGATTTGACCCACACTAAAAAGGCAAGTTAAAAACTTGTAATGAAAGGTGCCTGTCGTCACTGCATTTATCTCATGATGACGTTGGTGGCATGATTCATTGGTACGTACGAATATAGGCAACTGACACCGTTTTTGCCCTCTAGCAGTGAAAGCCCCTGAACAGTACAAAAGTATCGCAATATCGCATGCAAGATATTCAGAACAATATTTTAGTCATAATAGTACTTACAAATAATATATGTATGCTAATGCTATGATAATAATATTATCATAGGATTTCTTGACACACTTGCCGTATCCGGTACCAATGTGTCTGCTATACACACATCGGTGTGTGTCCTCGAGAACGTCTCGCGTAAGATTAATGATAACCCCCGTCTGTGACCCCGCGAAAATAAAAACGACATACTGGCTGGAAACGAGTCGCCATCGTAACGTCGCATTCTCGTCTCACTTTTTATTTTATGGCTTTTATTTTACGTACTTAAATGAAGTATTACTCTTTTAAAACTTAGTAGTTTAGTCAAATTATGTATTAAGTCAAAGTTACAATAAGCTACAATTTTGTACTTCTAAAATGGTTTTTTAAATTTCTTTATATGTCGCATAGTTTCCATTTAAGATGGAAAATATAAAAAAATATATGCCCCTCCTTCCACATTTAGCCGTTTACGATCTAAAAACTTATTAAAATATGTGTTAAAAGTAGAGCAAGGAGTAGGCCCACACGTTAATTAGGTAGACAACAATTAATTCAATTGAGTTCCCCCGTTTAAAATCAATTAAAACTTCGCTGAGTTCAATCTTTTTAATTTGTCATAAAAAGATAATTAATTTCTCTGCCATAAAAGTGCTTTATTACTTTTTTTTCAACGAGTCCCCGTTTGTAGGTAAGAGTAAGTTAAGAGGTAACAGAGCCGTCATCTGCCGTTAGGTTATTAAAGATGCCGCGAGTGTTGCGAACTTCGGCGGGAGTTCGTGGGGTTATTTATAGCAGAAATAATTGGCAAGCCTGGCAACGCTAGCGTTATAGGGTTGCTATATATTTACGGATTATAATTCTAAACCTTTTTTGGTATTTAGACTTTATTAGGCTGGGATTTAAAAATTTACAAGGAGCTATTTTATTGTCAAGGATTTTGGGATATAAGGACCTTGCTTCAAGCACTTTTCCAAGCGTAGGTTTAACATTTGATGATATAGTCAGTGCCATCTATCAAAGTAGGTAAACAATTAAGTAGGTACTACAATTATTCGATTATTACAATTACACAACAACTCTCCTTACTTCATCGCAGTTTGCGTTTCTATTCGAATAAATCTGAGTTAATACAATGTTGACAATATTGTTTCCTGCACGAGTACAAGCAAAAGTAGACTTTAAGATGACGAACCTTTTCATACCGCGACTGTACAGGTATTTCGTAAAACGTTTGGGAGTCTCGTTAGCGTTGTTTGACCATTGTTCCAATTAGTTCTGCTGAGTTTAGTGCCACCTACAGTATATAGAACCTGATTGGGAAAGGTTTCAAACTATTGACAACCCTATAGCAAAGGTGAAGTTAACTGCAACGGATAGATAACTCTGGCTTTAATGAAATAAATACTTTTAAAAACTAGCCAGATGGGAACTTCGAAACCAAACGAAGAAACGAAGAACCACTTAGTTGTTACTTGATTCTGTTTCGTTTGGATCTTGTGTAACCAGTATGATAGTTTTATTTTTAATATTATGTATAAAGATAAGATAAAATAAAATTTATTTAATTATACAACTAAGCATAATACAATGAATATACAATTTCTTATCCTACTATTTACAATTAAAGTGCCGAGTACTAATTCTTCATAATGATATTTATATTGCTATGTTTATGAATTGAGATTAGTAGTGCATTAATCTAGGGTTATCACCCACCTAAACTAAGTAAAATAATTTACTTGTATCTTAGGTATCCAATGTATTTTTATAATTGTAGGTTAGTGCATAGTGAGAAGATTTGTGTAATAAGTGTAATGTATTATCGTTATTGTGTTTGTTTGTAGTTTGTGTAATAAGGTCTCAGAATCTATAATAACTAACAGTTAGTTAAGTACCTACCTAAATTGTAATAATGTGAAATTTTTGTGTTTACAGAATTTTAATCGGTCTCATAATTTATAATGTCTGTGCTGTGAGATTTGGAAATAAACTTGATTAAATGAATAAAATTGGCATTTTATTGGCTCTTTAAAAATATATATTTAGTACATTTTAGACTTTCGCGCTTTGTATTCATAATTATATAATTATTTACGGGTCTTACACACGAAATAGTTTTATTTACCTTGCCCGACGTTTCGACCAGGTTACACTGGCCGTGGTCACGAGCTGACTAAACGAAACGTCGGGCAAGGTAAATAAAACTATTTCGTGTGTAAGACCCGTAAATAATTATATAATTATATATTTAGTTAAATCTATTAAACAAGATATAGCGTTCATTAATTTATTTCAAACACTTTTCTTAACCGTAACACTTTATTTCACATAATATTTGCCACAACACTTAAATTTCAATTAAGGAAGTATTTTACGTCCTTAATTGCGACATAAAAATGACACCTCTTGCAGCGAGTTACTAAGAATTTAACTGAATACGGAGAGAAACAAATTATTAACGATAAAGACGCCTGAAACACTTGGTACGAAACTTGATGGCTCTTTTAAACGCCGTTTTAAATATTTCAGTGCGGCCACCCCAGCAGTAACCGACGCCAAGCGACAATACAGAGTAAAAAAGTGGCAATAAAGTGAAGAACATCACTTTTGTACGGCGGGTAACGATCAAGCTCCCGGCAAATTGGCAGGGTGTGTGCTACATAGCGGTATTGTAGCTGGATATGACCGGCTTCAACCTTATTGGCTTTAGAAATTGCAGCTTAATATTGCAACCACTCACATGCCAGACATTGTTGATTACGCGACTTAGTTGAGACGTGATCGTAAATATACGTATGATTTACGATAGGTAGGTACTTTGTATTTTACAGTAACATAATCATAATAACGAGAAAATCTGGCTTTACGTCTCTACAACTTTTCCGATTTAGGCGGAAGAAATGATGTGGAAAGTGAAGATGTGGTGGCGGTCGTCATCACACACCGGGAAATTTTGTTTCGACGCAAAACCAAAGTAAATGGTTGCGGATAAAAAAACAAAACAACAACGCCTGTTGTAGAATTTGTACCGTAACACAAGTGCCGACACAACAGTTACCGAAGTGTGGGAATCATAGGGTTAAGATCTCTTTGGTGCGTGCTCGCGGCCCCTTAAAGAGGCGTAAAAGAAGCATTCTATGGGTGTCAAAATCGTGTCAAATGTATGACAATACTGTTACTCACTCACACATTCTCATTTTCAAACTACATATAAATTTGCTCCCCTTCCTTTGTCCGCACCCCCCCTGTAAGTGGCACCATTGGTTCCCATACTAAATATGCAAGATGCAGTCTCCATAGGGGTGCGCGCGCGCCACCAAAGAGATTCGAACCTTCCTGGTGGGAATCATTCGCAAAGGTCGAAGACGTCAACAGCCTAATGATGATAGTATTATACCTAATTATACAATGCAACGTATACAATTATACAATGCAATAATGTCATAATTATTCCATCCAAAGCACCTATCGCTGTGCCAAGTTTCACTATATAGAATCCGCTCACACCACAAACTTCCAAAGAACATAATAATCAACACTTTCACATTTAAAATATTGGTTTGATAATGTGAGGCCAAAGTAAAACCTTTTAACTATATTTTAAAAAACTAGCACCGCTTCTGAGGATGTTAAAGTTGTGAAATAGAAACGGCACAACAGACTTTATTGATCGTGTAACTTCTAGTCCATATAACCCTCAGAGTGTTAAAACGGGTTTTGCGACCCAAAAAACAAGTTCAAATACTAGACTTATGTGAAGTCTAGATAGAGTTCGTTTTTCAAAAACCAAAATCTGACAGCCACATCTAATGAATAATGTTCCGTGTTGAACGCACACACTAACCAGTGAGCAAAATCAATCCCTGTCAGAACAGAGGCCTCCGCCGGCCACTGAGTGCCTTAATTCCTCGTCCCAAGTATCCTTTTTTCCCCGGGCCACGACGGAAATTGCATTCCTGGTACGCTTACATTAACTTTAATCGCAGCAAACAACTTCGAGATCAATAATTATTTTTAACTTTAGCGTCCGTCCTAACCCTTTGGTTGCCGGCTGTAATTATAGTCCAGGGGAAATAAATGAAGACCGAGAAATCGCATTCCATGTAAGTTTTTTTTCTGTTAACTGTAATGTTAGTTAATATTATTTTTAAAATCCCAATTTTTTCATGAGCTTTTCAAAGTAGGGTTTTTTTTACTTTAAATACAGTCCTTTAAGGCCAAATACTTCCTACATTTATTCCACAATGAAATAATTATTTCCCAATTTATCACAAATTTTTATGGCGTAGGCTTAAGAACATTTTTAACTCGCTATAAAAATAAGGAAAAATGCATACAATATAATACATAAAATTATGTTGTATAAAAGTAATAAGAATATAAAACTAAAAACATTAGTGTAAAAAAGTGAAATCGAATGTTAAATAGCTGACTGAACTGATCAAACGAACAATCTACTATCAACAGTAGAAAGAATTTCCTAGTTTGTGATATGATGGATCAGCGGGTCCCACGTCGAGATACGATCACTGAGAAACTTTCCAAGCGAAAAATCAATAACGTTACCCTAGTCTGCACAATAACTTGTTTGGATATAACTTATAAAGGATTGTAAAATACCGATAAAAATATTTTTAGTTCAACAGAAAGGCATTTGCCGTCTTATAGGTCATCGCGTACCTAGTCACAGAAATTTCGTAATAAAATTGTATCACAAAAGAAAAAGTAAAATTTCACCAATTCGGTAATTACATGTTTAAAAATCTACCTTTGTTTACCTTACAAATAAATGCTGTACACATTCAATATTCTTAATGTTTAATTATGTCGAGTCTTTTACTAAAAGATGTTTAGATAACTACCTATATCGATATACTAATTTATATAGATATTTAAATTAATCCAGCACATTATGTATAACTAGGCTATGTTCCAATCTGCTATGATCTTGACCAAGTTGATCCGACTGCATTGCAGCCTAACGGGGCCGGCTGAACGTCATTCTCTTGACTTCCGCTCATAGCCAGACATGATAGAGTAGGTTCTATTGACAAGTCACGGATTTACTTCTACGGTTTGAAAATCGTTCTGATCGTATCGAAGAATTCGACATATACGTCGACATGTAATTCGACATCTAGGCCGGCGCGAGGCTTCCCCGGAATTGAACTAACATTGACGGCAAACTACCCAATATAGAGTTATAGAGCGGTTGACATCTATGTAATGTAATAAATCATTTCAGTCTAAACATGTCATTGGTGGGTATTCAAAACGTTTTGGTACAAAAGGCCCCCGACCGACAAAGCGCTCTCGTCGCAGCGATATCACCGGCATTCAGACCGTTGACAACTGTGGCAAATATTTCATATTCACGTCTCCACAGCGATTGAAGATTGGAGACATTCATAAATAAATCGAACATTTCTCACTGCCCCAAAATATTAAAATTGCCAGCGAAATTCGGAGTTATGACGAAATATTCACACATTTCGGGGATTTTCTAAACAAATTGTTTTATAACTACGCGTTTATTGAAGTCGTTGTAATCTAGCATACTGCCTTACATTCGTGATGTAAAGAATTCAAAGCTACTGTGCTTTTGCTAAGTTATTTTTAAACTTACGTTATTATTTGTAGGTACCTACTAAGTTATTATTTGTAATACCTCCAGTATTACGAAATTATCTAAGTGAAGTCTCTGCTAGCACACTTCAGAAAACTACTGCGCGATGTAGGTATTATATAAAAAGACTAATATTGTATAAACTTAATCATATTTTAATAAACAAATATTTTAAAAGTTTTCTTAGAAAAATATGTAAGTAAAGTACCTAACATTTATGTGGAAAATTGGGAAAATCAACCTATTTACGTGACCTTATTGGGTTCGCTCGACTCAAAGGTGAACAAATTCATATTCCCGTCTTTGTAGGAATAGCGTTGGAAAATTCAAGACATGCATAAATAGACTCGACGTTTCTTAAAATTGAAGTCGGAGTTAAATTATAGCAAACATTTCTGTACGCTATCGTTGAGTGGGCCCCCCCGAGTGGGGATATAGTTAGGCTATAGAAACATTTCTGTACCCAAAACCCTCTGTGCGGCAGATATACATACATACATACTACTTGACCGATTGAACTGTAACTTGGAATATAGGTAAATAATAATGCCTCGCAATGATAGGACAATTAAGGCAATTTATGTTTTAAAAAATACAAGAAAACTGGTATGAACGGATTATGTTCCGTCCACATATTATTAGGCGTACCACAGACACACGCGGCCTGCGGTGGCGGTGGCGGCCTGTTGTCTTCCCTATGCAATGTATGTGAGACTTCAGACACGCGCGGCCTGCGTTTGCATATTGAAGCTGCGGCCTGCAGTCCGCGTGTGTCTGGGATACACCTTATGCGTGGACCATAAAGTAGCTACTCGCATCTCATGGTGTAGACCTCGCGGCGTGCGCTTCGCTGACCTTTGCGAATCCCGCAGGGAGGAAATAGCTAATAACGCGTGATTTTGCATTTGCAAATAATGTGACTAAAAATACCGTGAGAACATAAAAAAAGCTTTTAAAAACTCGTTCTATTCGCCGGTTTAATAGTTACTTTGCCCTGTGTGCCCTTGTATAAACATAGCGGGCTACACACGATGCGATTGGTCAGGCGGATTTGGTCTGAACACCGACTGAATCGGTACAACCGAGTTCTACCAGCGTAACATGCTTGATGTTTGAAGAGCATGCATAGAGATGCATCGGTAGCGCAATGGAGACGCGACCTGACAACGGGTCCCAATTTGATCTTCAGTCATGCCATTACAAATAAGTTTTTTTCGAAACTTAAGTTACTGCTCTCAAGAGGCGAAGACTCAGTGTACCTACCTACGTAATCGTGGAGGCCATGTTGCACCAGCGAGTCGTTCGTAGCTACCCCAGGTGGTACTAAAAGTGTAGCGGTACCTTTTGTGGTGTCGCTAAATATTTTGACGACCAGCCGACGACTGGAAGTGTTATAATCGAAATCACACCGTACCAATCTGACGAAATCCGTCAGATCAGACAGATCTCAGTCTGTAGCGCCCTTAAATTGCCGTCGTCGGGCACGCAGCGAAAAAAAAATTTTCGGAATACTATAAACTTTTTTACCTTTTAATTTTAAGATCACTGGTTTATAAAAATTCTTATTCATTGATTTTTTAGTAGTACGCTGTCCTTTGCCACGTTTGAGTGGTATAGTACACGTTTTTATTGATCTATTGAATAATGGACTATATTGAGTGGCCGTTAGTGGTATTAGGATTCAATAATGGTCGCGTCGTATTGGCATGGAATGGATATTGTCATCAAATGTGATGATTTCAAAGGACGTTATGCTGACATGATACTTGATAAGTACTTGATTTCAAAGGACGTTAAGAGACAAAGATACTTATATCAAGTAGAAACTCCCTTTCCGCGTACGTAACTGCTGGACCAGGTAGAGCTATCTAATTAGTATATATTATACTCCGCATTACAAATGAGTACGTAAAATATGATACAGATAAAATAGATAATAGCCTTAGATCAGATGTCAGGAACAGTAGGCACCTATCGTGATAAATGTTCATTCTAGCGGACAGCTCTTTTTTGTCCCAAGATAAATTCGCCCAAAAAACATGAGTTGTCCAATTGTGTGGTCGGAGTTAGGAAAAGTAAAATTGTGCCTCGTAAGGGGCATCGTGACTCATCAGAGAAGCCGTTGATTTGATGGAGCGCACGCGTCCACAGTTTTTTGTCACGATACCATATAATAAATAGCTCTTAATCAGATTGAAAATGTATGTATATATGTATGTATGTATTACATATATTAGGTTAAGTAGATATAAGAACCTCACTCTCACTGGATGCGACTGGAGCCGGCGTGCGCCTGCCTCCGCGAGCACTTCACCATATAATTTGTTTAAAAAGTTACAAATTCAGATTTTGGAAAATTGCCATCAGATTGAAATATAAATTACGAGAGTTCAATTATTGAGATATTATAGATAATTATTTTAATATTAAGAAAATACATATTATTTACATTACAATAATATCCTACAATCTTTATGCCTCTGAGTCAGAGTTCAGTCTGGACTATGCGTGTGCAGAGAGCCGGAATTAGGAAAATTATGATCAGGAAAAAAATCTTCGAGATATTTCAGGACGACAAAAAAATATCATGAAGGAACATTGTACGGCAGCGTGCACTTTGCTATCTTTTTGATCTATGGCAGTCATTACGTCCAGGTTACACTAACTAAACTATAAAGTCTAAAATGTTCTATGTATGTCGCTACAGATATTTAGTGACACTCACTTATGTACCTATTCAATTCAATACACTTTATTCCACATTTAAAAATTACAGACAAAAAAAACCTTACCTATATAAACCTTTACCTATATAATCCGTACTTAAATACCTACTCTACTGAGGCTGGATAGAAAACCCGGCACAACCTCATTTTTGTTGACTTGGTTACAAGATTATGGATTCACTCTTGACCCTTCCTCCACGAATCTTGAAGGCTTTATTGCATAGTGTGTATTTCCCTAAATGAATTTCAGAATGGAATGTAGGGCATAACAAGATATACTCACCTGTTAGAGTACAAGTCCATAAAATTGCGGATAAAATATTCAAAAGTACGACAGTCTAGGTCACAAATGATACGGGTAGCAGTGGATTGGCCTTCAAGAGAATGCCCAAGCCCAGCAGTGGTGGCCAGTTACTGACGGAGACTGTTTTACGAAAAAAATCTGTGACGAGGGAAAGTAAATTAACGTTAATGTATGCTTACAGTTCTACAATGTCAGTCGCGTGATCCGACCCGGAATCTTCCTCTTTCGCAAGAGGACGATTTTCTTATGCGAATTCGACCCTCCAATTAGGCAGTGAAAAGAACCTTTTGCCTTCCCCCTCCACATTATATAAGCATTAATATCATATAAGTACCCACGGGTGTATCGTTAATGTCGTCATAGAATGGTAAATAAGACATTTCACAAGATAAATCTGAACGGGAATGAAACTAATACAATGTATATCAGGCTTCAGATATAACTTTAAGGTAAGTTACCCATTTTAAAACGTGTCGATTGCGCGTTATACGATTCTTAAGTAAAACTGTCCAAACAAGTCAAATCTATCCAGCCTAACAGACCAGAAATGCGCGGCAGCGAATCCAGTTTGATGTGTAGTACTGCGAGGGGTATCACTTAGTCTGTAATAATTACAGCCACACGTGCTCTTCAGCCTCTGCCAAGAACTCTATGTTGCACATTCATCAATCACTGATTGATCATACACAATTCCGAAAAACCTGTGACTGTGACCTACAGAAAGATAAATGGCACAATAATTTCAATGGCTTAATCAGACCGGCAACCCTGTCACTCATCCTTTAAGCAGGAGTAGTCTAATATGAAAGTTATTGTACGTAACAAAACATAATCGCACAACCGTTGTCTGCGAATTTTAATTGGCTGATCTCCCACAGAAAAACACTCGGCAATTTCCACAGACGATAATTAAATTATGTAATGTAATTTAATAACCACAAGGTTTTGATTATTCTACGATGCTTTATGGATAAGGACTATTAAGAGCCATAACCATTCTTTTGAAGATGATATTAATACTCGTATGTATACGTTTTAGTATTTCAAAGGAATATTCTCCCGAGAAGCGGGGGCAATGTCACATCCCGAATTCATGTCATGCCGTGTAAATCAGCGTGTTCCGTTTGGTCCGTCGGCCGGACGAACGGACGGACGTCCCGTTACATAAGGCACCTGCATGCCGCGAATACACTAACCGAACACCGGTACTTACTGCATCGATTATGTCACCTCTCAGCTGACGTTTATTGCACAACATACGATTCGGTTCAACGGTAGCGGCACTGGTAGGAACGCGCGGAATACCTCGCGGGGTCGATCGAGGGGTGTAAGTTTGGAGGCTGCGGACTCACCGTGAGGTTGGTTATGTAAGTCGGTGGTCGGGATGAGGACACGTGCGGCCCCTTCGGGGCTTTAGGCGCGACTGACGGGAGCTCGGGCGCCGCCCCGCGCCCATTGAGGTTCGTGCGACCCCGCGCCACCCAAACGCGATTAAAGCCTTCATGGACCGGCCGACGAGACGGCTTTTCTTACCTTAACATACTAGACAGCAACGCTTACATAGAGGTTTTAGGTGATTGTTAGATAATCTCAAATATATTTTATCTTGCGTCCAAACGAGGCAGTTTGGAACCTATAGAATTTTTCGATCATTGTGGAGTACTATAAATGTAAACCCTTAAATGGTACAACTGACACTATATACGCGAAATTTTCAATAATATTGGAGTTACTAAGTCAAAGCCAAAGTCAAAACTATTTTATTGCACGTAAGTACACTGGGTACATTTATACAACGTCAATTTTTTATCTACTATCTGTCGTATTATAATCGTAATAATATCGTCAGCAATGCCTCGAGAGGGTATCTCAAAACAATTTAATTGTCAATTTTCGTTATTGAGAATTTCTATATGCCTCGAGAGGGTATCTCAAAACAATTTAATTGTCAATTTTCGTTATTGAGAATTTCTATATTACAGCTGCGATATCAACTCTTATAATTTAAAAAGTAAATGTAGCCATTATTACCTAACTCAGGCTTTAAGTGGTGTAATTTATAAAATCTACCTCGTTCACTAAAAAGACAAGACTGTTTTTATGTTTTTATCAATGAATTCTCTTCAAGCGCACACAAGTGTTGTTTTAAAGTATTAAGAGATAAGATGTACGGTATCTGGTGCCGATGCCGGTCCAACTCGTGTGCTGCTGAAGGCTTAAATGCGACTCTAATGAACTGTGCCCTTCTATTCGAATCCCACAATTAGGCACGCCCGCCTCCTTTATTATATCAATTAGATTTGGCTGCCACTTACGAGTGTACCTATCTAACAGCAGTAACTGATTTCATAAGCTTTCGTGATTTCGTTTGAGAGTTAGTTGTGGAAACCGTGACAGCAATGCACCAGTACCCCCCGGGTGTTGCAGGTGTCTATGGGCGGTGACCTCCTAACATCAGGAAGTCTGCTTGTTGCCCCCGTAGCAATAACAAAATAATAAAATTTGGTTTACAATAAATCTATTCTGTCCCTCGGATTTCAATAAAATGTTACCAATTTAAACTGAAAACTGCACCATTATTTTCAAGGACGGAAAGCGCCAATGAATATGAAATTCTTTCATGAATAAACCATTTGAAATTCAATAAAAAATAACTCTACTTCTGATACAAAACACCGACTGTGACATAGAGAAAAATCAATGGATGAAATCGAAGGTCATTAGGTATTTAGTAGTGTTTATTAGGTACACCAGGTAAGTAGAGCATGGACTGCAAATTCTATTTTCTTGTTATCTGGTAATAATACTCTTATCAGTTCATCACATCTATATTTTACGTTTGAACTGCCTTCAATTAATTCCAGTCACGAACAAAAACATGGTAACAAACAAAATTCAAAACACCCACACATACATATCACCACTTATACAATACAATATCCACTGCTGGACATAGGCCTTCCCAGTGAACGCCACTTTCTTTAGGTCGTCGTATGTTGCGCCGTCGGTTCTACGGCAGATGTAACCTGCCTACTGCCACTTCAGCTTGCTAATGCTGTCAGATAAGTCAGTAAGCTTAGTATTCCGTCGGATCACCTCGTTGCAGATCATTCAAAGAAACCCCGAGTAAATAGCCCTCTCCATAGCTAACTGGGCGACTTCAAACTGTGGTTCGACCAATATCTACATAAATAACAAAACCAAAATGAGTACCTAATATTTGGCAATTATCAACGATTTGATAATCATTGTGACTTGAGACTTACCTAATAGTTTCCAGTAAGTCGAGCGTTCTCGAGACTGTTATTAGCATAAGTGCCGTTAGGTTTAGTTGAACAAGCCTCGCCAACTTTATGGCTATCCGAATGACCATCACTACAGCTGGTAGATACTAATATGTACTTAGAAATACAGAATTGTGAGAGCATTGTTGGGGCAACGAGCGTTTTTTTTTTTCTCTTAAGTATAGAATAGGATAGAATAGGATAGGATAGGATAGGATAGGATAGGATAGGATAGGATAGGATAGGATAGGATAGGATAGGATAGGATAGGATAGGATAGGATAGGATAGGATAGGATAGGATAGGATAGGATAGGATAGAATAGAATAGTGTTTATTTGGCATACACAAGGCAGCACATATACACATACATATACAATAAATAAACAAAACCAAAATAATAAATGTTTACAGCTTAGACGCAATCTGCAGCTTAGTCTGTAGTAAGCATGTTTGGTGTCTGCGTCTTCTTTGCGTTAAGGTCTTGTTTGCTGAGAGAGTTCCAGTGAACTCTTATCTCGTAGTTTGATCGGGACCAGAGTTATTCCTGGAACCTGGTGAGCAGGCTAGTCACACTGTGCCTGCGTAGTCTAGAGAACTGGATGCTATCTGTACCCATGAGGTGTCTAGCCGTTTCATTTGGGTGGCTTGTCAGTCTATCTTGATATCTGGTAATGCGGTTTATTTCTTCTCTCACTGTTGGTAGGCGTAGATCATAGTAGATGTGAGCATTGCTTATGTACCATGGGATTGTTGAGAAGAGCGTGTTGGCGTAGTGAGGAAGAAGCTGCCTGCCACGTCGAGAGGTCCGATTTCGATCCCCGGTCGTGCCATGTCCCAGTGGGTTTTTCTCGAGACTTTTATTCTCAAAGGAACGAAAACATCGTGAGGAATAAACAGAAAGTAGGTAAAATTGGCGTCATTTTTTCTTAATTTAAATTGAGCTACGAGCAAGATCTTCTTAATTAAAAGCTCGGGCTTCCAAAACATAACGTTCTTCTAAAGTTAAAATCAAAATAAATAAATAAACGCGACACACTCGTACCCCTCGCATTAGGTAGGATTGCCTCCTCCCTGTTTCGCGGGTGAGATGTACGAGTACTAACGCAATCACAAACATCCAAGACCAGAGACCCCCGGCCGGGATTCGAGGCCGGGACTTCGAGCACAACAAGCAGAGGCACTATTAACTGGCCTACGGAGGACTACGGAAGAATTTTTTATTGCATTAACTAATCTATTGCAATGTACGTAAATTTTTATCTACCGCATCGCTGCCTAGGTGTTAGCGCGGAGAAGAAGATGCTACCAAGTTTGATTCCCATGTTTAGAAGAAAATGTTTGGGATTACACAAGTGGTCCGAGACGTAGTCGCTCACTATGGGCCTCGTAAAAAGGCTCAAGGTCACCCAGAGGGCAATGGAGAGAGCTATGCTCGGAGTTTCCCTGCGAGATCGAATCAGAAATGAGAAAATCCGCAGGAGAACCAAGGTCACCGACATAGGTCAAAGAATTGCGAAGCTTAAGTAGCAGTGGGCTGGTAGAACTGACGGCCGTTGGGGCAGAAAGGTTCTCGAGTGGCGACCATGATCGGAAGACGCAGTGTAGGCAGGCCTTCCACAAGGTGGACCGACGATCTGGTGAAGGTCGCGGGACCCAGCTGGATGAGGTTAGCGCAGGACTGGTCGTCATGGAGATTATTGGGGGAGGCCTTTGTCCAGCAGTGGACGTCTACAGGCTGATATGATGATGATGATGACACAAGTGGTAATTGCAATATTTATTTGTTTATTTGTTCTTATCGATATAAAATACCAGTATCAATCAGATCACAACTCCACACACATAGCCGATGTGTGTAGCGCAATGAAGGAGCGCTGATAGCGCATGAAAATCCCTCCCACAGCCATTGATATTTTCACATATCGATTTCTTCATACTCTTATACCTTCAATGACCCCTACTACTAGTTCCAAAGAAAAGGCAGCTTCGCTACACTAGTGAACATGTCAGGCTTATCTCTATTACGTAATCTGTTTTTTTTGCTTAGACTCTTTTGGCGGGAACCGAAATGTCATGGTTGTCTCTTCTATTTTTATTCTTAAAAATATTATATATTTTGCGGGTTTTAACGTATAATATTGACAGTATTTAAACACCAAGTGCTTGTGGGTAACAACTCTTTCAGTTCGTACCAAAATTGTCCGTTGCAAATCTCCAATAAAGGTGATTAAAGTTACTATCACTTTAGCCTGGATTTGTGAACTCCACAAAATTGACACCTTAGAAAACGCCGTGTAACTGAAGGCGTGCCCTGTTTTTGTGAAGGTCGTGCATCGCCACAGTATGTTAGTACATACACAAAACATAATTACAATTTCTTCAGAACATCGAAGAAATCTTAGCGTAAGAATTCATAGTAGTGCCACAATTTTACAACCTACCTACAGGTTTATTCGGCTGAAACTGATACATTGCCGTTATTTCCCCCTTGCTTGTTTACGTAAAATTCCAGAGGGGTTTCTTAGATACGTATTTTGAGTGAAAATGGTATTCACATTTACGAATGTAGGTAATAATATTGTTTGGTAAGTATTCTACCTATATAAAAACTTGCGGAGGCCCCGCGACTTTACCGCGTAAAAAGTATGTCATTTGAGGATTTAAGTTTCGACTAGTTTCATCAATTAAAAAAATAAAAATATTAAATTGGCAATTTTATAGTGAATTTCTTGTTCAATTTTGTAAACATTTTGTTCAAGCAAAAATGTCACATGATTGACACCATCTTTATTTTTTACTTTAAGGTAGACTTTTTGTAGAGGAAGTAGGTATTGCAATCGCGAAAAAAAACCAATTGCGGTAATTGAAGGGATTGTCAATTAAAACTACGATATTGACAGCAAGTAATGAATAATTTAATTGACTGCAAATGACGCACCGAGAATTGATGATCATTGATGGCGAATGAAAATCGTTTGTAGGTACTTTTTAGAGAAATTTATAGGTAGGTACTCGAACGAACTCCCTTCACAGAGTGCAATAAATAAATAGAGCGTACGCGAATGACACACCTTCAATTGAAACCTTCAATCACGTAAACTTTGACAATCGCAGTTGACGGTCTCCGGGAACCTTTATAAAAAATATACCCACTTCAATAGTTTTGACTTAAAACATTTATGACATACCTTCTCAAAATACCTAGGCTATCAAATGCAAAAAGAATTTTTCAAATTCGACAAGTTGTTTCTGAGATTAGCGCGTCCCAAAATATTATGTTTGAGTGATGCAGTAGTATATAATTTTCACGACATCTACCGTCGAGTAGCGTTACTACTTTTACTCTTAGCATGAGCTTCAGTGAAAGTTTCAGGAAACTTGTTCTAGAGCCGCATGTGCCGTAGTTTTAGAAATCGTTCGCTGGGGGAGAGGTAGTAATCGATACATCTTGTAAGAAGCTAACAAGGAAGGTACCTAATTTCACTCTTTCGGAAGCGAGTACGAGGCTAATACACATTAAAACTTTTCTTTAATTTCAAATCAGATGCCGTGACTCTGCCAAGATGACGGATTTATAATAATAAGCGATCAAGTTTTAGGTATTTGCATTTGATTGCACTGTTAACAGTCATATTTAAATCATTATAAGGTGAATAACATGTTTTATGATTCGATGATAACTAGAAATGTAAAAATAAATGTTTTGGCTCATAGGGAAATAATTATGATTCATTCATAAGTGAATCTGGACGTACCCTTAAGGTTCAAATATAATGACATGAGTCATGTCCATGGAAGTAATTTTTCATTACTCATACTCTGAAAGAAGGTCTGAAGTTGCCTTAGTAGCGGGTTGAAAGTAATACATCTCAGCCCTAGGGAGAATCGCTTTCAACTGACAGCTGTCAAATTAAAAAAAAAATACTAGTACTATTTTGACATTTCTATTGGACCATGTTCCAACTGTCTATACAGCCACTCAATTACAGCGCGATGTTAAATTGAAATAATATAAAGTTATGTAATAATTAAAGAATATATATATTTTTAAATGACTTTATTATAATTATTACTGTCAACTATTTCTTTAAAATAACATAGATTTGGGCAAAATATTATATTCGATTTATTATTATGATGGAAATGAAAAATAATGGCAGAATAGCTGGCCGGCCACAGAAAAAAAAAACAAAATAGACGGGAAAGCGGCAATCCGATCTTCTTTTGGTTTTTCGAGTTGTAGAGTTTTGTTTATACTTCCGTATAGCGGAGATAGATTTGTATTAACACTCATTTTATGTTTTTGTTTTTACTTTCAGTGTATTCTTAATGAAAAGCACAGTGTTTCCTTCGGGTTCAAGACTTATTTAGAGGTCCCTCGAACTATTGGCGCCCTCGCTACGCGTCGGGCGCCAAACCCCGTCTCGGGACTTAAATAAGTTACTTTCACCCCTGGGGTAACAATGTACTATATATGCCTACTAACGTACATTAGTACATATTACTTATATGGTCATGTCTCATGACTTTTGCACCAACAAACCCCTGTACCTGTTAAACGGCGGACCGACTAAATCTAGTTTTTGCGACTAAATTCGACTAATTAACGACCTTTTGCATATCTAGATGGTGTATGCCCGGATCACGCTTACTTCAGTTTTAAGTTTGGTTTTGCGTTCTTCCGTGTATTGAATATATTGATCCATAATTTGTCTAAGAATAGTGATGTTTGTTGTGTTCATATAACAAACGGAATACCCAGACCCGGAACAGATACTTAAATAAGTTTCGGGAGTCGAAACTAAGATTGCATTTATCCCATTGAGCTAGTAGCTAAAATTAATTTCTGATTTTTCACGAAACTTCTGGAAAAATGTAAAAAATAAGGGGAAAACAATTAAAACAGCAATGCGAGTACACCTTTAATAAGATAAAGTCGGTTAGACTGTCCTTAAAATATATGATAGTTATAATAATACAGCAGTTAGGTATTCGTACACTGATCCTACTTCCATATACACACCAATATTTACTTAGAAATAAAAACTTGTACATGTTTCCAGAGGCAATTGAAAAAGAACTATTTATCCAGATTGATTCTCTTTGGGTGGAAATTATATTTCGTAATATTGAATCTCAATCAATCAATAAAGTATTAAAAATATAATTATACACGTATTTGTATGTAATATTAATAAAGTAAGGGCGATTGTTAGACAACTTCAACCCAAAGAATAAAACCTATCTATTTAGGTAGGTATTTAAAGATATTATTATGCTATTAGGAATTAGACCTAAAACATAATTGACAAAAAATACTTTTCTCACTCTATTGAATCCTTAAATTAAAAAAAATACATTTTTATCCTAAAAATACCTCATTACGTTAAAATAATCACATTTTTAAATAGACAAGAATATTTTTACACACTAATTAATTGAACTGAATATAAGCCGTTCCAATCTCAAATGACTAAAATTATCAAAAATCATTTATGGTTCTTACTATTCTTCCAAAAATTCTGTGCTCACCTATCTACTTAGAATCTTCGATAAATTCAATTTCATTACAATATTAATTTTTCGCACAATATTGCGGTGGTTAGATTAATTAGGCCGGGTCCACGAAAAATAAGTGATCCTTTGGGGCTGGTTGTACCAGTCCGTGGTACACTTTGGATACTTCTTTTTCAACTGCCTGGGGACTCAATACCCCGGCTAGGTGTGGTTCCAGTTCCGGCTTGTTCTGCTTTCTACTAAGCACCTCGGTTCATTCCAGTACCTACCAGATTGGTTTAGTTACTCTATTTCAAACTGAGGTTCCTTAACAAGTTAACAGTTTAGTTCTTTTAAGTCTACCTACACCCTGTAGTCGGCCTAACAGAATGTTGAATGAATCATTCATTACTATAGTACCTATAGGTATAACCTTTATTATTTGCAGAGGTTCATTTATGTTACATTAACTTTAAAAGCGCTTTCTTTTCTTTACCTGTGTCTCTTTTATTTTTTATGTAACTACATGCTCAAGCCAGAGATTATAGTCGCCGCGGAGTCTAATGGCGGCTGTGTGAAGTTGGCTGATTTCTGCACAATGAGTAATCATAGGTCAAAGGGGAGCTGTGCGGGGCTACACTAGAGACGCTCATTCAATTTCAAGAAATGGTTTATTGATTCTATCAACCGAATCAAATTTGGACGTCTCTATGTAGCACACTATTTCGCTTACGCACACATATACTATAAACACTGTCAGCGATGTGCAAACAATTAGTGAGTATATTCTATCAGCCGTCAAGAAATTCCGTGGGGACTATACCTCCACTTGAAATAATATTCTGGGTGTAATCTGTAGGATTACCTGAGTTAATATAAAACTGATAATTAAATAATGTTTCAATTATTATTAGTATTTTTTCTTGACCTTTGTCATTATTCATGGCTGATATATTATCAGTTTTAAGGTTTGACATAAAGTCGCACTCCCCTTTTATTTTTCAGAAATATTATACAGCCCATCCTCAGATTACCTCCTTCAATTTTTGAGCTCCGGCAGTTGAGGGGAGTTGTATTATTTTGCTATGTGCCTTGACAAAATGATCTTAGTAAAAGTATACAATTGTTAGGGCTTCTTTCACCACTTCCTGATATTGTTACAGATAGTAATCTTAGTGATAAACTAATCTATCAGATAAATCTGTGATAGAATATAAAATATATAAGATATAGGCAATCAGATACCTGTGAAACCAAAAAAGCAGACTATCTGTCAGATAACCTGCAGATAGGGTATCTGGGACTTTATCAGCAAGCGGTGTAAGAGGCCCTTAATCTCGTTACTACCTACTACCTAATATACGTAAGTTTCTCAAGATAATATTTTCTTGTGCATTTTAACACCGATATGAAGAGTTATAAGAATGAATTACATTTGAAACACCATATAAATTAACATTACATTTCCATGAGTTTTTCAGTTCTTTAGTAGGTTTACAAGCCATACCATAGTTAGTTACACAAATATCTCCAATCAGTATGATGAAACTTTATTGAAAATGACGCTTCTCAGTAGGTACTATGTATTTTTATTTATTAGTAAGTAAATTTTCGTGCGGAAGCCTATTTTCTCCTAATACAGGTGCCATCTAATTAAGTAAACATACTATCATCTGTCAATTGTTCACAATTTAAAATGGACATTTACACCTATAACATCAGACGGCGACTAAGCCTTACCTCTATTATCCTGAACTACAAAATTTCATGCAAATCTGATAATCTGTGAAAGCGTCAACAGGAACAAACAAAAACACATACAGACAGTTTCATTCAACATTTACGATACTATGATATCTTGGCATGGGTGGGACAGAATTCAGTGACCAGTCCAGTTTGAATGGAGCTTTCTGAGTCGAGTTATAACTACCACGCATGCTACTTGCGAAGGCAGCAAAACAAATTGAAGAATGTCGGTGCTATGTTCAATGACCTCTTCGGGGAAGAAGTCGGGACTCTATGGTACTTCGACGTATGCATTGGTATCACCAACTCCAAGACCGAAGTGTCGTCATCTTCGTCAGAAGCGGTGAGTTCCACCTCGTACAGTGGCGGTGAAGACCGGTCGTCATTGCAATGGTACAGTTGGCACTTTCCCCGTAAAATGATGTCCTGCCCTGGCACCTGCCAGTGTCTCTTGTGAGCCGCTTTGTCGTCGAAATCGTCGTCATCCATGTCTTTCTGTAAATAAATTAGAAGTACATTGTGTGCTTTAGTCAAACATTTTCTAAAAGACTAATGTGTACAATGATACAGGAATTGAATAAATTTTTTAACATTACAGTAATATGGTCTACGACTGACTATAAGATTATATATTCTTTGCTACAGGTTTGCTCACCATGAACTCATCGTTCTTATTCTTCACCACCCTCACCCATGGCTTCACCACGTGCCTGTCATCATCACTGCAGCAACTTTCTTCACTCGACTGCAAACATTAAAAGTAAACAATAATTTATTTCAACAATGCTGTCTCAAAGTATGTAGGTACTGATGTATGTAACATAGAAATGACAAAACGTTGATAATGCAGTATGACTAAGATAGATAACGCCTAACTTGCAGAACGTCTTTGAAACAAACGTCTAAAATAGCTGGAAGAGATTTCGTTGAAATAAGCTTGACCCTTTGTATAATTTTCTGTTGTTTTGTATTGTTTTTATTTTATTTCTGTGTGTACACTAAATCATTAAATAAATAAGTAAAATATAAATTGGCTAAGCAGCAATACGTCTAATACGTTAATTATAAGGTCTAAGGCTGGTCTAAGGATAAAAAAGTTCAAGGTTAAAAAAACACTCTTACTGCATAGGTACAACATACTGCAATAATTAAATAAATAAATAAAATTCTTTTATTTCAGGCCACTAGATTAAGTAGCAATGTAGACATTTTGTTTCAAAGACGTTCTGCAAGTTAGGCGTTATTTATCTAGTATACTGCATTGTAGACATTTTGTTTCAAAGATGTTCTGCAAGTTAGACGTTATGTATCTAGTCATACTGCATTGTAGATATTTTGCTTCAAAAACGTTCTGCAAGTTAGGCTTTCTGATCATAACTGTAGCTTTGCCTCACTCTCTGTGTCTCTATCACTCACATGTGTGCCGTCGTCGATGCCGCTGTCCTCTCGCTCTGGCTGCAGCATGATGAGCTGCCCGTCGCGGCGACGGTCGCGTTCTCCTACACCCGCCATCTTTGCTGATTACTGCTCTCTCCTTAAAATTGAAGCCGCCTGGAATTGCACAGTGTTCAGGGTCAAATTAATATACCACCTACCCTCACGAGGGCGTACGGGCTATAGTCCACCACGCTAGCCCCGTGCGGGTTGGTGGACTTCACATGCGCCTAAGATTTTGTTTCGGCGTATGCAGTTTCTTCGCGATGTTTTCCTTCACCGTTTGTGTTTCCTTTAATGTTGATAAATTAAGGTGTAGCCAGAATTTTATTTCGCGCGAGCCATAGCCCAACAGTATACAGAGTGTTTTTTTTAACTGGGACAGTTAGCGCAAAACCGAAAACATTGGAGATACAGGGAAACTGTCTTAGGAACCATTTGGTCTTTTTTTGTTATAACAATTTTAGCATAGTAAATTTTTTGGTCAAGCGTGTGTTGGTTGTCCATAAAAATTAGTAATTTTAATATAAAAAATTTTTGATGCGGATCGACTCACTTTCATGTAAGGATCATTTGATTATACCGGAAGAAAAAACTCTGAGCAGCAGAAGTTTGTCAAATAAAATGTTTTCTCATACAAAGTAATTTTGATGAAATTTTTTTAAATGCATATCGACTTAGTTTCATGTAAGGATCATTTCATTGTAGAGGAAGAAAAAAATCGGGGCAGCAGAAGTTCAGGTGGCATACATGATTGTGATAGGTACTTTGCACTGGGTCGGTTCGGAAACATTTTATTAAATTTGACTAACTTCTGCGGCTCTACTTACTCTTACTCTCTTTATACTAACCTACTCTACTTACCTATACAATAATGAAACTATATTTTTAGATTTAGACCACGGAAGTCAGCTGATTCAGTTACCATATCAATTGTCGAAGTTATATTACAGAAATACGAACAAAATATCAAGGACTCCCAATCCTTCACGGAAAGGTTATTCTTACATTAGACAACTAGAAAGAGTAACAACTTAACAGCCCTGTTTAAATCAATAAGAATGCAACGCACAGCTACCTTACACTATCGATATAATATGTAAGATTATGAGAACACTACTACACTATTCGCTTGTAATAAATCTTACTTCTATATCTACCTACAATCTAGGTGCCATAAGGCATTTGCTACAAAAGATATAGGGTAAGATAAATGATCAAACCTTACCAAAATCAGGCGAGCACAACCGGTTGGGCCCGAATACGTCACAGCTAAGAATCCAGATGAGCTGACGGTGCGGGGGGAGCCACCCCGTAACCATGGCAACGGTGACCTGCGCGCGCACCACTAACCCCTCCCGAAATTTGTCAGAATCTATTTACGAATTCGTCAAACTTTTCTCAGTTTTCTTTCCAGAGAATGTATTTTTATTGACACCGAGTAAGTTTCGAAAGGCGGTGGAATGGCTCCAAAAAAGGTGAGGATTATTCAATTAACGTTTTCAATAGCAGATGTCTAATAGTTACCTAAGTGGCTGAATTTTCAGCTGTCGGACCTGGATAAGTCACTACGACCTGGATTTATAGCTACTTACTAAATAATATTTCCATTATTACATTACCTACCGCGAGCGCTTACCTAATTACCTACATCTATCTTCCAATTCACAAGTAATTTCTCACTTAACACTATTTACTATTTTGTAGCTTTCCAATCGATCAAACAATTTTGACGATTCAGTTAAAATTGTTTGATCGATTGGAACACCAATAAAAAAATACCTAACTAGAATAACATTTTATACACTTAAAACTTACAAGTTTACGATTCTATCTGTTTAAAATTACAATTATCCTGTACCACACATAAAACTTATTTATACATTACAGAAATAATTTACCGTTTCAGGAAAATACAGTACACTGATATATCTCCCTGTAAATTCTTATTACCTATTAATTTGTTATTGAAACACATAGGTACTAGTAAGTATTAGACATTGATGGTTATCTTCATTATCTGTATTGTCTCAATACTCTACTATTTTCTATCAACTTCTAACACAGCAGAAATTGGCACGTTTTCATATAAAAGTTCAGAAATTGTCTGTCTCACATTATACCTAATATTTTAACCTCTTTTCGATTGAATTCACTTTAATTGACTATCGATTGCAGCTAAAAAATTTAACCACGAACACAACTAATGTAGGTATAGTTAATTAAACGAATACCTTTATTAATTTTTACTGCCTTATCTAGCTTCCTACCCCGCAATGGGGTAAAAATAGATTACCAGATATCTGGAGAAATAGAACAGCAAAGAAAACTCTAGGGCAACTTCTGCTGAAACAACTTAAAGTGAGTACGTGTCCTTAGGACTGTAGGATATAGCTGGCACTGCGTCCATCCATCGCAATATAACCTGCGACCATCATTATGTTGTGTTCGTCTAACATCTGTAAATAAATTCTTGGTATAGTGCTAAGAGCAAGTACAATGTCCTTACGATTCAACTGAAAATATTTCCGACACTCTGTGTTGTTGTGTTCGTGCATAGCCTTTATATTATAAGTTCTTTAGTTTTTGTCAATTTAGGTATGATAGAGTGCTACAAACTATCAAGAGCCAGTAAGAGCTTTAGCTGCCACCCTACGATCCAACGCAAAATATTTAAAACTTTGTAAATAGTTTCTTGTCTTTAGTAGGATTAATCCAGCACGAACGCCAATCCTTCGCAAATGTGACCCAGGACCTCGTGTTGTGTTCGTCCAACATTTGTAAATACATAGTTACGTCATTTGTGTTGTGTCCGTCAAGTATTCGTTTTACAATTTGTCTTTGTCTTTGTTTTGTCCTACACATGCATATTGCTATAGTGTTTGTGTTTGTCCAGTCTTTAGTAAGCCTAACTTGTGTTTGTCCAACATTTGTTTATGAAATCATAGCATATGTTGTCTTTATTTAACAGAATCTGTTAAAGACAATAATAATTATATCTGATGATGTCTTTATCAAAACATTCCTCTAGATTTACAATTGTGTTTAGAAAAGTAAGTAGGTTGGTAATTAGTTTTATTTTAATATAAAATATTCAATATTATACTAGTGTACGTCAATACACGGTCTGTGACCCTGTGCCTAACTGGAATTCAAACGTTAATGCGAACAGGTTTTGACGTCAGTTTGTCGTCATAGTAAGTGAAAAATTTCAGCTACAACATGCTGATTTTAACAAAACAATGAACCATAACACAATGTTAGATATTCAAACATGCTTTTCAATTTCAATTTGTGCGGACATCATCAACATGTCGACGACATGAGACGCCCATTGTTGGATATCGTCACCATCATCAGCCTGTTGACGTCTAGATAAACTATGATATTGTTCCCCATCTCACCTGACTAGTTCTAAATACCTAATGCATTAAATAGGCGAAATTTTCACTACGGTATTCAAGAACGACGCACGAAAACTAGGTACCTATAAGAAAAACATCGGTGAAATTTTTGATAAAGAGTCGAAAAACTTCATAAATGAATCAGATTACAACATTGATGGAGAAAAAAATTAGGGTCTCTTCTCGTTAATATATTTTCTGAACTTTACCTATATTCCAAAGAAATCAAGACAAAGCCTAGAAAATTGTTGACCCTTGAGTATGTTTTACATGCGTAAAAACAATTAAGTAGGTAATTAATAGTAATTAATTTTTATTTATTTTCTCCAATGTTGTATTCCATATTTCTTATGCAGTCTTCTTTAGAACTTTCGTATTTTGTCTTATTACCGACTTCCGAAAAAGGAGAAGGTACTATGTTTTTTACTTAGTGTTCATCAACTTTTGGAAGTACTAGGCATAGTTAGTACTATCATCTAAGATAGTACCTACTAACTTTACCTAGCACCTGCTAGATTTAAGTGTAATTCTTACCTTTCAAACGAGGAGCCTACCCAGTCTATTGTGCCCACATTTCTTATTTTTATTTAATATGATAACAAGTTACTGCTACAGAAACCTAAGCTATAATGAATGTATCACGAAAATTCGCATAGTCTTTGTGTACGGAAGTCATTAGAGCACAGTTTATTGTCACAAATAATCACGATAACTCTTATCATCTCAATATCGAAACAATAATGTCTCATCGATCGAATTTTTATCATTCACTAGCTTTTACCCGCGCCTTCGTCGCTGAGAAGTAAAATGCTTTGATTCGGTTAAGGGCTCACAAAATATTACTTTCAAAATCCAAGTAAAATTCTCTTTTCGAGTTTTTGGACTGATTATTGTTTTTAATTTTCACGATAACTCAGTTTTATTGATGCCGTTGTTACAAATGAAGGTTTTTTTAATGTTCGCCGCGTTAAATAATTTTCCCACGCAGCCTTGCCGAAGAATCAAGTCGTAGAATAGATGGGAAGACTAACAAAGCGAAAAGCAAAGTATCGTGCATTTGCTGTAAAGCAATTTAAGCCTACGCACTACGCACTATCGCTTTGCATCGTGCACGGGGAAACGTAAAGGGCTTAAGGAATTGGGAGTTGGTTTTCAAGTCAAGTTTTCGTTGCGTCAAAATTTGTTTTGACAAAGATGCGTTTCGTCAAAGTTTATTAAAATAATTTTGTTTATTAAAATAAAATGGAAAAACAAACTTTTGTTGTTATGCTATATCGCATGGTTAGACTTGACATCTAATTCTTGTCTTCACTACACTTCCGGAGAAACCATTTTCCTGACAATATGTCCACTCCAATGCCCAAACCAATAAGAATCACACACACTACCCAAACGTCCAAACAAACATCCACACTTTCGCATTTGTTATTTAATTTGATACTACATATCACGCGATGAATAAGGCAGGAAAGGAAAGAAATGGCCCAAAAAATAACCGTTTACTTTCGTACGCTTAGCGCCTAAGCTGTACTTTGACCGGCTCGTTGGTGTTGCGTTAATTTGCCTCCGCCAGAGGTCGTGGGTTCGATTTCCTGCACAAATTGCACGAAATATTGTTCTGTGAACTGTTAGTGTGAAAAAAATCCTAAAAATATTGAACGATAAATGTCTTAAATTGTCACTTTATTTCGCTCTGCGGTTGATTAGTATTCAGTTTCGATTTCAAAAGTAAAATTATGCAGGTAAGCAATTACTTACCCTTTTTTTCAATGTATTCCTTAGCCACTTCTCCTTATCCTATCGAAGAATAAAGATCTACTACCTACCTACTCTATTGTGTAGTTCCAGACGAGTCAACTATACAATGCGCTTGTCATAATAAAACTAACGAAGTAATGTGTAGGTCGACAGGTCACCTTTGACTGTTGCGTAGTAAATTGTATACTAATGTTTGTACAGTCAAGGTTCATAAGTGCATTAGCACGCTAATAGTCATTGTTCTGTACAACGGTGCGCACGAAAATACGAAAACCATTAGACGTAACTGACCACCCAAGTCAATAGTGTGTTTTAAACCTTATGACATAACAATAAGTCATTCATTGTAATATCCAGGAATATATTAGTGCATATAAGAAGGTCATAAGTGAAACTGGTCTCTTAATCTATTGAATTGCGAAACTGCTACCGCACTTATGAACTTGACTGTACCTATGTGGTAAGAAAATTATTTGGGTATGTCCTAAACTCCTAACTATAGTGGGGTAGTGAGCCTAGATAGGGTTCATCATTAGGTAGAGCGTCAGTCTCCACAAATACCTGTTGCATTTTCTGAAGATTCCGAAGTCCCATCATCATCATCAGCGTTCACTAGTCCACTGCTGGACATAGGCCTCCCCAAGGCGCGCCACTGAGTCCGATCTTCGGCTCTCCGCATCCAGTCACCGCCAGCCGTCCTACGCAGGTCGTCGCTCCATCTAGCCGGGGGGCGTCCCACAGTACGCTTGCCTAGTCGTGGTCTCCACTCGAGAACTCGCCTACCCCAGCGGTTATCGGTTCTCCGACAGATGTGACCAGCCCACTGCCACTTCAACGTGCTATCCCTTTGAGCTATGTCAATAAGGCTTTGGTTCTCTGGCGGATCACCTCGTTTCGGATCCAATCTCTCAGAGAAACTCCGAGCATAGCTCTTTCCACAGCCCGTTGAGCGACTTTGAGTTTCGGACTAGTCCCACTGTCAGTGTCCACGTTTCGGCGCCTTAGGTCATTACGGGTAGGACGCACTGATTGAAGACTTTTGTCTTCAGGCATTGTGGTATATGCGACGAGAAGATATGACGCAACTTCCCAAATGCTGCCCAGCCCAGCCTGATCCTCCTATCAGCTTCCCTCTCGAAGTTATTTCTACCTAACTGCATAGTTTGCCCGAGGTAGATATGTTCTTGAACAACTTCGAGGGTCTTACGAAGTCCCATAAGAAAACCCTATAGTTTCGCCATCTCCGTCTGTCTGTCCGGGAGTGTTCGTGCAGACTTTAAAGCTAAAATTTGACATGTTTATAAATACAGTCATATGCAGTGCAGTATGAGATGTAGGTAACCATATAAAAACGAGACTATTATAAAGTTTTATTTTTGATAAATCTCAAACCAGACTGGTACCTACTTATATAAGTAGTATCCAAAATGCAAATGCACGGTATCTAGCAATTTAATCTTGTGACAACAACGGCCTGTCTCTACTACCCAAAGGTAGTTTAGAAGATATTTCGGCTTGGATTCAAATATGAATTTTTTAGATAGAGAAATGTAAAAAAATTTGATTTCTATTTATACACATTCTTAAGCTATTTTAGCTGTGTCGAGTCTTAGATGAGTACGGGATTAGACAAGAGCATAAATATTACCATTAAAAATGTATATTTTACTAAATACATAGGTATTGGTGAAGATCGCAACTAAGTTTACGACCCTATAAGACAAAACGCACAGCTAAAAATATATTAACGAAATAATGATTATATACGAAACAGAAGATCTTACATAAATATTAATAAACCATACCTGTTCTTAGTCCATGAATAAAAATATATTCCAAGGCCTCGCATTATCACTGACAATGAACGACTGTGTAGCCTTCCAACCGGCTCAGCACTAACTGAAGACATGTTCTTAGCCGCACCACAGGCCGTACTGTTCCTACCTACTAAACAAGCAAATGACAAATAAGTTGTCATTGCAAACAGGGCCGGCTTTTAGGTGGTACCATAAATCTCGCCACAGACAATAAAATGCTTGGTATCTGAAAGACAGGCAACTTCTTTATAAGGGCCGTGGGCAACTGTTATATGATAATTCCTGGTCATGGAATTAATACGTACTACGTCGTAGTACTTACTTATTACTTCCATATTCCTGTTTTAACTCAAACATAAGTCATTAAATGCGTAGTATCGTCATGCGCAATGTCTATAACGCGTATGCGTCGTTAAGCGTGTGTGTCATTATGCGTTGAATTATCATATTACTTATTACCTCCATGCTCCTGGTTTAACTCAAACACATGTCAATAAATGCGTAGCATCGTCATGCGTAATGTCATTAATGAGTATGCGTCGTTATGCGTGTGTGTTATTATTATGCATGTATATCATTTCGCTTATACACATGTCATTAATTCGTGTCAGCCCTAGGTATTTAGTTACCTACTAACTACTAAAAATTTAACTAAATGTGGTATATTGGACGTCATTATGCTAACCAGATCCAACCCACAATGCTATATATTTATAGATTATTTCTGTATATTTAAATCTATTTGCGTTGTATTGTGGGTTGGATCTGGTTTGCATAATTTCGTCCATTTGATTATGCGGATAATGATGGACATTAACGTATCAATAACAGAATATAAAAGGTCAACTGCTTGAAGCACGAGAGGATAATGACAACGTTTTGGACTGAAATTGTGAGGCAATCTATTTATCTAATGTAACCAGACCAGTTTATAGTCGATAGCACAGATTTATGTAGTCGATAGAGTCACTGGAGTTGCTGAATCGATTGACGAGGCTTTAGTATTGAAGACTGGAAATAGTGGAAATTATCAAGGGGCTAGACTTATGAGCTAGGTTCGCCCCTGATTATAAAGTCAGGTTTTAAAGTATTGTCGCGCGATGCCATGATGCCGGCAACTGTACTAGCTTACACCAGCCACGGAGACTAATTAGAATTCGGTGACACGCCCCGGGGTGGAAATTTCGCAAACTTTGTACAGACTGCAGCGAAGTCGGAACTCTCACATTTTTGGTAGTTTACGCAAAATGAAAGCTTGGATAGTCGACCGCGATTTAACAACACAGAATTTGTTGATCATAGACATTTTTCTAAAATGACTTTGCTTTAAATAGTTAATTTAAAATTCTAAAATACGTAATTGAAATACGTCCCACTATCTGGGCAGTGGTCTAGAGCGTACCTTATCTACAACTCTGCCCCAGTACCGGTTGTTGACAAGACGTCTTATGACGATTTACTGTAATAATGTCTAATCTGAAAAATGTCCAACGACCATGCTCGAACTGAAAAATGTCCAAACTGAAAAATGTCCAATCTGAAAAATGTCCAATCTGAAAAACGTCCAATCTGAAAAACGTCCAATCTGAAAAATGACCAATCTGAGAAACGTCAAACTTGAAAAATGTCCAATCTGAAAAGAAATAAAAAGCGGCTTTTAAGGTTCTGTAGTGTTAAATGTTCCAGATTGGACATTTTTCAGGTTAGACATTTTTCAGGTTGGACATTTTTTCAGGTTGGACGTTTTTCAGATTGGAAATTTTTCAACGGTTTGAAAATTTTTCAGATTGGACATTATTATCGTAAAGACGTTACTGAACACGGAAGTGTAGCATCCTATCAGAACCTGTATTTGCTACGACTTTGTACCTATTTAACTCGGCATATTATTGTTAGTTCATGAGTATGAAACGAAAGCGTTTTTCGAGGTAGGTTGAGTCTATAAACCTTGTATTTTCCATAATGTTTTACCGTCTGTACTAGCGCGATTCTTAATTTATGCAATGCAGCTTTACTGAAAGTTATATCAGGTAGAGAAGAAATTAATGTTATACGTTAGTGGCTCTGTTTTCTACGCTCCTGGTAGTCGCATCGTGAATCTTGAGGCTCAACTTTTAAAGACAGATTGGAAATGTCATTTGATAGTGATTCAGATGTAAGTTTATTTTTGTTTCCCTAGTAAAAAAAGGAATAGTGTGACACCTTTGCGCGTGCGTGCGTGTGTGAATGTGTGTATGTATTCTCAAGGGAGTTAAGACAGCTCCCTCAGAAACAAAGCCTCCACACGACCGAAATGGCAAGTTGAATTTGTTCGGAGCTTAAAACATTCAATATAATTCATATTTTTATTTCCAATGCTATGGATGACCTTTGTGCGTGCTTTATACAACGAAGAACATAAATTTAAACAGCAATAATCGAATAATCCAGCATGCTTTAGGCACGCAAACAATATCCATTCGTTTACGCTTGATACGCTTCCTAAAAATGCCCCGAATTATTTATAGTCGAGTTACATGATCCTACCCAATAAAGACTTAGCATAATAATATGGAAATGTCTTGTAATATTTAGCCGCAAGTCCTCAAGCTGGAAAATCTAAGCAGTGCTTGAGTAGCTTCCGACCAGCTTAAATGCTTGTGCTTGAAAGTTTTAAGCAAAATGTTGAAAACAGTAATAAAACGTGCCCTAAATGTAGACGAAGAGACAGCACTTATAAATAAAGCTTTAAAGTGTTTAGATGTAGGGGTAATTTCTCATCTATTTCAATCATGCCAATTCTTTTTCAGTTGTAATATTTGATGTATTAATTGCGATAATTAAAGGCATAACCACTGAAACGTCCTGGGACTTCAGGATCCCCAAAAAGAGTAACGCCAAACGTCCTGGGACTCACGTTCCCAAAGTTAATCGATTTTTTATGTTGATTTTGTATAGTTTCAGCTATTCTTGCGTATTGTTTTTTTTATTTTGGATAGAACTGTATAGTCACGTTTGTAATTTTAACTGGACCTGAATATTTTTATTGGACATTTTTTCACTTGGGTGTGGGGTAGGTCAAAGGGTAGCTGGCTGTCAAACTCGGACATCCAATACTAAATAGACCGGGGGGGGGGGGGGGGTATACATATACAATTTAATAAATCATGTTCATAGTTCACTAGAAACTAATCTAGTGACTATGTACTACTCATCAAGTTGTACGCATGTATGTCATTGACATGTTATGTCAGAAAGCGGAGGGCGGCGCGTCGCGGTCTCGGGGCAACATGGCCGAGGACGAGGGCCTGGACTGGCTCAAGCCGCGGACGCTCATCAAACCTGACGACCAGGAGGAAGTACCGGAAGCCGTGAGTTTAACACATGACTTGTTGAATCTTTGTAGTACTATTCATAGTCATCATACCAACCCAAACAAGTCCACTGCTGGACAAAGGCTTCCCCTATCTTATCTTTCTTATCTTCTGAGGGGGCCAGGAATACCTGGCGACACTTCGACCCTATGGGATCTGTTGTGCCAAACCCCTGTCCGCCAAACGTTGCCCCAATCCGTTTTTGGTGGACTTCACATACGCCTTAGAATAGTTAAATACCAGTCCTTGGCGTATGCAGGTATCCTCACAATGTTTTCCTTCACCGAAAAACCTGTGGTATTATAATTAACCGTACTTAAGTTTTCGAAAAACTCATTGGTACGGGCCAGGATCGAACCCACAACCTCATGAACGTGAGGCGAGTACACAACCAACTAGGCTGCCACGGCTCAAGGCTTCCCCCAAGTTCTCCACGACAATCGGTCCCGCGCTTACCTCATCCAGCTGGGTCCTCCTTCGCTAGATCGTCGGTCCACCTTGTGGGTAACAAAAGTACAAGCAAAATACACCAAACGTATTTCAACTTTACCTTAACTAGGATCACATGCAGTGCATGGCGTGTTACATGTTTTACGGAAAAAAATACATTTCAGGATCTAGAAGAGGAAATAGGGCGCATTTTGTCCACTCACAACCCCCAGTGGGTGGCGGATGAAGTTGCCTATCACTACGGCAAGGGCTGCTTTGTGGTGAAACCCAAGCCGACGTTTGGCAAGGCGTACCCGCTGTGGGTCTTCCAAGGCACGGCCATACGAAAGGACTCGGAAGAAGCTAAGGCGCAGATTGCAGCTGGATATGGTATGTACATACCATAAATAATGTATGATGGTATGAGGAAGACGGATAACCGGATGCGATGCGCGAATTGAGAAGGGCCATGTCCACTTAACTTCTTGGCAAAGTATGCAACAGCAATCCTAAATTTTGTACCTCATTATACAAAGAAGAATTAAGGGATCCAACAAAACCCTTATTGTGAAGCTTTTCTTGTCAGTTTGTCAGTGGCTGTCCCATTACGAACACAAAATCTTCCGGAGCTGAACATTAAGTATGTGGTTAAGTATGTGGCATTAAGTACCTATGTGGCAATGATGTGAAAATTATCACAAGTAAATTGTGGAGAAAATATGCGAAATATTTCAGTGGGTTAGGTTAGGTACCTCGGTGAAACTAAAGAAGGAAAAGAAAGTGAAAAAAGTTCAAGAATGTCTCAAATCCATAGGTTTTCTCTAGATTTTACCTGTATGACTATATTCTTTACTTAGGTATGGTTGGATTCGATGACGCTGGCCCAAAAAAGGCAAAGGTGAAGAAGACGACAACCGATGAGGAGGAGGAAGAAGAACCAGAGCCAGAACCTGCAGCACCCCCTGAAGAGGCCAAGGTAGAAGGTAAGAGATACGTCCCACTGTTGGACAAGAGAAGTCGAAGAGCGTGCGGTGCCTATATCACCACTGAGGATTTGTGGTTGTCAAATACGGCCACAGAGCGTGGGTAATTTTTTTTGGTTAATATTGTGAAATTTTTAATATCACTGGAGTCCAGTGCATATACCACCACCAGATGATAGTAGGGTTGGGGTTAAATATGTTACAGTTTCCCCGCCATTTATCTGACTTTCGGAACCCCTCTAAAAGGAAAACAGGTACAGTCGACCGCACGTCAGTGGAAACACTTTGCCTTGAGCTGGCCTAGCTTATTAGGGAGTTTCAATACTATGAGAGACCAGTTTATACTGGTTTTGTTTCCACT
Source organism: Metalampra italica (assembly GCA_949699065.1). NCBI lineage: Eukaryota > Metazoa > Arthropoda > Insecta > Lepidoptera > Oecophoridae > Metalampra > Metalampra italica. The sequence goes on from OX452986.1 coordinate 6,859,252, forward strand.
GACGCGCGGTCGACCGTACCTACGTAGTAGTATCTACACAAAATGTAGAAATTTAATAGTTTTTTTGCAATTGCGACGCGACTAAGCAGGATTACTTCAGATATTGTTCTTCGACGAAAAATATTGCTGAAACGCCTGTGGTAATGTGCCTAATATATCGCACGTTTCGTAGTTACGAGCAACTATTGGTAAACCGCAAACATTGCATAACTTATCTATTCAAACTTCCGTCGACCCAACAGAGGAGCAGAAGCCGGAGCCCGAGAAAGAAGAAGCTGCAGCCGCCCCAGCAGCTGAACCAGCTGAGGGCGAGGGGGAGGAGGGAGGGGAGGCGGCAGAAGGCGCCGCCGGGGACGAGGGGGAGGCTGAGACAAGTAAGTTTTGATATACTTATCATTATACCCCGTTATCAATTGGGCAGTTTGGTGGCTAACCTGACATTAGTGACTCAGCCAATGAAAGTGAACAATTTTCATAAATAAAATTTTGGAGTTCCCATACATAGCTACAACGTCAAGACTTGGATAGTTTGTATTGCACATCACTAATGTTAGGTAGCCACCAATCTGCCCGCTTGATAATGGGGAATGCTTACTACATTAATTACAATTGTCCAAAACAAAAATACGCCAATCATATTTCAATTAATTTTACCTTTATGTATAGCGCAAAAGTACACAGACTTCGGGCCATAGACTTGATTTCAGGCTCTAGCTAGAATGTCATGTTCGCTTGTTACCTCGAACCTCACTGGATCGAATATTCGCAGGATCGAAATAATGTACAATCGATTGATAGGAATAACATAATAGGCTAGAATAACACCCTATCGAATGATCGCTAATTGGATCGATTTGTCGGCATTTTTATGATTCTTCCTTTAGTCGCTGTTTACTTACCTAATAATACTTAGTAGTAATCTCTTTCTTAGTAGAAGACTGGCAGGGAGCTAAACATCGCAGTATGACATACTATTAGCTTTTACGAACAAAATGTTCGTTGCAGAGCAAGAAATGGTTATGGGTGGGGAGGATGAGGTGCTGGAAATCAAACCTCGTGTCAAGAAACTGGCCAATCAGTTCAACTTCTGTGAGCGGGCCGCACTCACATACAACTTCCCCAAACGAGTAAGTTTGTTTTCGTCTTTTTCTTTATAAACAATGCAATCATTATGTACGGTAGTCAGCGGAACAAGCTAATTACAAAAAAGGAACGCGTTTTTTCAAGTGGTCTACCATCGTGGTCGGCCACATTAGGTCGTCTTTGTTGCGCTTTTATGCTGCAGCCAAAACAAGGTACGGTCGACCGCACGTCAATGGAAACAAAACCAGTATAAATTGGCCTCTCATAGTATTGAAACTCCCCCTAGGCCAGCTCAAGGTCACAAAGTGTTTCCACTGCCGTGCGATCGACTGTACTATACTTAGGTTTGTCAATGTCTAATTAGGGTTATTACAATAGAACTCTTTTTTTAAACTTTAATAGTTTTTATTTTTGAAATTTTATCATCCGGTACCTACTTTATTATCAAAAACCCGGTCGGTCACCTTACTGCATGGAAGCTTATTTCACTCCCTAGGTGCAAGAGCGGTTAGTTCCGGTATTTTTAAAATGAAAACCTATAAGAAAACAGACACACCTTTATTTTTATCAATGAAAAACTTCATTAAAATGTGAAATTAATAAAACAATACCCTGTTTATTAAAACATTTTTAAGAATAGCGTTCTTTTTTCTACTTATACCTAATCAAGTAAAGGGACATCGCAGAAAGAGGAAGACCAGAGTAGACTGGACGGCTATCTATAGTTTGTAAGATCTGGTCTTGTAGTTCTTTAGTGGTGTTTACCCCATCTGACGTTAGCTTGTTCCGCTGGCTGCAGTACTATTATTATAACGAATGATTACACGACGACAGTCGGTGGACACGCAAACGATCCCGCCGCCGCGAGCCACGTTCGGCGCCACCGCGCTGCAGTCCATTATATTCGACTACTACCAGGAGGACTACGCGAAGAAGATGAAGGAGAAAGAAGACGAGAAGCCGAAAAGAGTATGTGAACGTTGTAAATCTAAACTTATAAAATCGTTTGTCCCGACTGACAGACTGATCATCAACGCAGAGCCAAAATATTTCAAAGAGGCTACGTAGAGTACATACATCTTAGCTGAATTTAAGGGGAATGAAGAAAATCGGATTTTTTCCTACGAATAGTATTTGTAATAACTTTATCTCGTACCTTACCTACTAACGGGCAGTCATACATATCCACGCTAATATTGTAAATGGGAAGGTAACTCGATCTGTCTGTCTGTTTGTTACATTCTCACAAAACTAAACCGCTGAACGGATTTTGATGAAATTTGATGAGAAATCAGGAGATACATCGAACCCGGGCAAGACATATGTTAACTTTTTACCGCTTTAAGCTGTTCCCGCGGAAAGGCGAAGCCGGGGGAAACAGCTAATAGTTAATAATAAGGATTGTACAGTTGCGCAAGAAAACCACGAAACACGTGAAATCGGAGCAGCAGATCCACGACGAGCAGCTGGCGCAGCGCATCCGCGAGGCGTGGGCCATCCTCGAGCGGCTCGTCAACCAGAACATATACGACGACATCGGTAATCAATCAATCAACCAACTACTGTAATAATATCCAATCTGATAAATGTCCAACGACCATGCTCGAACTGAAAAATGTCCAAACTGAATAATGTCCAATCTGAAAAATGTCCAATCTGAAAAACGTCCAATCTGAAAAACGTCCAACCTGAAAAATAACCAATCTGAAAAATAAATAAATAGCGGTTTTTATTTTTTATTATTTATTTTATTTAAAACTTTATTGCACTAATTTGTACAAAAGGCGAACTTAATGCCAATGGCATTCTCTACCAGCTGACCTTTGGGCTTTTCAGGTTGGACGTTTTTCAGATTGGACATTTTTCAGATTGGACGTTTTTCAGATTGGACATTTTTCAACGGTTGGACATTTTTCAGATTGGACATTATTATCGTAAATCCAACCAACCAACAGCCCTTATTAGCGTCAAACTTTTTTTACACGTCGCAAGATTTGCAAAAGAGACCACCTAGTACCCTACATGATTCTGATTTTCGATCCGTTACAGAGCAAGTAGGTGCTTAGATGTATATAAGTTACAGTTGTAAAACTCCAAAATCATACTTACTGATAGTGCCGCAACAAAAATAACTCAAGTGCCCTAAGCGCATGAATAAAGAAACGGCATAAGACTCTAGAGACGTGGCATGGCATGACTGGAAGCGAGACGGTGGAGCATGCAGTGCTACACTGTCCCGCAACACTGGAATTCAGATCCGAAACGGAGCTGACAATAGATCCCGACCTCTCGGCAACGAGCAACCTGCAGCAGTGCTGCCGTCAGCCAGAAGCCCTACTCCATTACTTCAAGGAGTTGGGATGGCTGGACGGCCTGGAGTGAATTGCACAAAACTCCTATTTCGTGGAGTCACCCCCATTTAAGAATAAGGCATGACTCGAAAGCGAACTAAGACTGCGGTATCGTCGTGCGATATAGCAATGTCAATTGTTAGGTACCTATTTGTTTACAGTAATACCTCGCATTAACTACAATTTGCTCAGCAATTAATTAAATTACAATTTTTTCAGCTCAGGACTACCGCTACTGGGACGACCCATCGGACGAGTTCCGCGAAGGCATGGGCTCGCTGCTGCCGCTGTGGAAGTTCCAGTTCGAGCCGATGCGCAGCCACGCCGTGTGCGACATCCAATGGAACCCGCACTACCAGGACCTCTTCGCTGTCGCCTACGGCTCGTGTTAGTCTACTCGGTTTGGGCTCAAAATCATCTGTTTCCCAGAACATGTTTCCCCAAACAAAACATCTGTTTCCCAAAACACCTGTTTCCCAAAACATCACCGTTTCCTAAAATATTCAAATCGCAAATGCATATCGGCGCCGAAACATGGGCTAGAAAGAGCCATGCTCAGAGTTTCTCTAAAAGATAGGATCCGAAACCAGGTGATCCGCCAGAGAGCCAAAGCCTTCGACGTACCTCGAAAAGATAGCACGTTGAAGTGGCAGTGGGCTGGTCTTCACAGCTGACGGAGACCGATAACCGCTGGGGTAGAATGTGCTTAGTAATACAACGCGACTTGGGAGACGTGATCAGTTTAGAAAAAAGTTAAAAATCATCCCAACTAGTTACGAATAGGACTTTATTATCAAAAATAATTGACATAAAAAATGTATCCTATCCTATAACACATGCGAAACCGGTAGATTTAGAAACTTTGACTCGGTTTCGCACTTAGGCTGAAATTGTCGGAGTAAGTAGGTGTGGCACCAAATGGTTTGTGTAATATCTCAACTAACTCACGACTGCTGCGTCGCCAGCTCCTTCCTTTTTCTTTGCTGGAACTCGGCTGACACGCTCCCGCGTATCTAGATGATCTGATGAAAGGTTTCCGTTGGCAGTGGACTTCACGGTGCAGCACAAGGAGGGCTGCCTGTGCCTGTACAGCATCAAGAACCCCGCGTACCCGGAATACGCCGTCATCACAGAGTCGCCCGTCATCTGCCTCGACGTGTACTCGGAAACTCCGTACCTCATATGCGTCGGTAGGTTTAAAATTATGATGACTTTTCTTACAGGCAGGGCAGTTTTACATAAAATAATAATTTCTTTATTTCAGCCAACATAAGGGCCATTACATATCGTCGGGGATAAGACACGGCCTATCATATCTAAAGATCCGGAGTTCGATCCCCGACTGGGCCATGTACTAATGGGTTTTTCTCGAAACTTAAGTACATTTACTGACAGCTCTCAAAAGGTGAAGGAAAACATCGTGAGGAAACCTGCATACGCCGAAGAAGAAATTCTTAGGCGCGTGTGAAGTCCACCAACCCGAACTGGGCTAGCATGGTGGACTATAGCCCGAACACCCTCGTTGAGAGGGTAGGCCTGAGCCCCAGCAGTGGGGACATGTTAAGGCTGTTGATGATGAAGGGCCATATTACAATAAATACCTTAGAGTAACAATACATAACGTAACAATATAAAAATCTATATCCCTCAGAGTGTTAATTCATTTGACAATGGTTCATTTGACAATGACGTCAAAATGTGCGCGGGCATTTTTCCGCTTGGACTGCCCCGACCATTATAGTGCCACCTAAATAGTCCAGCGGGGCCGAGAGGTCGCGATCGTTCACTCGATTATCAGCCCCGTTTCGGATCTGAATTCCCGAGTTGCGGGAAAGTGTATCAGCAACTGCTCCATTGATAACGATTCGATAAGACCCAAGAAGAGTCCTAAGTTTCTGTCTACAACTCTTTAGGTCTGTACGATGGGAACGTGTGCGTGTACAACGCCCAGCTCAGTCTGGACTCCTCGTACCAGTACAAGTCTGACTCGGTGCGCGACAAGCACAGCAATATTGTTTGGGAGGTGAGTGGGATTAGTAGGACTAGAGAGGATACAGGTGAAAAAAAGTACTCGATAACACGTATCACGTAGAAACCATCCGTGAAGAAAAATGAACAAAATTAACATAACTAAAAAAAAGTGAAATTATAAAAATTTTTCATTGTCGTGCATATTATTCTCAAAATATATTCAAGAGTTATCGCCCTGTATTTTAGAATTTAAGGGCATCTTTTAACCCCACCCATCCGTGTTGGAAGCGGCTTTTACGGAAATGACACATTAACTGAACAAAAGTGAAACAAAATTATACATACAGGTTCGCTGGGGCCCTCGTCTCATCGACGGCGAAGCGTCGTTCTTCTCGATATCCGGCGACGGGCGAGTGGTGCAGTGGGCCGTGATGCCCGGAGAGCTGCAGGCCACCACCATCATCACGCTGCAGTCAGACGTGCCACCGTTCCCCGGCCCCGATGGGACCATGCTCACCGTCAACAGTAATAAAATAATAATATCAAATATGTTTGAATAAAAAAATCATTAATTAAATTAATAATAATAAATTAATACCTAATTTAATAACAAGAATATTAATAATTTAATTACATTTATTATTATATTTATTATTTTATTCATAAATAAAATTTATAATTTTAAAAGAGAGCTATTTCGCACGCTAGATAGTCACCCTAATTAGCCACACTAGTCAGTCACGCTTGTTAGACGCCCTAATTAGTAAAGTTAGTCCTAACCGTTAGACACCTAACACCGTGTGAAAGCCTAAGGAATATTAACTTCTAACTTTAATAGCCTAGTAACTTTTCAGGAATATTTGACAAAAACTAGATTTAATAAATTCTTACATTTGCAGTTGTTCGAGGTTTACAAAAATGACAAAATCTCGAAAACCAAGTCATTTTTACTAAACCTTAAATTAGTTTTTCTGAGCGGTAATTAGCAATTCTATCAGCTGTAGGATTATCCTCACTTTCTGGAACACCTGTATAATAGTACTAGTATCCAGGTAGAGTAGATACCGATAACTGAACCGTTGTGTGCATCCTGGCAGGTTGCGGCAGCTGCATCTGCTTCCACCCCGAGAAGCCGGACATCTTCCTGGTGGGCACGGAGGACGGCATGATGAACACGTGCTCCCTCAAGTACAACCGCAACTACGTGAGCTGCGTGCAGGGCCACCACATGCCCGTCTACCGGATACACTTCAACTACTACAACAGCAGCATATACGCGTCGTGCTCCGGCGACTGGAGGGTTAAGATATGGGAGGACGGCAGGGAGTGAGTTTGTCTACCTACACACCTAATACAACTTTAATTAATTATTAATCTTAAATAAATAAAACAAAGTCGTGTTAGAAGACTTATCTCAAGAACGGTTGAACGGATTTTGATGAAATTTGGATAGCTAGCTTAAAGCCTGGAATAACATGTAGGCTACATTTTACCGCGCGCGGTAAAATGTTCCCGCGGAAAAAAACTTAATTTTGATGAAACTTGCAATAGTGATAGCTATATCCTGGAATAACATATGGGCTACTTTTTACCACAATGAGCTGTTCCTGCGGGAATAACGTTATTCACATTTTATGGGAGAGGGGGGGGGGGGGGGCTGAAAGTTTGCATGGTTTATTCTGTTCCCATTAATTATAATTTATTATTTGTTTTCTGTTAAATCTTCTGAATTACTTCCTTTGAGCGTAGACAAACTGCCACACACAAATACCTACTAATCTTTTGACAGAACGACGTCTGTGGGGTCACGCTAGTTTAAATTATAAACATTTAGCAGAATTAAAGCAAATAAACAAATAATAATATTATGTCCTAAATTATTTATGTTTGTTTCGTCGCCAGCGATCCAATATTTATGTTCGAGCTGGGCTCCCCCGTTGGGGATGTGAAGTGGGCGCCCTACTCGAGCACGGTGTTCGCGGCGTGCACGGCCGACGGGAAGGTTCGCTCATACAATGGGTTCCAATTTAATTTAGAACCCATTACAATTGTTCTTACTCGTGACTGTTCATACACTTAAATGTTATATTTAATTTGATTTTTATCACTAGTAAGTATAGGTTCAGATAGTAAAGCGACAATTCGAGACACATTTTTTAAATTAAAATTGTATGTAGTAAATTGTATATGTAGGATGGAAGCTAACAAGTTGTAAGGTTTGATGGTGTAAATGTGCGCGTTGGTAGGCGCGATTGTATGACTCATTTCTTCCGCCTAACATCACTTCACTATCTGTGTTCCTTTGTATGTAGGTATGTATGCAAGTCCCCAGTTACTATAAAAGCCTCGATCGAAGTCAGTTCCGAAACTCCGGCTTTGTAGACGGCCGGAGGGGCGCGGTGTGATAAGGGAGTAGAGCCCTGAGCCCTGTCTAGTCGTAGCTTATGGGCGAGAGTGATCGTTTACTATCAGGCGGGCTTAAAAAGCGCCTAAGGCTAGTCTAGTGTGGCTGTCAAAATCAAAATCAAAATCAAGTCCGAAACCATAGGAGATGCAGGGAAAGTGTCTTATGACATAGAAATTTTTTGGTCAAGCGTGTGTTGTCTATAAAAATGAGACAATTTGCTCATTTTTTTAATGCGGTTCGACTCAGTTTCATGTAGGGATCACTTCATTATATCGGAAGAAAAAAATTTGAGCAGCAGAAGTTAGTCAAATTCAATAAAATGTTTTCTCATAGAACGCCAGTGAAAAATAATTTTTATTATTTTAAAAAAATGCGTATCGACTTAGTTTCATGTTAGAATCATTTTATTGTATCGGAAGAAAAAAATCCAAGCAGCAGAAGTTAGTCAAATTTAATAAAATGTTTTCTTATAAAACAGACTGTGCAATGTACTTAGGAACTTACTACTTATTCATTCATGCCACCCGAACTCCAGCTGCTCCGATTACTATGTCAAAATTGTTATCACGAAAAAATACCTAAAGGTTCCTAAGACAGTTTCCCTGTATCTCCTATGGTTTTGGTTTTGCCCATACTGTATTAGTTAAAAAATACACACGTATAATAAAAATTGATATGAGAAGTCTTATGAGCAATAGAAGTGAAAACAACAATTTTTTAAATTTTTATCTGTCTTCACCAAATTGGATACGGTGTTCATAGTTTGTTCCTGAAGGTATGGTATACCTTAAATTATGGTGAAGGTACTTAGAATGATCCATTTTACCACTGGAAAATTATAACTAGACGATGTATGTCTGTACATAGCAGAGATAGGTACCTACTTCCAAAATCCACGCGGACGAAGTCGCGGGCAACAGCTAGTATGAAATAAATAAATAAAGAAAACGCGCGTGACGTCACTGGCCGCTCAGCGGACATCGACACTTGGTATATTTGGCATGTCACTGTCCGCCAGGCGGACAACGACACTAGATGATAAGGCAATTCATATTCTTCTACTCGTGCTTATTCGATTGGATTAAATATTAATAATCAACGAGTTGGCGGTAGCCCTCATAATGCAATGCCGAGGTAACCAAGTGTTCTTGTATTATGTGTCAGGTGTACGTTTTCGACTTAAATGTGAACAAATACCGTCCGATTTGCGTGCAAGCGGTCGTCTCCAAGAAGACCAAGAAACTCACTAGGATCGACTTCAATGCGCGACTGCCCGTCATTGTCTGCGGCGACACCAAGTAACCTTCATTCTATACTATTATTATGTAGTCCTACTTGCTTAGCTTGCAAACCAAAATAAATAACTACGGAACCCGTTGTTCTTGTGCCAAAGTTTTTCCCTTTATATGAAAGAAGGTAGGTATTTAAACCGGCTGTGACGACATCAGTTCCATGACTCAAGTGGCCTGCAGTATCTTTATCGAGATTTCGTCACGCCAGCCGTAGCCTCCATAGCTCAGGGGTTAGAGCACTGGTCTTGTAAACCAGGGGTCGAGAGTTCAAATCTCTCTGGGGGCAGTGAATATTGTCGTTTACTTTTTATTTTGAATTCTACTCCTTTATTATAAGTATAGATTATATTAAAGCACATTTTCAGGGGAACGTGTCACGTGCTGAAGTTGTCGCCGAATTTACGAGTTATGTGCAAGCCCCCTAAGAAAGCTGTGGGACTGGACCAGAGATCACTACAGGTATATTTTAATAGTAGTTTATGAAACTGGTACATAACAGGGGTTATTAAAACATGAGTGTGAGTTTAAAAAACAAGCCATATATAGGCGAGTCCAGATCCAGATATGTGCAGTTTCATACACTACTTTATATAAACTCACCAACAAAAACACAATTCACAGGTAGGTAATTGTAATAACGTAAGTACACAGTGACGCCAAAATGCAATGTGCACCATAGATAGAATATCGATTTGAAATCTTATAAATTGTATTGTCAGAAAATTATCGCGTCGCACGAGACGTATATGGAGTTGTTAGTTGATGCTTTTTCAACTGCAGATTTGCTAATCCACTCCCAGCTCTCAAGGGAAGCTTTCGGGTCGGATCTGAACTCTTCAAAACGGACAAAACTTAGCAGGAATAATGTAAATCGTAAATCATGTAGAGCCGGTAATTTTGAGCACAACATGTTTCATGTCTGCCGGTTTTTGTGTCTTCTTAAATAATTATAATATTAGTTAATACAATATTAAAAATAATATGACCGGATAAAAATGGCAGAAAAATCAAAAATATTTATTACACACTACATTCCTACCAAGTTTCGTCCGTTTCGGCGAGTTCAAGTTGAGAAGTTCCCGAGGTGGGTTTATGCGACAGACAAACATTCGGCAGATATAAAGTATGCGGTTGTGCCCAGAATTATCCACAGTGCATTCCTACCATGTTTCGACCATTTCGGAGAGTTCGGGTCCAAAAGCTTCAAAATTCAAAACTATTTTATTGCATGTAAGTACAGTGGGTACCACAGAACACGGAAAAAGCTCGCTACGGTGGGTACATTTATACAACGTCAATTTTTATTTTATCTACCACCGCTTCCAAGGATCAAGTTAGTACATAAATCGAAAACCATATTAGGTAGATTAAATCTCTTTTTTCCAGATTATGAAACTGGACAAGCTTCTAACGCTGGTCCGTGACCCACCATTCGAGACCGGGGTAGTCGACGAGAAATTCGAAGACTAGTTATTATGGTTCATTTTTTTTTTATCTACTTAACTGTATTAGTTATAAACGAACACGACTGACGTTTAATTATTTTTCATTGAATTTAGAAATAAAACACTTATTTGAAATATGTTGCGTATGCTTATTATTCTAGTTGACGTGTTATTGAAATTATAATAATTGTCAAAAGACG